>JAVYIG010001485.1:0-331083 GCA_035222895.1 Strongylocentrotus droebachiensis | reverse complement strand
GAGATGTTTTAGAAGAGCATTTCTATGTTATTCATTAGAGTAATTTCTTTGGATACATGTGTTTTTAAGCACGTAATCTTTGCACTCTTTCCAGCGCAGACTGCAAAGCCACGCAAAGCACCTCAACTCCAGTATACGAAGCTGATGTACCATTGCAAAGGATGTATTTTCAATATGCTTTACCGCAAATTTGCAACACTCCCTGGAAAGAATTGTCAAAAGTTTTATTTTCATAAACCCTTTTCTCAAAATACCACAAACCAAATTGTCATCGAGGTCGATTGATTTAGTGACAATAATCATGTCTTTACAATGTTTTTTTTTCTTTACACCAACAAGTTGATCCTTGCAGTGAAGTTGCAGTCTGTTAAGAAAATCGAGCCTGTAGTAGCTTCTTTTCCCCCTCACCAACTTAACATGCATCGAGGATTGCATACGATGGATTAGCCATTGCTTGACAAAAATAGACAGTCCTCTTCTCAGAATATATCCATAAAAAGATTCTGTTATTGTCGATAGAAACTCACTCTCTAAATTCAAAAGCAGTAAACAGTAAGTCTGATGTCTTGAATCAATAAAACCACAAAATGATTGAATGGGAAGAAGGCTCTTATATCCAACAGTTTTTTTTCCCTCCCCATTCTGATCGATTAATTTGAATAACATTATAAAGTGTGAACAATTTTCTAATGATCTTAGAAGCCATTTTGTTAAATTTCTAAGAAAAGGACTGTCTAAATTGTTCTTTGCAGTGGAAAATCTAAACCAACGCAATCTCTGGTTAGAAGTAAACGTAGGTTGTGATGCAAGATGGTGAGCTAAAAAAGCACTGTAAAGGATTGGTTATCGAAAGACATTTTCAGAAATTGAGCTCGTTTGCGGTGTAATTCATCACAGGATTGTGGTTGACAAACAGGAATGCCTTTTCCGGAAGAAAAAAAAAAGTACAGTGCAAAATCTAGTCACCTAATTGCTTCAAACCATAACACTTTACTTCCCAATATAATGAAACGTATTGTTACAAAATTGATTAAAGATTGAAAACAGTGCATTTCACCACATCATGCGAACTGGAATGAAAATGGGGAAAAACCATGGTGAAGTATAAATGGATGAACATTGTGAGAAAAAATTTGAAAGCTGACTGGATCATCCTTTGAAGCTGAGCCCTTGGGCCTGTCTTTCTTACCTCCTTGCTCATCCAGCATTACTAATGTCTTGATTCCCATATCTTGACTCTATATGATGGAAATAAGATGTCACATCAAGAATAATACCACTGACACACACAGAAATACAGCTGTGGGACTGAGCGGTAAAAAATAAATACAACACACAGAAATATAGCTGTGGGACTGAGCGGTAAAAAAAAAAAAATCACATGCAACACACAGAAATGGGCTGCAAGGGATAAAAAAAAAGTGTGCACCGCAACCTGAACTGTGACATGAAATCATCACGAACACCCAAGAAAACGTGACAAAAGATCGAGAATATTCATCGCTGGATTATGTGATTTTGGATGTACTGAATATCTTGAACTCAATTCAATTTTTTGTTAAATGTCAGTTTGGAGCCAGTAGGGCCTTAAATCATATATTTCAGTACAGAGTTTATGCCCTTCTGGCTCTGAACAGACAAAATGAAATTGCAATATTATCAATTTCCCTGAAAAATTTTGAATGTGTGAATTGCAATTATGTATTTTATTCTTTTAATACTGTATCTGACAAAAAAGAATCATTACTATGAACATGTAACATCACATTTAGGAAAACAATTATATAATATCATGCTAGTACTACATCATATTTTGGGATAAAAAATGAAATGAAAATAAAGTTTGATTTTGAATTTGGAGTAATATTTTTCCCCTAAGGATATGAGATGCTAAAAAAATTGGGAAATCAAGTTTGCAAAATTAATTCAGTCACTGGCAAAACACATACACAAAAATGAAACTGTTTTGATCTCTGATTTCAACACCTTCAAGAAAAAAAGCATTAACACACAAACACACATACATACACAAACACAGAACAAGACTGCATTTTCATCTTTTATGCAATTAAAAGGAAAATAAACAGAATAGAAAACACATACAATACAATGAAACAAAGACTGACATGAAATTGAAGTATGATAGAAAAGGTCTAGTGACTGTGGATCAGGGAGAAAAAAGAAAAGAAAAATGGAAATATTTGTGGAAAATGCCCATGGGTATGCTTTGATATTTATATTGCCTGCCTCAAGCTGGCTATACATCTTATTCAAACATCACTAGGAGCAAGTCAATTCAAGGAAAAACATCTAGATTGTGATCGAGAGACAAACATCTGCAGAGAAAGTCTGAGAGAAAGAGAGAGAGAGGGTGGATAGAGAGAGAGAGGGGGTGAAATGAGGGTAAAAAAATAGAGAGGGAGAGAGGACAGGAGAGAGAGATAATGAAAAACAGAGGCAGAGATTGACATAGATATATATATATAGAGAGAGAGAGAGAGAGAGAGATGAGAGAGAGAGAGAGAGAGAGAGAGAGAGAGAGAGATGGAGAGAGAGTAAGAATGTGTGTGTCAGTAAATAATAACTGATACAAATAAGATTTACAGAAAGGTAGGGCCTACATACACCAATGACTGGGACACATAGAAACAGAAATGAAAATATGAATACAACACAATCAACAGCAACAAACTGGGATAAAAAGAAAGAGAGAAAGGAATGAAGCAACACAAAAAGAGATAAAACAAAGAGATAGACACAAAATGAAATATTCAAAGAAAAAGTAAGAACAAATAGGAAAATGTTGCTCATGATGAGTGAGTGGGAATTACATCAGAGACCGAAGAGGGGAGGCAGAGAGAGAGAGAGAGGGAGAGAAGGGGAGACACACAGACAGAATGACACAAACAGACAGAGGAGGGAAAGAAAGGAAGAGAGAGGCAGAGAGAGGCAGAGATAATAAGAGAAAAAGAGAAATGTTATGAGAAAGAGAGAGAAAAGGGGAGGCACACAGACAGAGAGACACACAGATGGAGAAGGGAAAGAAATGGAGAGATAGGCAAGATGATAAGAGAAAAAGAGAAATATTCAAATTGAGAAAGAGAAAAAAAGGAGAGAAATAGAAGCGGCAGCTTCATGCATGTCCGGAGAGCCCGGTTCAATCGAAGAAAGAATGGTGTTTGGACATCTTCACAAATTTACTTTTGCGTGCCTGGGTTAGTAGTGTTTGAATGCTTCAAGCAAACAATGATGGTGTGTCAAGCTACTCCAATTCAATATATGATAACCCTATGCTTACTTCACTACTCATGGGCAAATAGCAAAATACAATATTTTTATGATGGGGACATCTTGGGCAATGGCACAACCGTGATGAGTTCATTTTGAGTACAAGGTTGTGTATACTGCAAAAAGGACTGTAGTAAAATGTTACGCGAATGCAATTATTTTAATTTCAGGAAAATTATCAACCCCAAAAATGTAGATGCGATTGTTTCTTATTGCTAATGGATCCTAAACTTAATGCTGCACAGCTTGTTTTCCTCACCATTTTTTTTTTTTTTTTTTTTTTTTTTTGGGGGGTGGGGATCTATAGATATATTTGATAAAGTTGATGTTTTCATCTCATAATTTCCAATTCCTTGTGTTGCTATGACTTTGTATCATATCTACACAAATAAATACAGGTACATGTTTGGCATGCTGGATGCAAAATTTGAAATTCATCCACCTTGTTATATTCATACTTTATTATCATTGAATAATGATTTTTCAGGCAAATATTTCTAGGATGAACAGAGTATTCAAATCAACATAGCTCAAGAGCTTCAATCCAATAAGAATTACATTGAACATGTCATAATGACTTTTTTTATTGATTCTTTATATGAAGATAGTTGTAACTATAAAAAAAAAAAGAATAAACCCCTTCCTGGCTGTGGAAGAAAATAAGCATGGCTAATATTTTTAGTGTATTGTATTTTCTAATCAATAAACCTAGTCGATTTTAATCTAATTATATTCATAATGAAGAAAATATCAAAAATAATTTTTATCTACTGTGATCATTCTTTTTAGATTTTTTTTTAACATACTCGAAAAATATTTACGATAACATGATCAAACTTGTTTTCTTTTTACTATGATGATTAGAATGTTTAAAAAAAAGCTCTTTGCAAGTTGTCTATTTTATTACCCAAACATCTCTTTTATAAAGGATCCCGTTTTATCTTCCTTTAATGCTGTCACACTACACTCCCATTGACTACACTCTGCCTTTCACTGAGCCTTATAAATGACAATAGGATTTTGCTTGTGGAAATGATGAAGCCAAAACACGCATGTTTTTCATGCCCCTCTTACGAGGCCCCGTGAATGCCAGACCTGTATGAAGACGTCTGGGCTCCCTTGTGCAACTTTAATGTTGACACTTCTATTCACACGAGTCTCGTGTCATTACAGCCGGTGTGAAATATTGATATCCGTAGAGAATCAAGGAGTATTTATCCGACCTGAGACGGTGATTGGCGAGAGTGCAGGGGGCTTGATTTACAACAAGGCTTGTGTTCGACAGAGAGAGAGAGAAAGAAATTCTTGTCATGTAGGCAGGTTTGAGCTGTGATATTTGTCTCTTCTTTCAATCTAGATGCATCTAGAAAGCTCTGTATTAAAATGGCTTCATAAACTATTTTAAGGGTAAAAGGGTTCAGGGGCAAAGCAAAATGGCTACTTTTGAAAGGGGGGAACTTCTGTTCCTCATCAATTATTTAATTTTCTTTTTTAACGGATGAAATTTATGCTTCTCAATAAAATGACAAGTGTTAAAATGTACACTCAACACCTATTGGTGCGTTCATATGATCTTATTACCCTCAGAGAGCATGTTGTTGTTGTTTTTGCTGCTGCTGAAAAAGCCTTGATTTTGGTATGACACATGGTTCCATGCATCCAAGCTCAGGTTTAGTACTATTTTCAAGGGTTAATCTAAAATACAATTTATATGCCATGTTCACATCTACTGAAGAGAGAGATTTATCCATGAGGGGGTAGAGAGGGAAGGGAGGGGGAGGGGGGACACAAGAGTATCTCTTTCTCCCCCCTCCTTAATTTTCTTTCATAAAAAGATATCTTTTATCAATTTGTATGCTATGTTCACATCTACCAAAGACAGGGATTTATCAAGGGAGGCGGGGAGGGGGGAATAAGAGTCCCCCTTCCTTAAGTTTATTTTTATTTTATTTTCCTTCCAAAAGAGCATACCTTTATGGGGCAGTGCTCATCACTTTGCAATATATACAATTTAATGATGTATGCATATACATACGTGTAGTATATAAACATAGTCTCATTTAATGCACCCTTTGTTTTTAGATAGCATGATAGAAGATTATTTAAATCCTATACCTACATATGATTTACCCCCACAGTATCTTTCAAAGGTTTTAACATTTGCACACACAGGTGCGTTGAATGTGGATAAAATCATGTACGCTACACACTACAATAGTTTAGTTGTATTTTCATACCTTTCTGACTTAAATTTTGTACAATTTTTGAAAAGGATTG
This sequence comes from Strongylocentrotus droebachiensis, assembly GCA_035222895.1. NCBI lineage: Eukaryota > Metazoa > Echinodermata > Echinoidea > Camarodonta > Strongylocentrotidae > Strongylocentrotus > Strongylocentrotus droebachiensis. The sequence continues at coordinate 325,518 of JAVYIG010001485.1, read as the reverse complement.
AAGCCTTTCTTCCCAGAAAAGTTAATTAAACATTTCCTTCAACAGTACAAATCTGAATGATTGATCATCGGACACACCCACGGTTTTACTTGAAGTTAAAGGGAGCGATAGCACTCCAACAAAGTGAAGCTTTTATCCTTTTCCCCCTTCCCCTCGACATCTATAAATGAAGATCATCTTGGATAATAAACTTGCTGCTTGTATGAAAATGACTTGCTCTGACATTTCTCTGTCTCAGGATAAATATTGTAATTATCAATGTCGGAAGAAAAGGGAAAAGATGTATATGAAAAGAGAAGGAAAGATGGGGATGGTGATGATGATGATGATGATAGGGAGTGGGTGGCGTTGCATCCCTGATGTTGTAGGATGGAATATTCATCTAGGTTTAATGGAATAATTCACAACTCCTACTCACCCAGGGTAGCTAGACCTAGTACAAGATGCATCGTAAGGGGAACATGTTGGGTGAAAGGAGGGGGAAGGAAGGGGGGGGGGGGGGGAGGAAGGAGGGGGAGGAGGAAATCCCTCAAAGCATCAAGATTCATTCGAATGAAGGGTGTACTGCCATAGGAAGGTTTTCATTTGTATAATGCATTCAAATCTAGAATGATATACGTACATCATCCAGATGTGGATATAGATTTGTCATCTGTAGCTAATTTTGAATTTTTTAAAGATCCTTAAAGCGTATTTAAACTATCTCATTGGTATTTTTCATATTGTTGATCATGTACATTAAGGAAAAGCAAAATTTGAAAGTTCGAAGTAAAAGATATACTGAAAGTGCATACAATAAAAACCATTTTCTATGCAAAAGACAATGTACTGTAATGATGTCCCAGGAAATCTAAGAAGTTACTATCTTTAAAACAAGAAATCCAGGTTACCTAATAGAAAGGAAGAAATATGTTTTGGATTCTTGTTTTCATTCTCTGGAACAATCAGATCAGCTTTTGAGCTGAAGAAGATTAATTTCTAGGCTTCATATTGTAATGGATCTGTAGTTGCATTGATATGAAATATGATTTTGATATCTAAGTAAATATGAGATGAAAATATATGTGAAGGAAGGATATACATGTAGAAGAAAAGAAGAAGCAAAGAATCACAACACATAAAGAATACACCAAACAAAACATAATGACTCACAAAAGAAAATCAACATTTAACAACAAAATCTCAGGTAACACATTCCACAACAACATAACTTTATGGCATGTAGTTAAACTGTACAACATCAATATAAGAGCAACAAAATGATGATAATTGATAATGTAGAGTGATAAATAATATAATATGTCTGCGAAGAGCCAGAAGGGTGGTATCTTTGTGTTAAGGTACGAAAGGTAACATCCTTCTGGCTTTCAGCAGACAATATTTTCAAACAAACTGAATGTTACAAGTTAACAATACATGATTAAATATCTGGGCAGCCCATTGAATACTAGCCATCGCGATCAGTCTGCCTAAAGATCCATTGAAACTTGAATCTGGAAAGTGTGGATTGTGTGTGACTGCAGTGGAGTTATATGCAAGTCCCAGGTACGATTGAAACACAAACCGTGCCAACCGTCTCCATCTGCTACAAGCTTGCGGGTCAGAATCCGTCGCTTTTTATTCAACCCCTTCCAACCAAGAGACTCCAATCTGGAGACTTAAAATGACCACATCTTTCTCTTGATCGACTTCTCGTCTTACGAGGCATTTGACCCTTTCTCCCATGATCCCCGGCTCTCTTTGAGCGCATTCTACTCGGCCTGGAGGCGGTCTATTTCACAGCATTTAGCAATAACGATCTCCTGCTTGTTGCCATTAGTATGCAAACCCCGTGCATTTCCAGGGCCTTCCTGCCAGCCTGCCAGCCCAATAACGCCAATGCAGTTAGTTGTCAAGTCCCAGACATTTCAATTTTTTCGCAACGCTGTTTGGTGAACAAGCGGTTTCTTCAGCACCAACGTCAATCATTGATTGCGGCAAAGGGCAAGACAAATTGGGCTTCAGCAAGGTATTACCACTGTTTGCATATGTTCATGATCACGTAGAAGGTTGCTCTATCTTTTTGTTTTTAATTTGATAGCAAGGTTTAGAACTGCTTGACCCCAAAGAATAGAAGAGAAATAGAATCTCTTAAAAAATCATGTTTTGAATTAATTTACTGCAAGATATTACAGACAATTTATCCAAGTAAAATAACTCAATTTTGTACCTACTTTTTGTAAAGTAGCAATATCACAAAAGACAGCATACTTGCAATACATCACTCTTTTCCCCCAGATGATTAAAAAAAATATTTAAAAAATCCAAAGGGTCTAGGCAGAAAGATAGGATGGCTCGGTAGGCAATGGGCTTATATACATGTATATTACTACTGATCTAAATGGTGTAGTTTATGACATGTTGCTTACCTCTTCTGCCATCTGCAGCATACGCCGGGTACTCTCCAGCGACTGAATAAAAGAGAAGAAAAGAGAGAAAATAGAACCAAGTTAATTATCATTTTATGATCTACATGAGAATATCCCACAGGTAAGACATTTGGCATTTTTTGAATAAAGTTATACATCCTGAAAACTGAGGTATAATGGTATTGAACTAAAGTCCAAACATCATAAAGATCATAATGAGAGATTTAGCTTCTTTTTTTTTAAATCAAAATTGTATCCATCAAAATTTCAGCCTTTATTTTAACTGTTAATTCAATATGAAAATTATCATAATTTTACCGGGGTAATCATTTTTTTTTTCAGACAAATTTTTGGAGTAAAGATTTTGTGGGTCTAAAATAGAAGAAGATGCTCTGACTTCTTGACAAATATGCTTTGAGAATAGAATTCATGAATTAATTTATTACATTTACAAAGAAAAGCGTTCCTTAGTATCTACATATCATTCTATGCGTAAGCTGATACGATTATCTAGGTACAAATTGCACTCCAATGCCTTACATCTTGAACATGTCAAGTGGTGAAACTCACATGACAAGAACTTAATCACCTCCCCCCCCCCCCCCCCGACTCAACCCAACCCAGCTCCCTCTTATGAAAGTTTAACGAGATGAGAGCTCCTTAGATCTTGCCTTTGGTTATAAAGCTCACCACATCAGACGCTACGCTACACTCGCAGCTTAACATGCCAGGACATATGTTACTACAGTAATTGCACACGTAGTATTCCTCTTCCCACAAGATGATTATTTAAGCCACCTTCTAAATACGTTGCCCCCAAAATGGAGTAAAGAAACCCATATGTCAATTGGGCATTCAATTCAATCTTGGATTTGTGTACAACATATTCAGTGGAGGTTTTAAATTCCTTTTTTTAGATAATAGTTCAGAGTTGTGCTACCTATTTAATGGGAATAATGAAAAATGGTAGCGTCAAACCAACAAAGAGGAGAAAAAAATAATAATCTTAAAGCATTTGATACCACTTTAAACAATACTACACAAAGAATTGCCTTAACTTTTTGAAAAAGGGGAAATATACTTATTTTGTTTTTTAAAGAGTAGAAAGTTGAATGAAGATCAATTCACCATAAACTCTGAAAGTGAAGAGTCAGTATAGGCAATTAGAAGTGAATATGGTGGCAACCGTGGCATGCATTTTATGAGTTATATTATATGTAGGCCTACATGTACTTTTTAAGACAAACTAGATACAGAGAGATGTCAAATTTACCAAAGCAAATGCCAGATGACATTTATGCTGTGGACCCCACCCATAACTCAGAGCTGCTATTGCGCAATCTACATGCTCAAATTATGGTCTCCAGTTTGGTGATAAATGAAACATGCACACTAAATGATTTATGTTTTATCAAAGGTGAAATATGCAAGTGTAAATAAGAAAGAACCAAGCAGAACGCTTTTATGCATCATTTCGCTGGACTGAACACAGCACAAATATGATGATAGAGAATGTAAGGGAAGAGGAAATGAATATATGCATATGGCCTGGTTTTTCATTCACCTTTTCCCGTCCAGTCCGGGGTTTACCGACGATCATAAATCTCCTCTACGGATCTGTACTTTTCAACTCAATCCTCCATTTGTGCATAAAAAAATTAGGCAAGTATTCCAAGGGCACTTGATTATCACTGGGCCTCGTGCATACAAATCAAATATCTTGTCTCGGGATCGAATTACATCGCCTGGGAAGTGGGCAGAGTACGGCTAAAGCGACATCTTTGTCTCACTTTGGTTACATATATTTGCGAAGAGGATAATGTGCAGACATGATCCACTGGTAGGGAATACAGTGTAACCTGTCCATAAAGCTTGCTTGCTGAAGGGAGAGAGAATATGAGGTCTTTATGAGCAGGTGACCTGTCTGTACAGGGGGGTGTTTCATAAAGTGCCAGATAGGATGCCCAAAGTTTTTTCTGATATTTTCAATAACCTCAATTAAATTATGGCAAAAAATATATTTTGCATTAAAAATGTTTGTTATCATAAGAATGTTAATCAAAATCTGCACAGTTCAATTTTAATTTGATGTATTCAATAATGATTGAGCATCCCATTTCGCTTTTCATATACAAGTCGTTCGTAAAGTCATGCATAACTTTACGAACAGCTTTATGAAACACCCCCCAGGTTACTTTAGTGCAGGTTTCAGGGAAACTGATAAAATGTGGCCTTTTTGATGTCAAGAAATGTGAATTAAAGTCGTGAAATCTCTCTACTGCTTTTCTCTCTCTCTCTCTCTCTCTCTCTCTCTCTCTCTCTCTCTCTCACACACACACACACACACACAACGGATTTATACCCTTTGTAGTGCATACACCGGTTGTTACTATATCAGTACAAAGCCTTGGGCAAGGTGTTGGCTTTTAAAACAAACTTTTTCAAAAAGATATATTGGTAAACAGAACACTTTAGCAGTAAGTTTAGCTTAGCACAGATACATCCCTTACATCAGGGACTTGATAGAGAAGGACTGGAATCAAGCCGCTCTCCTTTGACCCCATGCTCCACGCCGCCGAAAAGTTATGCGCTAATCTACAACTGCTAACCAGGTGGTGAGATAAAAGAGCGCATGAATTTCAGGATTTAGAATTCCTACATCAGAAAATGGTATCACAGCAACTGTTCGCTGTCCCTTTCAATGATTTTTCAGCCATTGTTGAATGTGTAAAGAGTAGAACAAGCGAACACGAACTTGTGTAATTTCATCCTTTTTTTAACATCAAAAATACAAAAAACACGCAAAAACACGCATTAAAACATGCACAAATTAGCGCATTATCCTAAACTATTGAGTTTTTGTCAGGATGTAATTTTTCTTTTACCAACTCTGGCACACAAATTATAGGAAGGACGGAGCTCTAAATTTGGAAATATGTTTGATGCACTATTCCCAATACAATCCCCATATAAAGTTTTGATTTACACTGAAATTTTGCCGGTAATTTAATATTTTGTAATAAATGTAAAACTGGTGCCTGGCTTCCGAAAGTCCCCGCAGTGGAAGCGCGGTTCGGAGCATGGCACTTCAAAGCTAAGAGGAATGTTACACATCCCATTGTTACGCTTTAGAACTCACAAATGCGTTGAATAAATTACAAGAGTTTCGCGGCTTGATTCCAGTCCTTCTCTATCAAGTCCCTGCTTACATGTAGCCCCTCCTTTCGGCTCTCTTTGCTACATGTCTCTCCACCAGTCAATGACCGATAACCTTACAATTTGTTTACGGCATGGACAGAAAAAATTGCAGAAGAGGATACCAAAGGCTCATGAATAAACACATGGCCTAGAATACACAAACCGAGATTGGATGACACTTAATGCTATCCATTGAGGTGTATAATTTGCTATGGACGTGGAATGTATGAAACCAAATGTCCAAATGCGGGCTTGAATCACTCTCTGCAGCCATCAAATCAATTTGCAGAGAGAACCAAACTAGGAATTAGAAGAGAAGCCAGCTGCATTTATTGATCCTAAAAGGTGCGTGTGAAGAAGAAAAATGCATGTACTGGCCATGCTTGATAGTGATAGAAATTCTTCAAAATGCTATATTTTTGTTTAAACTACTCTCCAAACTGACATTACCCTTAAATGCCCCTGTATATTTATCTCTCTATATCAACAAATCTGTCTTCTATCTATCTCTCTCTCTCTCTCTCCGTTTCTCAACTGAAATATATCTTTATCCTTATATATTATCTTTGCTCTATCTCTGTTACCTGTTTCACCAGAGTCTGTGGCTATTTTAAAAGTCCCCCTTTTCTCTCTTCTCATGAATTACTAGCACATATATATGCTATGCTATCTCTGTTACTGCTTACTTCATGTGAAGAAAACAAGAAAATCCCTTTTTTGGCTGCCAGAGATTTGACCTGTAAATTTGCACTTCAAAATATGTGTACCTCTTTGTTGTTGTTGTTGTTGCTGTTCTTGTTACTGTTGTTGCTGCATGTGTTGTTTCTACACATTAATGGACCTGCCCCTGTTTTATATGCGTATGTATTCATCTCAGGGATGTTTCTCATCAAACCATACAAAGGATTCCTCCTAGGCTAGTCATCCCCCAGTAAATGTCACAGGTACAGCTAGGGAAGATTGAGGCAATGGGGAAGAACCTGGCAGGAACCCTGGACGGGCGTGAGGGGCGGGTTCATTGATCTGCCGCGTTGACGGCTTGGGAACCGACCGGCTCAGCAACCCTGCGATTTAGGATCATTGTCAGCTACGTCAATCGATACTGGCTCACGGGCAAAGCGGAAATACTGGAATAATGGAACCCGTGAAGGGACAGGCAGAGAGCGAGTCTGCTGCTTCTGTATCATTCCTTGAATGCCTCAGAAAGATTTATAAAGACTTTGAGCTTTGAAAGGTGTAAGAAAGGTGCGATTGCATAAGCTTCAATCAAGGAATCCTCTTGAAATGGTTTTCAGGGAAATGATTATGGCATTTTTTTACTGACTGTATCTAGAGAACTATTTCACAAAGTGCCTCATCTCTTAAACAATTACAAATCGCTTCAACCCTACCACCTTATAATCCTAATTAATGCATTAATTATACATACATGATGTTAATATGTACTTGTATAACATTGTTAAGGGGCTATTTTTTGCCAGCCAAGATGTAAAACATGTTTGATTTGGGAACAGGGAGAGAAGAAAAGATATGAACAGAGGAGGAAAATGGATGAGAAGGTGAGAACTAGGGCAGCTCTAGACAAAAATCAACATGGAAGTGTTCTTAGGAAATTGGATACTGTCTCAATTTACAACAATGATGGATCCTCTTTGGGAATCACTGGAGGAATGCTGTTCTGACAATCGATCACTGCTAACAAACAGATGCACATGTTCTGCTCAAAACGGCCCTTCTGAGATATGTATTTATTTTCTTCAACTTCATGCATATTTGCTGGACAAAGTTACTACAGGCACTTTCGACAGCCTGGCAAAATAAATCCATATGCTGGAACCCTTTCATGTATCCTGGGAGTATACTATTAACCGAGTAGAAGAATAAAGAATAAATGACCCATGGCGACAATTGCTCAGTGGTAAATATCCTGCACTAATCAAATCATCAACCTTTGACCAAACACTACACCTAACCTTAACCCCTTTCCAAATGCAATCCTTACTACATCTTTTACAAAATAAAGTCTGAAGCAACTGTCACTAGAACAAAAATTGGAGCAACAAGATTTCAAATGGTCTATTATGTCTGTCCTTATGCCTATATTATGATAATGGCAAACCCCATGCACTAGGACGCTACTGTCTTAAGTACTGTAAGAAACAGAGGAAGATTGTTGCAATAAAGCCTTTTTAGGCTGTGCTTTAATGCCAAAGTAGCTAAGTAACCTCCATGTAATATTATGGATCTGACTCACATATGCTATACATCTACAGAATGCATAGAAAGTGGCCTTCAATGTCCGACCTTCAATATCCTATTCATCTGCTGCTCTGCCCAGGCATGAACTTGCCCTGCCTGCCAGCCAGCCAGGTAAACTTTCTTCCGGATTACCATGGCAACCACAGCTCTTATATTATCAGCTCCATCTTGTAATAACATGCATATTACCCACATGTCTGTCATCTCCAGGGGCCTACCAACATATACAATAAGCTACCTGCATCGCTACCCTTCTAGTGAATACCCTTGGATGTTTAATTTCAGAAATGTGTGCTCAGAAAGCCAGTCTGTCGATCACTGTGCATTTTTAAAGCTCAATCCACTATCGCCAACTATACTGAATTCCTAAGATTTGAGGTACTAGTTTAAAAGATTAATAAGGCAAACACTCCAAGAAAATACATATCAATCATTGTCAACCTGACCAATGTTGCGGTATATATATTTCTTTAATAAAAGCTGTATTCTGCCCTGCTAGGGGCTACTCTGCCTTGATAGACTCGTAATCGAGATAATAGAGGGACGTGCCTGTATGCTGAACAGAACTGTAAGGTTTATGTGGCACTGCACTTCTAGCAGCCAGCACTGACTTCTTTCTTTTCTTTTATCTCTTGGGTATTGCCTCTTGTCTATCTTCTAAGTACTCTTAGGGTCTGGCAGTGGATGCTCCAAGAGCCCCGGGAAGCGGTTTGTGCAAACATCTTTGGAAACATCGCATCAAGAAGTCAAACAGTACCCCTGGAGGCGTAGCAGAGGGGGGATGCAACGAGGGAAGGCCATACCCCTTCACTAACTTGTCCCACTCTCCCATTTAATAATGCTATTCTGTAGCATTTGAGGAACTAGTCTTAAGATTAATTGGGCAAACATGTTATCAATACGATGGTGTTTCTATATATATCATCTTATAGATGATTGCAATTGCTGATTTGTCAGATGCGATATTAAAGCCCTACTGCACTACTTATAGCTACTTGCCCACTCTATATTGTAAACAATGCCTAATCGGTGACCATTGGTCCCCCATAGTCCACTTTTTCTTGTGTTAATCAAGAGCTGATTTGATGAGATAACCACCTGCCAGTGACCTTGCAGAGAGGTCTAATCGCTCCTGGCCAAACTAGTGCAGAGGGGCTTTAAATATCTGTATCTTACTCTGCATCTTTATCACAAGCCCTTTACTTCCGTGCATTTAAGTACAAATGTAAGGTATTCATGTACCAATGTATGTCAAGCACCAGTGCAGTTGTAATTTGTGATAGAACCGTCAAATAGTTATTGATTCTTGCACAGGCATGCATATTGTATTACGTGGATACAAATGAAGAGTCCCTTATTTAATCCTTTCCAATCTCCCCTTAATATACAGATAAATGCCGAGCATTTCGATCGCAGCAAATGGGCATAAAGTACGCCGAGAATTCCTGTTGAGATGCGCATCGCTGGATAAGTTAATGTCAAGAGTGTATGCCGCTGCATCCAAAGTACAGAGGGCCACTACATTCATGGGCTTGACTCCACAGCCAGCGTTTAGAGGGATTATAAACCAAACACTGATTGAGCGATCACTGCAAGCAGGAGATCTTCTTTCACCGATGTAACACTATCCCTTGGACATGATTACATCGGGAGATCATGTGATCTGTTGGGCGTGCATAGAGTTAAATACTGATGAAATGGACAAAGTGGAACTTCATACCAGACAACTTTCAAAATATCATATATATATATACATATGGGGCCTGTCACCACGAAATGAGTCCAGTTGGTCAAAATTTTTATTCCTGTTTTTAAGTATTATATGAATCTACATTAAGTAAGCTTTAAACTAAGGGGTCACACATTAAAATTGATAAATTATATCCAGAAAATATGAACAAAAACCTAATTGGACTTTATAAACAATGGGATTACCCAGTTTTGAGAAATGCATCATTTTCGTGATAATTTCAGATTACATAGCCTATATTATTTGCCAAAAAATGTTAGAAGGAGATATTTTCGTGACCTAAGCTCTGGGGACATAAACTACAATACATTAATAAGTCGATTTTTGGAAAAATCTTAAATGTGGTAGGTGGGTCAATTTTCAGTACATACACACTATACATCGCTATTACTACGATTGAGCCTAATGCGACACTGGACTCATTTCGTGGTGACTGGCCCCATATGTATGTATATGTCGTCTAGAGCTTCAAAGCCAGAAGGACGTTTACTTTGTTTTAAAGTATACAAGTTGACATCCTTCTGGCTCTGAACAGGTGATGATCGTCTCAAGACAGTGCATTTCTTATAGCATATCCCTTGTACTAAAATAAATTCTTGTTTTCTTAGATTTCCCATGAAGATTTCTTTGGGGATCAAAGACTTTATGAAATATAAACGAGAGAAAATATATAACAAGAATTTAAGACTACCATTTTACTGCATTGTAATTAAAGGGAAAAAATAAGAGTATAATGTCAAATGTGCTATACCACTTTGATAGAATTTAGAATTGCAATGAGAGTATTAACAAGCAAATGTCTAATAACACAAAGAAGCAAAATGATAATATGAAAATGTCATAACATGAATATGTTTTTAAAAAATGTAGCATGATGTAGCAAATGACAACAAGTTATGACAATCAAACCTGGGAAAACATTGTTGGATAAAAGAAATTTGTAAATCACCATCACAAATCAGGAGTAATTTGAATGTCTGAAATACAAAATAGATTATAATGTACATAACAGAAGGAGTTATTATAAAAACAGACTTTCTTAAAATCAAATAAGGTTTGATTTGAAGTCTATGGTGATGTGTTAATATCTACTTAAGATCTGCAATGCTATGTTTGGTTGAAAGGTAGAGAAGAAAGAGCTTTGGAAAGTGCAACTATATGGAAATTACTTACAGAAGAATATCTAGACAATATATACTCATGTAAGAATATTGTTCATTAATCTTCATCTAAAATCCAACAACTCTAAAGACAGAAGCAGTTCTTCTACATCTAAATGGTACTAATTTTGTTTAAATGAATTTAGAGTACTATCTTTATTGGATAACTTACACAAGCAATGCAAAAAAGGAAAAGGTGTTTTTAATATTTAGTATCTTAGCATGATCCCAAACTATGTTCAGAGCATTGCTTGGGTGTGTTTACATCTACTTTAGATCTCATCATTAAGGCATGTATTGCATTAAAAACAGAAGCTACTACCATTCCTCATTAATATTTTAGAGGTAATTATCAAATGTTAAATCTGTAGACATATTATCTGCGGAGAGCCAGAAGGGCATTCATTCTTATAATCAACATAACGAGTTCCAAGCCTTAAGGCTCTCAAAAGAGATGACGAGTATGAAAATAAACAAATACACAAAAAGTGCTTTCCCATATGACATGGAAATTGGGATAGCCTCCATTTATTTGGATGGTAACCTCTGTTTCCATAACCACCCAGTATGGAAGGAATATTGATTCATATTGATTGAGAGTGTTGTATAAGCCATGTTTGTGTGCAAACTTGTAAGCACCCACTTGTAATGGTATCAACAAATATTCCTCTACAGTTAGTTTTCCTTTAAAGCCCAAGTCCACTCGAAAAATAACTTACTTTCAATAGAACCAGAAAAATCAGACAAACCAATCAAAAAAAGTTTGAGCTAAATCGGATAACTAATAAGAAAGTTATGAATTTTTAATGACATGAAAAACTTTGAAAATCACTACACAAATTGGCAACTCACTCATGAGTCTGTGACATATGGTCCTCACTATCCACTAATTATTTTCTGTATATTGATAATATAAATTTTCTATTTTCACCCTAAGAATCTTATTTCTTCACACCAGCATCCAAGTTAGATTGTTAGTAATATGTGTTTGTGTGGATGTACAAACAAAGAGTAATTTTTGTCCAGTAAAATCATGAAAAAAATAGAATTTTGATAAACTATTTATATCAAAATCAATAATTATGAAATACAATATTCAGAAAATATGATAAATTCTTCAAAATTAATAAAAGTTTTTGGGAAATGTCATGCACGCAGTATGATACAAATCATATAACCTGGGCAAAGGTATGGGGAAATCAAGTTTTGGGGGATAAAAAGGGAAATTAATGGGATTAAACTATGTAAAGCAATTGATAAGTTGTGAGGACATGACATCACAAACTGATAACCATCTAGGCAATTTGTGTTGTGATTCTCATTGTTCCATAGTTTTACATACTTTTTCAAAAATTCATAACTTTCTTATTAGTTATCCGATTTTGCTCAAACTTTTTTTGATTGGTTTGTCTGATTTTTCTGCTTTTATTGAAAGTAAGTTATTTTTCGAGTGGACTTGTCCTTTAAATATAATATGACCCTGAGAGATAAACGACATAAAATTGGAACCTGGGGTGTTTCACAAAGATCCTAACTTGAACTTATCTCTAAGTGCGACTTAACAATTATGGAAAGTCGTTAGCATCTATGAAAATATTTTGTAAAAGTTATTTTAAAAGGCATAAAATGTTGATTCAAATCATTCATATTTTCTATTATAAAAAATATTTCATGTTCTAGATGTGGAATTTATAAAAAGTTTTAAATACTTGAATTTTTCGCTTTGAATATAGTTTATTTTAAGACTACAAATGGCTCTCCATAATTTTTAAGTCCAACTTAGAGTTAAGTTCGACTTAGGATCATTGTGAAACCCCCCCCCCCCCCACCCCCAAGAGCTTGTTGAAAGTGATATTCACACTAACGTGAGCGTGTATAGGTTTTAGTTATCTAAATGGGAGCATGTTTCTTGACAATTCAAAACATCCATGGTGCTGATAGTAAGCATGAGGGACTACAGAATAGAAAATACCCAGACAAATTCTGTCCAACAAGTTCATTATAATGACAAGGGTGATAAATCTGTCAATGTATAATTTGTTTTGGTCCTCCTATAGACAATCCCCTGGGAAAGCGCCAAACCATATTTCACTGAAGCTGGTGAAAAGCCTCATTGAAAGAAGTGCATAACAGACACAGATATGAACTGTGTTCAACCATTTAGAAGAAGATCATCATTACACACAGCATGAAACATTGAGGAAAGGCACAAATCAAGCTTTTAATCAATTCTTTATCTTTCTCCATGCGACAGGGTCGACTCTCCATCTCAGACTATTGAGACTTCCTATCTCTGGAATGATATGACTATGTACGTGACTGTTGCTCGGTTAATAGTATTAGATATGGACGAGAAGGACTATAATGGGATATATCTGCTTTTGAGACGATTGTCGGGTAGGCTAGCTTCCTAGTAAAAGAAACCACCTGTGGGGAGAGACAGTAGAATATCATAACGAGGACCTTGATATCGCTCCTAACGAGCTTTGCTGTTTTGTGCTTGGCACTGAATGCCCGTCTTTCATCTACTCTTTCTCTCGCCCTGTCTATCTCTCTGTCTCTCTCTTGATATCTATTACTTCTTGTCATCTCATATCTCTCTCCTTCTCTGTGGCTCTGGCTCCACCCTCTCTCTCTCTCTTTCTCTCTCTCATCTCCCAGTACATCTCTCTCTCTTTCTCATAATTTGTCTCTCATTATCTTTATCTATCCATCTGTCATCTCTCTCTCTCTTTCTCTCCCAACATTAGTTAATGCTCTGTACGTATGGCTGTGCCTATGTTTATCTCTCTCTCTATCTCTTTCTGTTTTCATCTCTCATTTTCGTCTTTCTATCTTTTATAATTTGTCTCTTTTCATCAATTTTTCAATATCTGCCTAGTCTGCCCCCCCCCCCTCTCTTCTCTCTCTTTCTCTCTTTCTATCTCATTCTCTCTCCAAATCACATTATCCTTCACTGCTCATCTCTACCCGTCTGTCTGTGTGTAAATCAAGAATTAAATGAACCATTATCGGTACAGTGCTTTAATAAACCAAGCTTTCGTGCAAGTGCATTATTCATTTAGATACATCAAAATGCTCTCCCAAAATTTAAATATACATGAATTCTAGATGAAGGACTTCAATCAAGGAATAAGTTGTCTACTTATTTTCTCCGTGGGTGGAAAGGAGCACATGCAACATTAATCACTGCAACACGCAGAATCCTCACTCCATATAGAACATTCCTAATCTTCAAATATATTCTAAAAAGAGAAACTGTTCTGGTTTTATGAGAAATAATCAAATGCCTCTTCCAAAATCAGCACTCCTTGCTATAAGGCCGGACACTCTGGATGAGGAGCAGCCTCGGAGGACCTGCTCGGCGGTATTTAATTGATGAACTATCTGACAGTTATCAGTGCTGTAATTAGATCTGCAATGCAAGTGTGTGCTGCACGCATTCATAGGAAACAGCTGGGCCTTTGGGGACATGTCGGCTAGTTGTATAGATAGGGGACAAGACATTTAAATGCAAGGTGGGTAGAAGTTTGGCCTGAAAAGATATTCCATGCAAACTGAGTGTAATGAAATGGAGCCTTTAAAAGATTAAATTACATATGCATACTCAAGTTGTATGCAGGGCATTAACGTGTATCATAATCTAATTCATAGTTTTCTTTTTGAAACAAAACTGCTCTTTGAAGGAAAGGAGAGTACAATACAAATTGAATCCTTATAAAAATGGGTAATGACTTATTCACATACGTGTAATAATAATATCACAAAAGAAACAATTCCTAGATTTGTTAATGATCCCTGAATTTAAATAAAGAAATATAGTAAAGTTCCAATTGTCTTGCTAGATCAATACATAAGATTGATCAAATAGCTTCAAATTTGTTCAAAAACTTGGAATATTCATTGTGCCTTGCTCATCTTAGAAACATTTTTTTAAATTCCACTATTAAAGTCCATGTTCCTATAAAATACCTATATTTCTATACAAAGGCAATGCTGTTATGACTGTTAATTATTACCAAATATAGTTTAAAGTCAATTTTCCATAGATAATTTTGAAAATTGCTTTTCTATAACCAATGTTAATTTTTAGAGACACGGTACAATTTTTGTCAATCTCCCCCCCCCCCCCCCCCCCCAAAAAAAAAAAAAAAATACTGGTAAATGAATATAACAAAAAATAAATAAAATAAGTCCATAAAACAAATCATAATCATTTTCCTAGATGAAAAATAATGTCATCAATCCTATATTAAGAATGAAGTGTAACTTTATAGTACTCTAGATTACTATCAACCTTATATCAGACAATTTCCTCTGTATGGAGCCAGAAGGGCATTAAGTCATATACTTTAATACAGCAGCATTAATGCCCTTCTAGTTCTGACCAGACAGTATGAGAGAAAGCTGCATGCAAGAGTGGCAAATGGACTAGGATATTGTTTGCTTCAATCCTTCAAGAATTTGATCATTAAAGACTAGCCTGTATTACTTACACCCCGTGAGTACTTTCTCATAAGGCATGCTTCCACCGTTAGGTCACTGCGTATCACCGGCAAAGAGGGTGACCTGTGTTCCCGTCGCCTCTCGTAAAAAGTGAGGTCGAATGCCAAATCAGTTGCCATTCCTCCCCGAGCAATGATGATGGTGCTAGCAGAGCATCAGCATTAGCACCTCAATCGCTAAGCAACAGTGTCATCTAGGGAGGAGAAAGGTGGCCCGCATCCCCATAACCAAGATGCAAGCTAGTCAAATGTGTGAGCACTGGATGGAGATAGAAGGCACTGAAAGCTCATTGACAAGTTGAACTACATGTAAACAAGAGAGTTTAACTTCTCTCCCTCCGTCCACCAGAGTTTGGTGGTGAAATCTGATAGTTGTTCACCCTCAACTGTGTTCCTTCCTTCTTCTGCGTTCCACTGTGTTTCTGAGAGTGACCTTTGTAACAAATAATTAAGGCCAGAGTAGTAAACCTTCCTAGGATACATCCAAAGAAATGATGTAGGCTGTAGCCCACTCGTCTTCTTTATCCCACACATGCGCTGCTGCTTCAGCGTATCCACGTCCACCGCCTAAGCCCTTCCAGTCGACATAACAACAGCTTTTTCTCTATCAAATCCCACTTATATGGCTTCACATTAACATGCAAACTTGGAATTTTCTCCATTTGCAGACGAGGGAGAGAAACTCTTTGGAGAGTGAGCTGCGTGCATGCAGCCAGATGAGCTTGGATGCAAGCTGCGTCTCACAATAATCACGTCAACACAGTGAGGTGCTGCACTCCGTAACTAGCGTGTTTATCTCCAAAAGAACACGGCCAGGGGGGATGCGCTACTAGCTCACTCCCTTCCTGTCTCTCTCTTTACCTTTCTCTCTCTCACTTCCCCTCTCTCTCTCTTTCTCAATTTGTGCCAATCCTACCCCATTTCAAATATCTGAAAATGGAGCAAGTTTACATCCTGCTACTTGTAATGCGAGATCTTTATCCTCGATTCATTTCTTTCTCCGAGCCACCGACTCCTTTGCATCCACATTACGAGGGATGTCCCTACATTGAACTCTGCCTCTGTCTTTTGGTTAGTTTTCGAGTGATAGCTCAAATAGAGATGCCAGCCAGAGCTTGCATTACAAACCCATCATAAGTCCCCTTAGTCAAACACACAGGAGCCAGAAGCCAGAAGGGCCGATGCAAAAAAAGGAGACAGAAAGAGAGAGGTATTCCATATATAACCTGCCATGTATTACAACACATTTGCTATATGCTTGGCTGAATGAGTCATCACAGAGCTAGCAATACAAGAAAAGTCTGGACTTTATTAAATCTGGCTGTGATTTGATTGCGATTCTAATGTCAATATTCTGTTGCCAACCTTGTGTGAATATTTTACCATAATGGCACATGCATCCTTGTCTTAGTAAGAATGTCAGAGTGCGCAGTGAACTCTTTGACAATGTCTGTTTCACTATCAAAAGGCACATAAATTTATTCATGAATTCATGTGAATAACACCGGATTTCTCAAAGGTTACATGTTTTAATCGAGGGCAAATATAAGGGATGGAGGGCAAATATAAGGGATGGTGGACAAGTTATCAATCATGCTGACAAAAAATACAGTAAACTTTATGAATAGGCCCATATTTTTCTAATCTAACATACGAATAAAGGTTAAGAATTTAGTATCAGAACAACCGTTCGTTGTCAAAATATATATCATAACAGTAAAATTCAACCATGTCTATGAAGCACATTCCACTTATTTATCCCAACTACATTGTAGTGAAGTAAATATTCCCAAAATGGTGGAAACATATAGTTGACATTAGATTTACAATCAAATCATGGCGAAATTCAATAATACTTTTCTACTAATTTCTAGTATTTCAACCTGTAGTCATTTGCACATTTTCCTTGTACCCAAAGAAATAAAAGCCTATATCTAATGAATAGTTTATACTCCATATTCTGTCTCTCAGCACTGGATATTGGATAATCTGTATCCAGAGTTGACCGACAAATAAATTGGTGATACTAAATACAAAACTAGTGACAATGCTTTGAATAAATTCATGGTCACTCTAGAGAAATGATAGTGAAAGAAAAATAAACTCTGATTTAATTCCAAGCATTAATTTTGAGAAGAGAGAGAGCGAGAGAGAGAGCTCAAAATAATATTCTTAAAACAACACAGTTATTTTGCTGTTTCTGCCATAAGGTAGGTCATGTGTAGCCACTTCGGGCTCTGGGGGCCAATTCTAAAAGTATTAGGAGGCAATTTTGGGGGGTGTAATAGGACACACAGTGCATTAATTCACTATTTCGGGGAAAAGTGAGTGTTACATCACAAGTCCTTGCTATCATGAACCCATTTTCTTTTCTTTCTCATCCCGAATGATTGCTTTCTTTTTTAAATAATGAATTT
The DNA here is from genome assembly GCA_035222895.1 of Strongylocentrotus droebachiensis. NCBI lineage: Eukaryota > Metazoa > Echinodermata > Echinoidea > Camarodonta > Strongylocentrotidae > Strongylocentrotus > Strongylocentrotus droebachiensis. The sequence continues at coordinate 307,821 of JAVYIG010001485.1, read as the reverse complement.
CAAATGGATTTAAAATGTGACATAAATGATATACTGAGAGGATGTGAGGAAAAGATGGGGTCTCTACAAGACTTTCTTTTGTGATGTAAGCAGAAAGAAAAAGGTTATTCAACATGAATATATAATATATAGTCCCTTTGGCAATAATGGAAGTTCATGTTTGAGTGATTTTATTGCACAAAATCGTTCTAGGGTCAAATCATTTTTGTTTTAATTCTACAGATTTTCCCCAAGTGGAAGTGCCTGGAAGATTGAAATAATGAGGGGATGCAACATAGCTGCATATTGCTTTTAATCCATTGCAGTTGTAGGGCTTCCTAACTGATCTGTAAAAAAAATACTCATGTTTGGTATTGCTGTAAGGGCATTGATTGGAGAAGTTCACAATGTAACTATGGAACAGTCTGAAGCCCATAATACAGTGTGTTGGCAAAGAACTCCACACAGAAATAAAGTCAAAATGCTATTTGAATATATGGAAATGATTTACAACAGAGCACTTCCGCTCTAAATCAATATTTCTTTATACACCCGTCATATCCTCCCGAGTACACACACCGCCTTCACTGTATCACTACATGCGTTTCTTGGCAAAATGTTTCTTCATGTAATGCCCTTTAATAGTCAACGTAAACTCTTCCTTACAGCTTCACTGCCATTCAATAAATGTTAATGCTGTACATTTCAGAAATGAAGATCCCATTCTACAAATACACCTTTTTATGTTGTACATGTACATTACAGATAAACAATCATGTTTACAAGACAGTTCACTCAAATGCTTACAAGGATGTGTCTCTCGTTGTAAACAGGATACACATTGCAAGATAAATGATTTTAAGTGCCATGTTGTGTCATCAATGCCTCCCTCTTGATACATCTTCTTCCGGTACTCTCTCTCTCTCTCTCTCTCTCTCTTTCTCTCTCTTTCTCCCGTTTATCTCTGTCCCTTCTCTATCTTTGCCCCTCTTTCCCTTCATCTCAGCTTATTTCTCGTTCTCTCTTTATCGCTTCTCTCTATCTTGTCTTTTCATCAAATGTTACTAACTCTTCCCTTTATCATCTTGTATCGATTTAATTCTCTCTCACGACAAAAACATACACTGTATGTAAAAGGTTTTGAAATATATAATTTATAAAATAGTCCTTTTCCATCATAAATCCATCATCTGTAATGTGCAATGAGAATTTTTTTCCCTTCAATTTATATTTCAGATATATCATTCACAAATTTCTAACTATATTACTAAAACCCTAATACATACAAAAAGCTAGAGTTCAAGAATTATTATCAAATTTGTGGTACAAAGAAAGTCATGTTTTTTTTGTTTTTTTTACACTTTAACGTTTGATTTATCAATTTGGAATTATTCATGTTGAATCACTGAAATAAAAAACACCTAATGCATCAAAAACTTACTAAGTCAATCATGTTAACACTGTTTTCTTAATAAACATGCTGGAAAATCTGTTTTTCAGCTGTTGAAAAAAACACTTTTGAAAGAGACTGATAAATATCTGCCAGGTTTATGCATCAGGAATTAACTGGATGTATCATTAATAGGGAAACAGTCTCAATCACATCTGGAAATCTGTGATGATGACTTAAAACAATCACCCACAGTCTGGGCAAGATGAAGTATGCCGTGACGTAAAAAGGGCACCGACAAATAAGATTATTAAGGTCCGTCACAGATGCCTCAAGTACCAACGATATCCAAATGGAAAAACGTTATCAAATTAAGTTAAAGGTAAAGTATTTTTCATTTGCTATCAAAAATGGAAAATGACCGAAGTGAGTGAACTTTGTGTTTTTTGGGGTGAATACCAACAGGAGATCACGTCACGCGAGATGTCGCAAACACTTGACACGTGAGAGATGTTAAATGCTTTATGACTACTTGAAGGAGAGTGATCACCAAAATATGCTGATGAGTCCAAAGCCAGGGATAGACTGGAAACAAACAGCTCCTAGGGGATGTACAAAGATCGAATCATTCGTTGAGTGCCAGAAGGGAGTTTACTTATCATTTTGCATAGAGGAGTACTGCCCTTCTGGCTTTGAGCAGAAGATATGTTTATCTCAACCACATTTTATTGTGTTTTGCTTTCTCCAAACAACTTGTTTGTATATGATGAGGGACTCTTAATGCCTCCCACTCAGTTTCATCACTTGTCTTGGAGGATGTTTTTTCCAGAACTGATGATACAGTCCAAGAAATGACTTCACATACCGTTAGATTAAATGCCCTTTCAGCTCTTAATTTTAAGAAAAGACAATACTTGGCTCTACCGAGGAAGATGATATTTAGAAGTAGAGGAAAAAAAAAAAAAAAAAAATTGCTTTGAAACCAAGAAGTCTTAAAGTTAAAGTTAAAGAGCCAGCAGTATGTATCTTAAATTCTCTAAGTGAATCTTCCTAGTGAAGTCCATTTTGGCTCTTGGTAGATGATAATCTTTCAGGATTCTTAAGGGGGGAAATGCTTCTAATCTAGGGAGGGTAAAGTTCTCCTCTGTTGGGACACACCGGGATGCCCTCACAACCAAAGGGGGGCAGGCCAGGCAAGAGGATGTGATGAGAATGTTGGAGGAAATGAAGATGAGAGAGTGTATATTAAAGATAAACTCCAGTTCTGGTAATGCGATTGCATTGTGAAAGAAAAGGTGTAGAATGGATCAGAAACAGTTGATCATGTAGCATGTAAGTATTAGTGTGCACTGCAAGGTTCTGGAGTCATCAAAATCATAATAAATTTGGCCGAGTCTTGGTAAAGTAACAAGCACTGTACATAGAAAGCTATATATGGGACAACACACATGGTGTCGGGGCTAGTACTACCTTGATTTCCTTGTCTTTCTATGCTCATTACTCAGCCAGTATACATTTTCTTCCAAAATTGTTTGGCACATGTCATTTATTTGTAATCTTGAACATTCATCGTAAGTTTCGTTTGGTTCTGTGAGAATCAATTTTCTTTTTTTTACTAGAACTGGAGTTTATCTTTAAGGTGAGATGGAGAAAGTGAATGATACATGTTGCAATCTCGCTGAGTGAAAGGTTAAACTCTACAAGTCATGGGGATTTGGAGGCATCCCGCTCTGTTTGAGAGCACTGAAATGAAAGAAAACGTCGGTGAAAGATCAGAAGCGAAGAAAAGGGTTTCCGCATCATTCATGCACACGTTGAGAATATGTCAGTGGGGTGGAGGAAATTGGCAACTTTCGAGAGGCACTCTGACTGGTACAAGAGAGTAAAAAAGAGACACTGATGTTGATCTTGATGATATATGCATCAAGAAACCATGTACTTCAAAGTGAGAAAAATATAGTAGGATTACTAGAAAGACACTAACATTCCTTGAAAAGTGTATGTTTTGTTAAATAAGGTATGATATATCCCCTTGAAAACTAGAAATAAAGTAGATGAATAACACGAGAGGATACTGCAAAAAAAAAATCAAATACTTAAATAGCATACCTCTAAAGAAAGTATTTTTTGTTGAACCTCTAAATTCAATCATGACACTTCAATCAGTAAATTGCATGTTTAAAAAACAAAACACTTTGACTTACATAGGGCCTTCAATCAATTTGTTTACTTCATTAAAGTAACACTTTTTCCTTTTGTTAAAACATTCAAACCCATACTCCCGTCAAATGTTAGGATCTACCTTCATGCACACACATATAACCCAGGAAACAGAACAAGTATGATTTCCATATACAGTTAAAAACTAAATTATTCATACCCTTACCAACTTTTGTAATTTTGTATGTAGTATGTGAAAAATTGATATGTCCCGATTTCTGTTTCTTGAGAAGGTGGCATATTAAAGCTTACATCTAAAATTATTCAACAAGGGCTATAATCTGAACAAGTCCACCTTTCATTCTTGAGTTATAAAACACACAACGAACATCAAATTTACAAGGGGTTTGGATAATTATGTTGTTAAAGTCTATATGTACATGTAGCCATAATGTATGTAGCCCTGCTATAAATGATGTGGGCATTATAAGAGGCAGCAGAACACGGCAGTAAATCAAGGGGTAATGACGAGAGAGCTTCATCCTCTTGAAGTAAACTACCGTTTCTTTGATCGCCACTTGAGAGGGTGTGACGCAGAGTCGAAGACACAGAAAGAAAAAGGTTACCTTCCCCCATCCAGGTTACAAAGACTCTATGAACCCAAAGAGAGGGGGAAAGAAGAAAGAAAAGCCCAGATTTAGGTCCTGATGAGGGAAGATCTCCGCTACGCAGCCATGGCAACCGAGATTTGGAGTGCGGAGCGGCTGTCGTCACTCCGTTTCCAGAGGTAATGTCTTCATCCCCCTGTCACATCATTAAGGATACCATAGAGCAATACGCTTTTGGAGGGTGTACACAACCGCTCACTAAATGACACCGATGTCTTTAAGCCATACTTGAAGAGGGGGCCGAGCTCTAGACTTGAAAGTGATTGGAGATTTACGAACTGGTTGCCCTAAAACTTCACTTAGAGTTCAGAAAGTCAGAGGAGAGGCAGAGATCTATAACTAGCGTATAATTATCATAACCTCATGAATATTGTATATATTGTAACTACAAAGTAGGAAGTCAATGTGAAAATTGCTTCCCTATAAGATAATATGATTGCTTTTTCCGTAAACTTTAAAGAGAAGGTTGAGTTCTGGGAAGAGGTGAACAATAATTTGTGAGCGTTACCATTCTTATTATGCAAGTGTGGAAGAACATCAGATAAGACATGTTCCCTGGAAAGTATGGCTCTTCAAATGCCTTCATATTCTAAATATGTCATGTAATATCGTAAAAATCCAGGGACGGATTTTTACGCCACGTGTTTGTGTAGTCCCATATACATCTTTCCGTGTACAGTGTTTGTACCTTTACCAAGACTTGGCCAAATTTCTTATCATTTCGATGATTCCAGAACCTTACAATACACACAAATTATTATATGCTAGATGATCAACCTTTCTGGTCGATTCCACACCGTTTCTTTCACAATGCAATCGCATGACCAGAACTCAACTTCATCTTTAACAAACAGCTCTTAAAATTGCATTTCTCTTGCTCAAGAACACGGAGATCTCATACATGTGTAGCAGAATCTAATCTCTTTATATTATATAACTATATTGACCTTTCGCCCATCCATGTCATTCCTCAGTCTATTTCCTTATTCTTCTCCTCTATCTAAGTCCCTTTTCTTTTTAACAGAAAACAAAATTATAAATTACACTCAAACACTCATGGTTTCTGCTCATAAACAGACACATTACATAATATCACAGTCTCATCTCCTTACCTAACCTAAGATTCAATTTGATTGTTTCTCAAATAGTCTCTTTTCTCATTCCTATCTCCAATCTCGATCTCATTATTTTACAAATAAGGTATAAAAACTTCCACCAAAAAAAATAGCTTGTGGTTTGAATTTCTCTTTCTAAAGAACAAGTGTACAAAACTAGCCTCTTACCTCTTTATCATATTTAATTATCTTCACTTTATCTTTTTTTGTTCTCATTCCACTTCACCTCTGTAAAAAAATTATTTATCTATCTTACCCATCCTCTATAATTTGTCTTTATCCCTCATTTGAAATTGTCTACAGTAGGTCATGCCTAATGCCACATATCAGATTTTTGTTTCACTTGATCAATGCAGAAGCAAAATCTGACCTCTTGCAATTATAGCTAGTCTGGTACAATTAAATGTTGAAGGCACAGGTAGGAAAGCACTCTGGTAATTCAAAAGAAGCTATATCAATATTGATTCACGTGTAGATGACTGAGAGAAACTCTGGACGATTAGGTCAAGGAACACTATTCCAATCACTCATCATAACTAATTTATGCATTCTCTTTTCTTTGATTTACTAGTATGTACATTCAAATCTGTATACACTGTAAACCCCTCTCGTAGGAAACAAGACAGTGGTCTTGTTAAGCTGGTGGAATTGATGTGCAGGTTCTTACACGATAGGTTTCACTGGGAAATGATGATATAGTAAAAAAAGAAAATTGTGCTCTTTGTAGACAGGTGGCCTTTGTATACAGGTGGTCACTAAAGCAAGTTACATCACGTATCTTACCCTTGTAAGTAATGATATCAATAATACTTATTTGGAATTTTGGAATTATAAAGCACTTAAAGCCCATCTGTACTAGTGTACAAGAGGGATTAGACCACCCTGCAAGGTCACTGGACAGGTGGTTATCTCATCAAATCAGCTCTCGATTAACATAAGAAAAAGAGGATCATGGGGGACCAATGGTCACCGATTATGCATTGTTATAGAGGGCGCAAGTAGCTATGAGTAGTACAGTGGGGCTTTAATACTTTGAATGGTAATAAGGTACATGTAATGACACATTGCATAATAATAATGATAATAATAATAATAATAATAATAATAATAATGACAGGTTGCATAATTTCTACAAATATCAACAGTGCTATGGTCATCTGTTAAGAGCCAGAAGGGCATTCATTCACACAGTGATAAATGATATAATTTCGAGCCATTCTGGTACTCTTCAGATGGTAAAGAGTTATCATGCATACATACAGGTGGTCAAATACAGTCATGTATACCTGGTGATACTATGAGGTGGAGCATGGCACTCCCTCACCAACAGATGGGGTACTATAACAATCATCACAAGTACAAGATAGAAGTCCCAGCCAAAGAGTGTTTTCTCACATGAGATTCAATGTGTTCATATCTAACATAGAAATAGATCAAAACATTCATGTATTTATGGATTCATGAACTAGCCAGGCTGCTGCTAATACTTGGCATGCTTTATTTGGTCACTAACTATGCACAAAATTAACTTAGAAGAAAACAACAAACGGCTGAATTCTGAAAAATAGGTCAATGTGAGATTAAACTTTCATGAAATGAATGAAGTGATATACTACTTTGTGATTTTGAAGGAAAAAAAATCAATAATTATCAATCTGTATTTCAAAAGATTGTAGTGTACTCAGAACAAGATAATGTTACATGTGTAAGATGTGCCATCCATAAATAGGATATATCCTTTCAATTTCCAATGAATCATGATCAAACAAAGTATGGCATCATCTACATGTACATCAATGAATAAGCCAGTTCACGGTTGCAGTCTGAGCATGAGCAGATAAAGGTCATTGCAGAACAAATTGTGAAATACACGGAGACGGAATACTGGATACGAGCTCATGAAAGTTATGTAATCATTATTAATTTATGCACAAGCAGAGCACTCCATGATACACAGGTGGAAGTATTCTTTGAAAAGGGGAAACAAAGGCTAAGTATGTAGCATCTCCATCGCTGTAGGAGTAATTATTTCATAATGTACAAAGTGGGACCTCTTCATGTTTTGAAGATATGTGGATATTCGGGGTCATTGCAGCTATGTGCTAACCGTGAACTGGTCTATTGTGGAAGCTTGTTCCAGAGTTGAGAAATCAGTGTCACCAGCTGTGATGACAGAAATTAAATTAAATGGTAAAATGAGAGAAAGAAGATAGGCAGGACCTTTGTTATGACAAGAGTCCGGATCTTGAACTCAATATGTGGCTTAAAGAGAAGGTTGAGTTCTGCGAAGAGGTGAAAAATAATTTGTGAGCGTTGTCATTGTTATTATGCAAGTGTGGAAAACATCAGATAAAACAAGTTCCCTGAAAAGCATTGGTCTTCAAATGCCTTCATATTCTAAATATGTCATGTAACATCCTAAAAATCTGGACAGACTTTTACGCCACGTGTTCGTGTAGTCCTGTATACATGTTCCTGTGTACAGTTTTGTAACTTTACCAAGACTGGGCAAAATTTCTTATCATTTTGATGATTCCAGAACCTTGCAGTACACACCAATACTTTCATGTATATGCTAGATGATCAACCTTTTCTGATCGATTCCACAACGTTTCTTTCACAATGCGATCGTATGACCAGAACCCAACTTTATCTTTAACTGGATGCCAATCCCATTCTCTCAGTAAAGCGATGACATGATCGTGCTAACAGACCATGACGATAAGCTTGGCTACATGATTATCAACCCAAGGAGATGCTTTATATACAGTGCAGTAGTGAATTAGCATAGTCAAAATGAGACATTGTAGTTTGCAGAACAGGCTCACTTGTTTTTTATGTATGGTCTAAAATGAATATATGTTTACAGTGCTTATAAATATTTTCTATATATTTTCTATATAGGAAGATGGCCACATCGGAAGAAGAATGATTCTTACATGAAAGAGTTGTCATAACATCTCTTTGTAGCCATAAAGCCATTAACTCTTTAATTTGACAATGTGTTAACACTCTTCTGGCTCCAAATTGATGATTTCATACTAACCAGTTTAACAGTATTCAACATACACGAGTTGGCTAAAATGCTATTCTAAGATTTTACTCTGGCCAGATACAAAAGTGGAGGTAACAAGACCTTTTTGTAATGTTCATTTTTTTTGTAGATGCCCATATCATTTCTGAACACATTTCAAGAATGTTTTATGCAAGTACTGAAAGTTTGATGTAAAAGTCAAGAAAAAAACAAAAACAAGATTCCTTAACACTGGACACTCGTACTCATGTTCAGAGAAAATCTGGTCCAATTTGGTCCAAGAACATTGCCTGGCTCAGAGTATACTCTTTTGTGTGTCACTCTGTATGGAATAAAAAAGATATCCATTGCATTATCATTTAATCAAAAATATTCAGCAAATCATGCCTTATCAACATCATATTAATTAACCCTTTAAGTGACAAAGCCACCCAAATTTGAAAGTGGATAGAATATATTTTGGACATGGAAAACTTTTGTTTCTTGTTGAAATTTACAAATCTGTTTAATAAGGTTACCATGGAATGAAACCAAGCACTCTATTAGCAATCTTGTCTAATATTTCTGATAAACGTTGTTGCACTATAAAGGTTGAAAGAGATCAGTAATGCATTTATTTAGGAGAAATTACTGGATCATTTTCAGTCCACTGGAATTTCTTTGGCTTAAATTAGTTTGAAACAGAAGATGATGTGAATTTTAATAGCCAGAATATACTACAACTATAACATGAACAGGTGGGTTTTCTAATTGACTGTTCTTGTGCAACATTTACGAATCTTGACTATATCCTGTCATAAAGAAAAGAGTGGAAATAAGTGCATAATAAGAGACCTTTTGTGGTCAACTTTCAGGCATACAATTTTGAAGACAATGTCTAAGTGAGCCTGAAGTTATAGGACAAATTTATATCGTCAGGGACTGTCCTCATGTCCACACACACCAAATTCATTGTATAACTATCCTGAAATGGTACAATGAAATTGTGTGTGTGTGTACGCTTAATAACGATACGTCGTATAAAGAAACGTTAGAAAACGAAACGCGGGTCTGGGCATTGTTTCAAACTAGAACTCGATAAAGAATCACAGAATGTGTTGTGTGTGGGCGTATGGTCGAACTAGAACATTATATAGGGGCGGGGCTTAACGTGACCACGCGCGAGAGGAGACCTGACCTCTCATTTTCGCTTCCGTTTCATGACCGAGGTAGCAAATTGCGCACCTATACGACATTTTGCTGGAGAATTTCGGGATTACTTTCTTGTGTGTGGACGCCCCGGAATTTATACGATGATTCTTTATACAACGTTTCTTTATAGAGTTTTGGGATAAAATTGTTTGTGTTAGGACATGCTGTCTCATGTATTGTCATATGATCGACCTACACCATTCCCTGTGGAGTAGTATTGACCATGAATACCATCTGTGACTAACGTAAAGCTTCCTCTACGATCCGACTTGCATCGGTCGCATTGCTGCGGCTCATGGCACACCAGCATGTCAATCCGGTCAGAAACTAAACCCATGATCCCCCCTCCCCCCTGGGGATCTCATACCTCGCTAATTACTATTCAAGAGTTACTGCTAATTGGCTCTGTGAGTGAGGCAGTGGCTTCTTAATAACTTAATTGTTGTTAAATTGATGTGAAGGGAGGCTTTGTTGAACATGCGCTTGTTATTTCATTCCAATTACAATCACTAGTGCTCAAGTTTGTGGAGGACGGAGTGGTTCCTTATTTGGTAAAATTTTATATTTTCCTTGACCGAATCCCTACAAAAACTGGTGACCAAGAAGTTTGAAGGGAATTAATCATGAGTTCTGGTAATGACGTAAGAAAATCCTTAGTCCTCAATCCTTAATTTATACTGCTTCTTCAAAAATACTATGAATGATGCCTGCCTAGGAATTCTGTTAAAAACTGTATTAGAGGTATTTAATGAACAAAGAAGATATGGGAATCTAGTGGTCCCAAAAACATAATATGCAGCATATTTTTGGTTAGTTTGTACTTATTTTGTAGTCCTGAACAACTATGTAATGCATACTAAACAATTCAACAAAAAAGTTAATTTCTTTCAAAAATGTATTTTACTACAAGGAACTCAAGGTGGACTTTGACTCAAAAATTTAAAACTGTAATGGTTAGTTTGCGTACGAGTACAAACCTTAGTGCATTAAACTGGACTGGTATTACAAAGTACATCAATATTTACTTGCAAAATCGTCCACATGTAATGTCAGCATCACAAAGAAATATTATATCTAAACAACCTTGCCCCCTGTAATGTATATGGATGCCCAATAAGGATCATCATTGTCTGAAGATTGTCAAGTAAAACTAGACACTACATGCATTGCATGAATGCCCTGTACAATAACACACTAAAGGTCTCGTAGTTCAGCTTCTAAGATCAATAATGACATTGACAACCACTCACAATATTGATGTATTCTGTCCCGTGCTCATAATAAATATGTTCACGTCATTAAGCATGTGTAGAGTGTTTCCTTAGATACATAATCCCATGCTGTTTAATAGTAACTGTCTTGGCTGTGTATAGAACAGAATGTAAACCTTAAAAACAAAAACTGCAGTTGCAATGTGATGAGAGGGCAACCATTCTTTTTTTTTAATGTACCGAAGAAGATGTTTAAAATTGTTTCGGTTAGAAATAGGGTTGCAGTGGAAGAACACCTTAAAGTCAACCAAATATGCTTTAGAGATGACCTTAGACTACATGTAGTTATTCTGCATCAAGAAGTATTGTTGATAATTTTGGTATCTTTTTAAATCATTTTAGAGCATTTTTAGAATGTTCTGGAAGTTTGAACAAATTTGGGCAGAAACTGTAGAATTAACCTAAGGTTCTTGCTAAGATACAAGTACCTTCCCTTCGCCTCTCAAAAAGGAAATATTTTCTAATTTCTATAATTCTTAAATGTTTTATGTACATCTTGCATAATGCAATCGCTCAAAATTTGGTTTATGCATTTGGGTATTTCATTACAGCAACAATTCTGCAATGTCGGTCAAATTGGACAGGGCAACAGACTAAGGCGTTAAAAAAAAAGATGTTGAATTGCCCTTTACGACCGACCCAAAAATCTTGAAATTTACAGTCGGCTTTAAAAAAAAGATTTTCTTTTATAGCTTTTTAGAACAAAAATGTTTAATGAATAAAAATAAATATGTTTTAAAGCATTCAAAACTGAGAAATATCAGCCTAAAGAGGGAGAAACAAATTATTTATAAAGTAAAGATTTCCGACTGACCGACCCATGTTTTGGCACCTAAAGGGCTTACAACATCTTTCTTTTTTAGGCCTTACATGTATAATCATGTAAAAATCATGCCTCATTTCACAGGAAAAGCCGTGAACAAAATGGTTTCTGGTGATTTCTCTTAAAATGTGCACATGAATCGTCCATTGTCTGGCAAAAGCTGTGAAATTGCCAGTTGATTAGGCCCTTCATGGTTCAGTAGAATGTAATGTATCGGAGGCATCCTGTATGAAGCACATGATGAGAGTTAGAATTCGGTGTCAAAGTATAATGTATCGTCACCAAAAGGGCATCAACTCTGTGTTAAATGCATCGTTTAACAATGTTAAATCTGAGATGCATGGCCCTACGTGTTATTAGTGTCTGTGATATGGTGTAATATCGAAGCCCTAAAAAAATGCGCTTCAAAATGATCATAAAGTGCCTCAAAAAAGTACAAATTTTTGAGTGACCGGTTTTACCCTACTCATTTTGCCCAATAGAATATAGTGTTATAAAAACCGTTAGGAAAATGAAATTTCGATTTCCAATTGATAAATATCTTGATAATCAGACATGCAATCGGCCTTGAAAAGTGTGGGGTTCCAGACTGACCTAAATTATGATTGCAGCTAAATCCAGGATTTTGTTTCAGAATCTGAGGCAAAGATACCCAATCCCTTTTTAAACTTTAAGTTGACGTTGAAGTAATAAAAATAAATAAAGATTGATTTGTATAACACAGCTAATCCGATATATTTACTTTACTGCACTTTGGTGAGGAAAAAAACACCTCTTGATGGTATTTCTAACAAATCACACCACCAAAAGGTTTATGAATTAACATCCTTTAGGCTCTAAACAGACGATATGAGCTAAGTAGTGCAGTTCTGGCTCTTGGCAGACAACGATATTAAAGTTGACATTTTGTAGTCATACCACAACCGGTTGTTTCGATCTTGTGTACATGTTGTGAATTATCAAAAAGCTGTCATCAATCATTACCAGTCATTAGGCCCACTGGCCTCATGCGAGCCTCAAGGACGCAGAGTCTCATAAGGCCTGTCGTCATCAGCTCCAGATTGCCAAATATCCCACTATTTCAACTATTCCGATCGCAAATTATCCAGTTAGTTTGCGTCTTCATCAGCCTGAAGTTGCAATTAGCGGGATATTTGGTCGAGATAATCATCCCAACATCTTGGGCTAGTTTGCAAAATATCTCGCTACTTGTCCGGTGCGTCTCCATCAGCCTGAAGACTCGCACTATGCGCGAACGCTTAGCAAAATATCTCGAGCTAATTTCTTGAGCTTGAGTTTCAAGTTTTGAGGTCAAGTCTCGAGCTGATGAGGACGCGATTTATAACTTCAGGATTTATAACAAATCAGAAATATTGGGCTATTTGGCAATCTTGAGCTGATGAGGACATGCCTACAGCTACACATCACCATTCTGTTTACGACAGTTTATGAAAGGAACCATATATATATAAATGTGTTTGACAAAAAATCAATGGAAAATGTTTTATACAATTATGCAATAATCTTTCCCCCTACCCCTAATTGCATCTGCACAATGGACGCAAGAACAATGACTAACCAAAAAGGGACATTCTATTTTGAGAGAAGTAAAGGCTCGTTCATATATATGACATGGTAAACTGTGGCATATTCCTTGGGTAAATGAATCGCTAGTGGGGGTATGGAAAGAGTTTATACATGCAGGTCCCACACGTATTTACTTATTTCTAGTTTTAAAAGACACCAAAATGTGACTAGTAATAACGATAATGATCATTTACAATGAAGCACAGCTAAAAACAAAAAGTAACATAGCCCTGACAAAATCGCAGAACGTGAAGAGAAACATGAAACATAAAGCTCATAAAAGGGTAAACTTGTAAATCATCTTACAGAGGGAAGAAGTTTGTTATAAGGGATCTTTAAAAAGTGGCGAGACAAGATAATTCCTGGAAAGTGAGGTATTGTTCCACGTGCACTGCATTTAAAGTTAATAGATTAGGCAGACAACGCTAAATGTAATTTCACATCGATCATAACACTCTGGAAGATATTAAAACACATTTCAATGGATAATTGGCCATTCACCTTCAGAATATTCATGTGACCTAAATATAAATGCCGGTCTTTTTTAATATGAATTGCTCATGGCCTCTCTCTTATTTAGCAACAATATTGTGCAATGATATATAATTCCACAAGCATTGTCAATTTCCATTAGGATAGATGCTGTTTCTTCTCCTCCTTCTCCTTTTCTCTATCTCCTCTCCTCTCCTCTCCTCTCTTTATCTTTATTGTTTTCTTTTGCTTCTTTGTTTTCAGATTATTTTCTCTTCTGTTCTCCACCTCCACCTCCTCCTCCCCTATCCTCTTTCTTTTCTACTTCTTCTTCCTCCTCCTCCTCCTCCTCCTGATTCTATTTTCTCCTTCTTCTTATTCTTTTTACCCCTCCTCCTCTTTTTGCTTTCTCCTTCTTTATCATCACCATCATCATCATCCACACCGTTTTCATCTCTGCGAAAGTGCCAGCAATGCAATGCAATATACTGGATGAGTTCTGCTCTGTTTCATGTCCCAAAAGGCTGAATTTCTTCTTCTTCTACTCATTACAGTTTTGCCTCTTTCTGCATGGATAGACAGATCAAGAGGTAAACCTTCCCTTCACTCTCACCTTTTTCTTTCTCTCTCTCTCTCTCTCTCTCTCTCTCTCTCTCTCATTGTCTTTCTCTCTCTGTCTCTCTCTCTCTCTCTCTCTCTCTCTCTCATTGTCTTTCTCTCTCTCTCTCTCTCTCTCTCTCTCTCTCTCTCTTTCTTTCTCTCTCTCTCTCTCTCTCTCTCTCTCTCTCTCTCTCTCATTGTCTTTCTCTCTCTGTCTCTCTCTCTCTCTCTCTCTCTCTCATTGTCTTTCTTTCTCTCTCTCTCTCTCTCTCTCTCTCTCTCTCTCTCTCTCATTGTCTTTCTCTTCTCTCTCTCTCTCTCTCTCTCTCTCTCTCTCTCTCTCTCTCTCTCTCATTGTCTTTCTCTCTCTGCTCTCTCTCTCTCTCTCTCTCTCTCTCTCTCTCTCATTGTCTTTCTCTCGTCTCTCTCTCTCTCTCTCTCTCTCTCTGTCTTTCTCTCTCTGTCTCTCTCTCTCTCTCTCTCTCTCTCTCTCTCTCTCTCTCTCTTGTCTTTCTCTCTCTGTCTCTCTCTCTCTCTCTCTCTCTCTCTCTCTCATTGTCTTTCTCTCTCTCTCTCTCTCTCTCTCTCTCTCTCTCTGTCTCTTCTTTCTCTTCTCTTCTCTCTCTCTCTCTCTCTCTCTCTCTCTCTCTCTCTCTCTCTTCTCCTCTCTTCTCTCTCTCTCTCTCTCTCTCTCTCTCTCTCTCTCTCTCTCTCTCTCTCTCTCTCTCTCTCTCTCTCTCTCTCTCTCTCTCTCTCTCTCTCTCATTGTCTTTCTCTCTCTGTCTCTCCGATACTTATTCAACCCACTTTCCCTCTCTGTTTACCATATCAACTCTCCTCTCTTAATTTATCCTTATTCTATTACTCCAAATTTCATTGTTGTTAAAATTTTAAAAAATTACCATCTGGAAGTGTCCAGCTATTCAGACCAAGTTTTACGGGGCATGGTAAATATACTTAATCTGCCCCTGCACTTTGGAACACTATCCTATCTCATATGAAGGATGTTACAAATTAAAAGTTTACAAATTATATCTGTTAAGATTCCTTCTTATCCAAATAAGTTCAATAAAACCAATCTTGTGTTTTTTTCAATAAAAAGAGAAAGTAAAAATAATTTCACTTTTAAATCCAACAATATTAAGGCAAAAATGTTTTAATTAAAATTCTAATGATTAAACAGCTAGCAAATAAAGATGTACCAGAGAAATCAGGTACATCATGCCATCAATATATTGTGTATTCCGATATATTCTTTGGCTGTTTTAAACAGCTATTTTCAGAAAGTTGTTAAATTATTCTTTAAGCAATTTGCCTGTCCACAAAACTAATGACGAAGAATTATAAGTAAGAATAACCTTTAGATGATATTTTTAAAGCACTTACATGTACACACTGTACCTGGAAATGAAATTACCTCTAAAATGTTGATTCAGAACATGTATCAAGTTTACAAACGCTGTCATAGAACCCAATATATAAATGGCAACTCTGGTATAAATATACCCCGTACTTCAAGCATAAAAGTCACTGCTATTTATGTACCTCCTTTGGGCATTGAACAAACTTGGCAAAGATTGAATTTACAGAGGCAATTTTTATGATCAAAACTTTTATGCTTTGATAAGAAGTAAACATTCCCCAAGGAAACATGCATGTAAAGAAAGAAAAAACAATTTCCTCTTAAAATCTAAGATAGCATACGGCCTTCCAGAATGTTATTGAAAGTGTGTCCTGCAAGTTCATGGGGTCTGTTATCATTACAAGGAGAGATACAATGCTGTTATGTTTAATTCTATTAAATCATGACAGGGTGGGAGGGGTTAAATCTTGTATGATTCATTAGTGTTACGTTTAATTGATTAAAGGTCTCCGAGAGGCTACATGACGTATGAAGTGAGCAGTTCACATTAAAGGACACTAGTTCACACTAAAGAACTGTACGTTTAGAGAACGCCAAGTTTACAATCGAGCGAAGTATGAATGAAGCCCCATGGAAACAAGTCCACAATTTCAGACACCCCATCGCAAAACCAACCCTGACCTTATACAAAAAGTGCTAATAAGAAAAGACAAATAGGTGCTAAGCAGAATCAATTCAGGATTGAGTCGGACTATCTCTATCTCTTTAGGATGCAATGATAAGTAAGATTTCATTATCAATTACTACGCTCTGATAGGCGTTACGGTATGCTAATCATGACGGCCTGTCAGGTTTGTACCCCAAGGTTAGAACTACTACTGGTATCGTCAAGGTTATCATTTCTAAACATGGTGGCATAACCAGATTGAGTAGATTTCCTGATACAGATATGCCAACCTGAAAAGGGGGTATCCACACTGCATCACGCAATTAAAGTTCTTTATGTTTTTTTTCTTTGAGGGGGCACATCCACCGCACGTGCTTTATAAATAGCAATACAATCCCCAAATAAGATATCACAGACCAATCTGTTTTTTCTCATCCACAACTACAAACACTACAACTTTTATTTTTTACTTCCAAAGCTATTATTGGAGGAGACCAAGCTTCAAAGTAATTTGCGGCAAATATAAAATCTCTACTGAGAAGTATTTTTTTATTGCCTTTGGTGTTGATGTTCCTTGAGATTATATTCCTTTCCTTTTTAATACAAAACTCCTTAAGAGATTTCTTAAAATGGCACATTAGCAGTATCCACACACATACATGTAAAACTAAAAGGGGCATTTGAAAGAGAGAGAGAGAGTGAGGGGGGGGGGGGAGGGGTAACCCCAGCTGATACCCTAACCTAACTTACTTCACCTTACCCCCGCTGGGGTATATCATCCGAAAGTGAAATCATGCAGAGCTTCATACACCGTCAGCATACATTATGCCATATGTTGCCTATTTGACTCAAACTGATGTTCTACGACATCTACTAATCTCATCTGTCAAATGTGAGGAGAAAACCGCAGTTCCAGATGAGTAATGGTTATGAAGATCGACTACATTAATGTTAAGTTTATTTCAGACTAGTGGAATGTTATCAGGAGAGGTACATTTCCTCCTATGCCTTCATTTGTATGTAAGCTTTAGTGCTTCTTATAGTGTCTCTAAAATCCACTCTTTTGTCAATTAAAAGTAGTATTCATATTTCACCTGTATCAAAATACAAATTCCCTGCAAGCAAAAAGAAATGAAATCAAATCCTGGGCTCGCTTATTTTTCTAAAGAAGTCTTTTACAAAAAAAAATACAACTCTCCTTTAAATTCTTTAATCAAGCACACACTGTAATCACTGTGCAGTATCCACTCACTCAAAATGCCAATAAGGTAATTGGGCATTAAGCCATCAAGTACTTAATGTAAACATTGTGTTGCAGAACAAAATGTAATATCTTGTGATAGCTTATGAGAGAATTCTAATACCTGGCATATAGTCTAATGAATTGTAAGGTTCTCAGAATATCACGATACATTATTGATTGCTTATTAGCAGTAAATCTTTGGCTGCCCACAATTACTTGTTAGCCGTTTCTGAAATTTACAGTTAATAGCTCTTTTGTCCTTTAATTGCGTGGGCTGCCAGCTGCCGATGAAATACTGGTTTTAAAAAAATTGTGATGAGAACAAATTTTAAACCATTTCATCTATTAACTAAATCCCCCGCAGAGAAACAATGAAAAAAATACATAAATTAATATACATGCAAATTTTCTTTCCAGAAAAATGTGGTTAATTGAAAACAAGGCACAAATCACTATGTGTTTCATTATTAGTTGTCGTTGATAAACTTTTGGAACTATAAAGTCAAAACTAGTGTGAGATTCACATACAAATACTGCATATAAATGTAAATACTCGAGTCAAGAATAAGAAAATATAAATCAAGATAGGTAGTATACAGTGTTTATACGCAAATCAATCATATTGTCAGCAAAGCCATAAAGGTTCTTTGAGGTTTAACATGAGTCCACAGACTATGCGAGGGAGTAATCTCTCCTTTCTATCGGTGAAACGACGTGAAAACTGGTCCCTTCCTTCATCCATATTTGATAGGTCTCATTAAACTTTACTGTATAGGGATGCAGACCCAGGTGTCACATGCCAATATGGAACGCAAAGTGGCCATAAACACCGCCACTGCATACCCATGGCAATTCTTTCAACAATTTTCTCCATAATGAATGCATGATGGGAATATGCTGATTTCTAATGCAAAATTTGGCTACCAGACGCGCAGTCCCACAGGCGAGCTTTCATGTCAGCAACTACAACATACCACTGACAGAGTTAATAAGGAAAGGACATCTTCATCCAACATTAGAAGGGAGACATACATGATGTACCTCATCACTGTTCCGTCATAGCAATGTGAAAATGACAAATGTCATATTTTCAAGTTGTTGTGTTCTTTCTTTGACTATAAAGATACAATATCATAACAAATCAAACCTGAAAGTTATGCTTTCAATGTTACATGTACATTACGGCCCCTATATGATCTGATTTGCCTCAGTGTAATGTGTGTTTTCACGATAAACCATCAAATAACCTTTCATTAAAAACTCCTTGTTAGCACCATAAAGCACATAGTCCACTATTAATGTCTGTATTATATTTTACCACAACATTTTTGTTACTGGCTTTTGTTTTTATTATAATTTGTATATTTATATTTAGTTCATAGACTCTCTGAAAATGGGCGTTTAGGCTGACGCAAGTAACCGTGATTAAATAAAAGAATGAATTGAATGAATTCTAATTCGTTCACAATAGGTCAAATAGTAAATGGAGTGGGAAGCATTCTATATGATCTCCCACATGGTTACTGACTCTGTATCAATTTCAGCACATCTGCTTTTCTCTTTAACCTCTCCTAACTTTAATTTGATCTCCATGGACCCGGTAATAATCATAGACTTCACACCTGTGCGCTTACATGTATAATATGCATTGCCTTTAGTTTAGTTGTGGTTAAGTCATAAACAAGCTGTAATGATCAATGGGAATAGCACCTTGTTTAAAATGAAGGGGTTATTTGACAGAATATAAACTAGAGAACTAGTTCAATTAGGAAGATTTGCAGTTTGTATAACGGAGGACTGTCACACTTCCACAATAGTATTACTTTTTTTTCCTTATGCACATGTGTTTGCGTATAGGTGCTAAATTCATGATGCTAGCCAAAACCAAGCTGATACTTGTACATAGTATGTTGATTTAATCACATTTCAAGGTCTGATGTGAGCAAGCTAAAAAATAATTCTACTTACTTCTCACTGCTCTCTGACCCCAATTTTTTTTCTCTTTTGCAATTTTCCTCCTCTCCTTTCTTAGATAATTCAGTGAAAATCCAATCTTTTCCATACAATATGATTATTAAACAGACCTTCACATTCACTCAATTGAATTTAAAGGTGAGCATTTCAATCAAACGCAGATTTTGCATACAGGGATTGTCCTTTTTTTTCTTCTTTTTTACAAAAATGAAAAAATGGGCTCTCAAAATTGCATGAGTAATATTTGCTTGCAGTTCTTCCTTACATTCTAATAAAAGGTTAAAATGAGGAGTTTAAAGTCCCTGCTCCTGAACATCTTGTAGCAACTCTGTTTCTCTTGATAAAAGTTGAATTTTCAAAACTTAAGTGGTATGTGGGCAATTTGGAAAGAAATCAACCAATTTATCTTCTTCTTAAAGTACTTTCACATCTACTATAGAAAGCATACAAGGAAACAAGTCTGATGTTTAGTACATTTCCAGTTCTATAGGCTTACAGAGGGGGGGGGGGGGGGGGTAGGGGCAAAACAGAATTAAAAAAAGAAAAAAACATGGAAAGAAGATTATAGTACCCCTCCGACGTCCACCACCTGTATTCTAAACCCCATTTAATTTGCCTTTTATTCACCTCCATAGATCAGTGCCCCCTCTCCCCTATTTTAATGCCATTGCCTCTCAATAACTAGAACCTGTAAGCTCCTGTTTATTACTACTAATATTTGTGGAGACATCGATGCAATTTTCCTGTGTTTGTCTGCTGTGTTGTAATATGTGAAAGGCTTCTTTTGTACAAAATGCAATTGAAAAGATAAATAATGATTTTAAGAAAGAACTGGGGATAGGGGAGTATGCATATAGAATGTTTGCATGCATCTATGGTAGTCTTGCATGAACTCTGTCCTTCTTAACAAAGAAATTGTT
The DNA here is from genome assembly GCA_035222895.1 of Strongylocentrotus droebachiensis. Lineage (NCBI taxonomy): Eukaryota > Metazoa > Echinodermata > Echinoidea > Camarodonta > Strongylocentrotidae > Strongylocentrotus > Strongylocentrotus droebachiensis. The sequence goes on along the minus strand of JAVYIG010001485.1, from coordinate 287,365 downwards.
ATAAAGAATGGAGGTAGAAGTCATTGAACTAGTGCCCTATAGGGATCCAGCCCTACATTAAAATATTACATTATTCCATAAATATTACATTATTCCATAAATATTACATTATTCCATAAATATTACATTATTCCATAAATATTACATTATTCCATTGCTATTACCTCTAAAGATTGCAGTTCAATGGGGCTGAGTTGTTGCTCTTCCTGGACCTGTTCTTCGCCTCCTTCCCCATCTCCCCCTTTGGTGCCCCCTTTGGTGCCCCCTTTGGTGCCCCCTTTGTCGCCCCCTTTGCCGCCCTCTTTGTCTCCTCCTCCCTTTGGTACGCGTCCATTCTTAGTCTGGTTCTCAGGCATATTTGGCTCACAAACTCCAAACTGGATATATAAATTTCTACTAAAAAATACAGAGCCACACTCTCTGGTAGTGTAGCTTCTTCCTAAGGCACTGGTGAAGATTCAAGAAACGAATCAGTCTGCGCTGCGTAACGGCTCTGCGGTTACAAATATTCTTGCTATCATAAATGGGCCACATCTGACTCCATGCTTCATGAGTAGAATGTGTCAACAACACAAGGTAGAAGCGATCTTGACGACGTCGTACATGTTATCCAGTTTATATTCCATTGATAACTGGGCCCTGACTTTGTACTTAAGCAGCCATACAACGATATTATGTAACACAGAACAGCCATTGACAAATTGGTATCACAAATCCACTTGCACATGTAGCTGTAACTCTTGTTCGTGAGTCATGGTGACAGAAATTTCCTTCAGAAGACAATAAGAGTTGCGTCCGATTATGAGCATGAGAAAATAAACTCAAATCAGAAAGGAAGGCACGGGGCCGGAGCTGGGACCCCCTCGAAACGTGTTCCACTTGTGAAGGACAGAGACTCATACATATTCGGCGACCATGCAGATATCGGAACTAGAAAGCACGGGGCGACCCCCTGAGGTGGTGTCGTTGTTTCGAACAAGTCTCCACATCTGCTGTCTACAATTGACTCTTCAAAAACATACCCCCAGGATACTTGCTACTGAACTATGCGAACTCTGTCATTCCATCTTCATTTCAGCTATTAATGTAAGATGGTGCGCCTGGAGCAAGTCATGTGCGTAACTTGTGCTGAGAAACACTAGACACCGCCAATCATATAAACACTCTATTCCATTTCCACTGCCTGCATCCAAAACAGCAAGAGAGGTTCACTTTTAGATTCTGGTAATCTAATTTCAGAGCGATGATGGCATTAGAATTGTATATCCTGTTTGTGATGAAGGCATACGTATCAGTGCACTTTGCTCTCTCCTCTTAAGAGCGCATCATCTGTAATCGACTTCCTGCTAGTATTTAGGGGGTTTGCAACACAGTGAAACCAGTCATGGAAAAGCGTTTTTCAATTTGTAGAAGAGTTTCAATCCAATTCCTCCTGACCCCAATTCAGCAATCCGTAGGCACCGGCTTAACGACCTCTTGACCTACAGCTATCATTCAAAATGTTACCCCTGGTACTGTCAAACTCTTTCCATGAGAACAAAAATGAAATGAAACCAGAAGATGAGACACAGAGGAATGTGATGACTATGAATCCAAGTTAACAAAATAAAAAATACTGCAAAAGAGGATCACTTTATCCGATCGAAGAACGTAACGCGAGAAGAGCTGGTGGTTATGGAGGTGCAGGTGAAATTACAACATGTGTTAATAACAGCGAGCTATGTGCCATTCAACACCTACAGGGAAGGGAGAGCGAGCTGGCAACTGAATTCATGATGGATGATAGGTGTCATACCGCAGACCCTTGTATACTCATCAACCATCATCACCATTCCCAAGACCGCAACTTTTTTTTCTGCTGTCTCTTTTCGCCCGACGCCAGTATCATCACTCCATCATTAGCTCATGAGTATTGTTTGTTATTACCGGTATCCTCTCCACTCCCTGTTTTTTTCCCCCGCTGCTCGTTTCCTCTCACCAAAATAAAAAATAGAAATAATAGTTGACTACACTACGAATAGCTCAGCTCAAAATATGACTCGATATTGGAGCGCAGTTGGTCCTGGCCACTCATGCAGCTACAGTTGCCGGGCGATGAAAAGCAACCAATCCCTGATCCCCGCCCGCCGCACACCAACCGTTACAGCCACGCTAATAAACTGCTGCCACCATCATTGATTAACGCACCATTGACATTTCCCATCTCCTTTAGAAAATACTCTCCACCAAATGATTGGAAATTAATTTCCCCACTCTCCCTTTGTCTCTCCCCTTCTCCCTCTCTCTTGCTCACTCCCCCTCCTCTCTTCCAATCAACACCATCGAATAAAGCCAGATTAAGGAAGATTTCTGGCGTACATCATATCTAACGACTTTAAACAAGGACGCAATGTTTACTCAACTATCGATTATCAAGATTAATGCTTCTAACAATGTATACATCAAACTTTGCATACGCTTTCGTACACGCCACTACCGTCCTACAATCAGTCAATGAACCAGCAGAGGATGTGTGGTCCATTATCCTAGACATTGGAATAAAGGCAAATTTACCTAGACAATTATCTAATGATGATGGGAAGCCTGCCCGGCTGGCCGGCTAGCCATCCATTAAGGGAGAAGATAATCTGTGTGCTTTCTTGTCGTCAGGTATTTGCTATGGATGCCTATTATATTGCTTTCTCATTAGCACACAAAGTGAACGTGACATTGATTAACAGAACCTGAATATTCATAAGGCAAACGGACTTACATGTACGTCCGACCCTAATATAGCCTGTTAATGTCTTCAGAGCCACTTTCTCTGATTTAGAGGCAATCTAAGTGGGTATTGTTTACAAAGATATAGCTAAAATTAGAAATCAACTTAATGAAGAGGATTTCAAAAATTACAACTTAAAGGGATTTAGGTAACTTTGTCTCAGATTCTGAAACAAAATCCTGGATTTAGCTCATGCTGCGATGATTATTGTAAACCTTTAGGTCAGTCAGGAACCCCATGACTTTTACAAGCCGATCGACTGTCTGATTATCAAGATATTTATGATTGGAAATCAAAATCAAACTTTGCGTTTTCCTCACGGTTTAGATAACACTACAGTTTATTGGGGGAAACGAGTATGGTAAGACCGGTCACTCAAAGATTTTTACTTTTTTGAGGCACTTTTTGATCATTTTGAACCGCAATTTTGTAGGGCTTTAATATTACACCATATCACAGACACTGATAACACGTAGGGCCGTACATCTCAGATTTAACATTGTTAAACGATGCCTTTAAGGGCACTATCAGTTCACATTCATATTCTATCTGTTTAAATGTTCTACTTTTCCAGAGATTTCAAACCCTTTTGTGCCACTGGGTTTACCAAAGATTTTGGGACATTCACTTTCAAGTGTCAAATTTTGAATTGTCATTCTTTCTTTTAACTGCTACATTGACGGAACATATGTACACTCTCTCTCCCTCTTTCCTAATGTGAACAGTCTTCATAATATTTGTACTGCTTTCATTTTTGCACAAAAGAACAATCAATGCTCAGCTGCAACATCCAGTTCATCATCACTAACATTCTTGGGCACGATTTGCCACCAACGGCACAGCATGGCATGCAAGGGTTTTCAAGAAGAAGAAAAAAACACACAAACACCTGCATCGCCATAGAAATTTTTCTCTGCCATTTTGAAAAGTGCATGGATAATAATATCGGCACTCTGTCTTCATACATGATGCAAACTTCTGATAACACAAGTAATCCAATCCCATACACTATGTTGGAAGACACAGAGGTGTAAAGAAATGCCTAGAGCACACCACCACCGGTCCATCTTAATCAATAATTATCCCTTGTTTGTAAGCCCCATATCATCCGGCAGCTGTATGCGGTGAAGAGAGTCGTGAGATTTCTTTGTCGGGGGAAATGTTAAAGGTAAACAAATTCCTTCTCAGATTGCTCTTTTTTCCCCAGAAATATCCCTTGAGGACACAAATATCACATTTTAAATGTTAAAAGTGAAGGATAGATTTTACCTTTCAAATATAACTTCTTTTTTTCAAAGGCCAAACAATGCAAAGATATATTTATGTGCCTTTTTATTCTAGCAAGATTTGTTATGGTTTTGCTGAATCCAACAATCATATACAAATGAGGATACACAAACACTACAAGATCAACAAATCATGATATCTTTTTAACAAATGCTTTCTAAAGTAAGATGATATATCATTGAGTCAGAAACAAACTTTGTTGTTGTTGCAAAAAGCAACTGATGAAGAGAATCCAAAGAAATTCCAAACAGCTTTAGCAACATAACTTGGAACTAGTGCTAGAAATAGATGTTGAAGAATGTGGTTAAAAGATGTGTCAGACTTTCTTGTTGTTTGTCAAAAGCATCCCCTGTGTATTTCTTTGAAGATTGATAATTGTATTCAATATCACCTTAATAAAGAGTCTAATGATTGGAAAATATAATATATAATGAAAAAATAAAATTTACAAAACTCAATATTGCCCCAAACCAACTTCAGCCCCTTCTCTTCTCCATGTATTATATTGTAAATGAATTTTACCAAATCAGTTTAGGCCAAATCAAAAAGAACAATTTTAACGTCCTGCCTTTTTGGGAAAAATGAAGGAGGGGGCCCTTTTTTTCTTCTTTTCTTTTCATAATGGCAGCTTGGCACATTTGCCAAGATGTCTGGCCAGACTTTTTTTCAAGATAGCTGCCAGCTCTTTTCCTTCAAATTGATTTTTATTCTTCAGAAAAAGATCATTTTAGCAGGATGTTTTACATGTTTTTTCATTAAAAATAAAAGAAAAAAGCAGGGGGCCTCAAAAAAAGAAGCGGGCAGGGACGCTAAACATGAAGAAATTTATTTTTTTTTGCCTTACAGGGCACCTCAGAATCTCTGCTCAGAGTTCATCCATACCATGTAAGACAGAGTAATGCCCTTCTCATTTGGCTACCAACAAATCTTCTTCTAAATCCTTTCACATTGAAAAATACAACTCATAAAAAATGTGGTAATGGGGCTGAGATGAAAAACCCATCTGCATGCTCAGAAACTTTCAATCTTGGAATATTTTAGATCTTTGTTGCCTGTTTACAACAGACTTGCGTCATTGGTTTTTTGTGGACTTAGCACATCGGCAGGTTTGATGTAATTCTTTTTTCTTGAGCATTATGCATTAGATTGCATGAAATGCTCATCTCTTTGGAGAGGGGCTCGTTACGTGTCAAGGAATAGAAAAACAAATTACACTGTTGATTGTAGCCAAATGAGTGAGGCCTGGATTTAGAGCTCAAGATTGAGAATAAACATACTGAAGTGCACAATCTAATTTTCTATCATCAATCTCTGCGGATCAGTCTTGTCACCGATGTTCTTTCTCTATTGTTTCAAAAATCATACTTTCTCGAATTCTGTAGTTTTTAAAGTTTTTTTTTCTTCTTCCTGTTATCAAACTTCCATCCTCTTTTCTCTATCCTTCTGTAGATGATGTTGTGTTCTTTGTTTTTTCATTAGTTAAGTCATGCTTTCTTGCATTTCTTCTCTCTCCTTCTGTAGCTGTTCTTTAATGTGTTACTTGTTTGTTTTTCATTTACCTTACCTCTCTCATTCTGTACTTAAAGTGGGTCTGTAACTTGGAGGGATGTTCTTCAGTGAAACTTGATTGGGGCTTAACAAGTTTAGAAAAACAACCAAACAACAAAAATGCTCCTTAACAAGCTCTTTGGAGGACTTTTGTTGTTGGGGAGGGGATGGGTGGGGGCACATAATGTTTAAACTTGCATTATAAAATATATCCATGTTTTATAACCCATATATGTTAATGTCTCACACTGCAACCAAATTTAAATATTTAATTTACATATGAATTGCAGTGGAGGTTAAAAAAAAAAAGCATTCATACTCAAATGTATCTACAGTAGATAAAATACAGAAATGTAAAGCCCTCTATGCTCAAGTCATTTTATTTTGGCAAAGCAGTTTGATAAGATGGTTGACCATTTCATGTATGAACAAGGCAAAGGGAAGAATCATGACACCAAAAGGGTGCCACCCTTCGGACAAATTGACCTAGCTCTGATTCATTTTATATTGGCGCAGCAGTTTGATAAGGGGTTGACCATTTCATGTATGAACAAGGCAAGAGGGAAGAATCATGACACCAAAAGGGTGCCACTATCTTGGACAAATTGACCTAGCTCTGATTCATTTTATATTAGCGCAGCAGTTTTATAAGGTGGTCGACCATGTAATGTATGAACAAGGCAATTGGGAAAAATCATGACACTAAAAGGTTGCCACCGTTCGGACAAATTGACCTAGCTCTAATTAATTTTATGTTGACGCAGCAGTTTTATGAGGTGGTCGACCACTTCATGTATATGTATGAACAAGGCAAGAGGGAAGAATCATGACACGAAAAGGGTGCCACCGTTTTGGACCTAGTTGACCTAGCTCTGATTCACTTGTTATCACCACACAAACACTTTCTAACTACTCTAACCGTGTCAGCAATGGTGCTTCATAATTTTATATTTTAGTACGGCCCACTTAACCCCCCCCCCCCCCCCCCTTGTTGGGAGGATAGTTTTTACCACAGTAAGAAATTTTCTGCAGCATAATTTTGTTTTATGCAGGTATGAATTACAGAAAAACATACACGTAATTAAAAAGCAAAATGTTACTGGTTACTCTTGTATTGAAGAGTTGTTCATGGTAACTTCCTTTTTCCAGGTCAGGTCAATGAGAATATTTTAATAGGATCAGAATATAACAAAACAACTATATACTAATTTGTTTTTATTTCATGCAAAAGACAGACGATGTTGGATACATCTGTGTACATTTGTATGTCATTGACTTCTATAATCCCTTTCTAACCCTCTCTCCCTCTCTCTCTCTCTCTCTTTGCCTCATTCATTTTATATTTTGCCTTACAAAATTAAGAAACAAATAATTTGCATTATCTGCAGTTCCTCCAAAGTTCTACTTTGCTTTTCATTTTCCTTGCATTTCCTGTCTCTCCTTCTCTGCCCCTCCCCCTCCCCCTCTCTCTGTCTCTCGGTCTCTATCTCCCTTTCTCTGTATCTCTGTCTCTCTCTCCATCTCTCCTTCTCTCTCACTGTCTCCCCCATAACTGTATCTGTCCTCAAATAGGACAGCAGAGCATCGAAAGTTCATCAAGGTTCACAAATTTGGGATGAGAACATTTTCAAATGCATTTTTTCCCTTCATTTTCCCCGCTGGTTGCCCAATATATTCCAGCCAAACCAGAGAACAAGGGCATGCATGCTTTAATACTGCCCATGAATCACTAGACTTCCAGTTGATTGTAATTAGATATCGGAATAATATCCTCCCACTTCGGAATACTATCCTTCCCACTTGTCCCTCTCCAGTGCAAGCCGCCAGACAGGCAATCATTCATCTCTCCAATAATTCATGACTTTTCATATTATTACCTGTGCATGCACGGCACGGACTTCATCTGAAGAAGAAAAATGTTGTATTGGGACACAAGAGGGCAGGCTTTGCTTTCTACCATGGTAGCTGCATTGAGTCTCGAGGCCTACGATCGTTGCATGAAAGGAATTAATCTTAGATGCAACATGACAGACATGGACAGCATGCATTTTCTGTGCTATCTTTCTCCCCAACCCCTGTGACATTCAGTATTAAGACATGGGAGTTGATGATACATGTTGTTAGATGTTTTCCTTAAAGATGTGTCTATAAATTTAAATTCATTATTATACATGTGTAGTTTGTTTTTTCCCCGATTCAAACACGTTGTAATATCCATCTCCTTTATAGTTCCACCTTCAAATATTAAAAAACGGCCTGCATTTTGGAGATATAAACACAGTACATGTAACCCCTTTTTAATAAAGAAGCGACCGATTCCCACATCGCTTTGTAATGCCTGCCTCCTTTATAATTGATCAAAGTAACTGAATTATTTAGTACATGTACGGAAGTCTCTTATCATCCAGACTTCTTCAAACGATTTTGGAAAACGGATGTTGCTCGTAAAAATTGAGGCTTAGTTACACTTAAATGATGATTTGAAATTCTACATTTTATGTATTCTTCTTTTAAAGCATCTTCTATCTGGTTTCATATGCATCACATAGGACATTTGAAAAGGATAAACTTATTGATATGTTATTTTATATTTATAACAATAATCATTTCTAAGCAATGTTTTTATGATCAATGTGTACTGTACTGCTTTTTCAATTATAACCTGTGCAAGTATGACAACAGATTAAGTATGTAAATAGGGATATATTAAAGGAATCTATTAAAGAGAAAATGTGACACGGAATTATAATCTCATATTTTACTAACCAATTTAATAAATAAATACATGTAGACAGACGGTTGTTTTAGTTTCTCGATGCATTAAAATACTTTATCATCTAACCAAGATAATAAACAAGGTAGTCTCTTTGTTAAACCATTGACTACTGAATTCCATAGGTCCCATAGGCTTAATACAGGGACCACCAGGTTCCTGCAAGCAAAGGGTTAATATCAGAATCATGAGAGATCTTTACTTAGTTCATGGTAAAGGAGTTTACCCTTCAACATTACATCATGTAATAATGATGAATGATGAATAGTGCCTGACAAAAACACATACATGTACTGATTAAAGTATCGATATTCTGATCACAACAGATTCATACAGTGTACGTAGTAAATTATGTCCGTCCCTACTTTGTAAAGCTTTGCACATTGGAGAGGTGCACACAATTTTCTTTAAATTTGCTGATGTGTTGTCTTTTTTGTTTTCGTTTTATAGTTGTTTTTTGGTTGTCGTTGTTTTGTTTTTATTATTTATATGATTTGTTTTGTATTGGGTCTTTTTAAGGCTGTTCTACATGTCATATGTGAACAAAAGGCTTTACAATATACAATCCCTTCCAAAGAGACAAGACACATCAGCCTCTCACAATATTCCAGACTATCCACACTATAAATCGAGAGAAAGAAAAGAAATCTACTGCAGACAAATATCAGAGTATCTCACTGAACATCATCAGCTCCAAGGTAATGAAATTCTGAAATGTCAAGGAACATACATGTACACTCCCCGATACCTCTCATCAAAAAGGTCATCGCTGCCTCCTAGACTATAGAATCCTAAAAATAGTCCATAATTCAACATTTTCATCAAAATATTTGCCATGGTTGATGAAAATCAGAAAAATATAGGTCTGTACATGAATGGATCTACAATGTGTTATGGAATACTTTGACCTAAGACTTTTAGTTGAAATCGATTGTACATGGGTATTGAATAAGTATATATTCATGAATTTTCATGAACAGCATTACCTCGTCATTTTTTAATACATATAATAAGTACAATTGATACAAACATGTTCCATGTTTGACCATATTAACAACTACAGCCATGTATGCACATACATTTCTGCATTTCAAGGCAGCAGGAATGTAAAATTCTATAGAAAGATAATTTAAATTGTGCCCCCCCCCCCCCCCTCCAACTTTGAGATGGGAAGAGCATGTGAAGGTCACTCATACAAATTCTTATCTTTCCAATTATATTAGTGGAATTGATTCGCTTCATAGATGCATGACTTTAACCTTGAGAATTATTTATCAGTCGTCTAGCTCTGCAATAGAAATAATTATACCACTCTCCTGCACAAGCTCGCACATTTTGCAAGGAAAAATATTTATGGGTTCACATACAGAACACCTGTCAGCTGACCAAATAAAAAAATAACTTTCATTTTTAAACAGAAAAAAGTATCTTGCAAGTAACAAGGATCTTGCTAATATACATACTATTATAAGGAAATGTACACCTACATGTACTTTGTGTGCATTGACATCAAAGTTGGAGGCAAGATGATATTTTTGGAATTAAAGGTGATAACATGGCATTATTACTGAAGGAATTGGTTCAGTCGATCCTATCCTGAAAATATTTAATGGATTGCTGGATACTGAAGTTAATACCCATGGCAATCTTGCAAATAGAATGAATCATTGTGAAAATGATGTATATTTTGAAACTAATGGTAAAGTCCAAGGAAGCCTAGATTTGTTTGGCCGCTGAGTGATTTGCCATGGTAGTTAATATTGATAGCAAAATTACTATCAATGGTAAGTTGTACGCATCATGGCCGAGCCCTTTAAAAGAAAGCATGTCACTAATTACGACCTTCTCCTTCAATTACTGTGATGTACCAATTCGGATGCAAATGAACAATCATTAACCCAAGTCACATCCCAATCAAATCATTTACATGTCTGTAGGACCTAAAGATGGCACTGAAATGATTAGCTGGCATTCACAGAAGCATAAATGAATGTACTAAATCTTGTTTAGGTTTTAACACATACATGTACCATACTGTACATGTAAGTTGGCTATTCCACAAGTGAGAACTTTTCATCTGTAAGAATTTGCAATGCTTTCCCTAAAACATTACACTGTAAGCCTGAAACACTGAGGTCAATATTCTATTCCCTGGGTCTATGATCACATTTAACAAAAAAACCTTAACATGTGAAGTTTCTTTGATATCCTGACTTTGACTGTAACCTTTGACTGTAATGTTTGACCTAGCATTGGGTTTAAATTGTATTAAAATGAATACAGGACTGAGAGATATTAATGAGATAAGGTATCGGGCAAAGATTTGTCATCATTATGATTTATGACTCATGATTGATTATTTACATTTGTTATGTTTGCACACATGACAGTTTTTATTTCTTTAGTACTGTGTAATGATAATGCAATTGTTCGTCACATATGAATTGATCTGATGTTTTCTTTTCTATAATCACAGAAAGATAATTTGTAGAGAGTTTGACAATTGGAGCTTGTTCTATCAGTGGCCAAAGAATACATTGTAAGAAGGGTTTAACTTGGTACGATTTAATAAATTTGAATATTGGCCATTGGGTCCGGCTGGGGAAAAAATTCAAATCAAACTATTCATTTACAACAATAAAAACACAGAAAGCCACCAAAAAAAGAAAGAGGGAAGAGGGAATTTAATATTTGTACAATTAATCTTGTTCTCCCAAAAGGTTGGGGGACATGAAAACAGGTACATTAAATCTAAATGCAAATGGATGTGTGAGTCAGAATCATGATTTGGAGTACTCCATCAGGATTTATAGCGATCAATTCTCAGACAAAACACAAAAAAGGAACGTGGAAGCAGCTCTTCAGACAAAACATGGAAAAGGAACGTGGAAGGAATTCTTCATACAAAGCACAATACATGCTGTGGTTGCCCTTGGTAACAAAGGATAAGACTGCATGGGCACTATACGCTTTGTATGATCAGCATGATTCTCCACAGGGATTTTATTTTGTTGGTACATGATTGAAGAATTTAACACAGAATCAATAACTAACTAATGTAAATATTTATTCGGACATACAAGTACCACTGAAAAAAAAAGTACTTATAGCCTCTGCACAAAATGATCTTGCATGTGTCATAAATCAATACAAAGCCAATTATAATAAGGCAGAAATCCATTTATGACTAAATGAAATTCATTTATGACTACATGAAATTCATTTATGACTACATGAAATTCATTTATGACTACATGAAATTCATTGCATAGCAGACAGTGTATGCAGTATGTACATGCAGATTTGTTTTCCTTTCACCAACTACATACATATACATATACAGTACATGTATATCATACATAAGGGCCCAATGCCAATGAGTCATTTATGGCAAAGTGTAATTTAATTATTTTTTATAAGATGGTACTTAATTATGTTTAAGAGCATTTTTACCATTGTTTAAGTAATTCCATTGTTTATTAACTATCTCTCCTCCCAAAATACATGTAAAAAGAAAAGAAAATTCCTAAAGCTTGTACCGGTATGGGTGATATTAGAAAGAATTCTTCTAGTTGTAATGACATGAATTCAATTCTCTTCGTACTTGTAAAATATCATTATTCATTCCCCCCCCCCCCCCCTCTCTCTCTCTCACACATTCACTGCTCCCAGATACATGCATTAAACAAAAAATACTTCCTGGGATGAAGGATGTCTTTTGTGTTCTTATTGTACGTTCTAATATAAATTAATAGAAAGACTACCCTGCACTTTCATGACGATTTAAATGCTACATAAAAACCTGAAAGGATGTCTTTACGACTGTACATACATGTAAATAATAAACAGATAACAGATACATGTACACCTGACGTGTAATATAATATGTACAAAAATCCACTAGTCCCACCAATATGGAAGATTTAAAGTAATTCAACATAACTTTAGTCTTCAAAATCCCATTAGCATTGCACATGGTATGGAAATTTCAATTAGTTGGCAGATGCGGCCATTTAGTCACAAATTCTCCCCTAATTGTTAATACTGCTCTGATCATGCTAATTTCACCTATACAAGGCCAGATAAATCAATATAGCATCAGCCGCCACACACTGTTCTTGTGCAAACTAGCTCCGATAGTGTTGGGGGATGGCATAATGTACTTGGCAGACAAAGGCTTGCAATTAGAAGAGGAAGAATATATGTATGCGGTTTTGCAGATTACAAAATGTACACAAATCTTACTGTACATGTATATGTATACTGTATGTAGGTAATAATAGTTTTTCTTTAGAACTGTTTGACAATGTATATTACATTAAAATAAAAATATGTGTTTTTCATGTAGCATACCCAGTAATGGACGCCGAAAATCATAATTCTGAGAAAGTAGATTCTATGAAAGTAGATGAGATTAGAAAGAGCACCATATGAAAGGACAACAAACAAGAGACTTTGGTGGTAAGCGCTTTATAAGCACTGTTTTTATTATTATTATTATTAAGATGCATAATAATAATAATATTTAATTTCTATATAGCGCTTAATACAAATGTCTCTAAGCGCTTTACAAATATACCTACATCTACATGTACAAGAAAATGAAAACTTCGCATGTACATGTATTGGTGTGATAATCTTGAGCAAGCACAGACTGCGTACATGTACGTCTTGTAATTGGTTGATATTACCATCGTTAGACCCATACTTTGTGCCCCCTCCCCATTTTCGTTAAGATTATAATGCATTCATTGAAATATCAAGTTTATTTGATATATGTTAATTTTTTGTTAATAAATACTCTTATAACTATTTTGGCGTGTTCAATATAAATAATTCATCTCATCTTTAATAGAAGTCTAATGATATCAAACATGTACTATAAAGGCATTACTAAAAATTCTAAATGCTAGAGCTGAACAGGGCAAATATATTGTCACGATAATGACTAGCCGAAGGTGTAGGAATCTCAATCCATCAATTCTACCATCCAATATTTGATGAGTATCAGACAAAGCAATATAAGCAACTGAGGCATGCTTGCCACTTTCAATGATTCCTACCCTTCTTCTCCCTTCCGACCGACCGACCAAAGAAAGTGCCTCCCTCAAGCGAGTAATCATTGCACAAGAAGAAGGGCACGCAAACCAATATGTAAATGTGTAATTGGTAAAAAAATCTTTGAAAGTAGGCCTTCTGAGCAACTGGCAGATTTGGGGGCACAAGTGGCCATTGCCCTCTTCCTTTTGAAATGAAGGTGGCACACATGTACCACAGGTACAAACCCCCCAAAATGCACCTCTTCAAAAAGTTTGACCAAAAGGTCACAGGTGTGCGAGAGCATTCTTAGGGAATATCAACTGCATGCAGGTTAAGTCATAATTGGATAATGAACAAGACTTGTCGAGTTACTATAGTTATCCAGCTAATTGTTAATTTACCAAGTACAGTGCTTATTACTTTAATATGCACCTTAATTTTGTAGGCGCTGGAGCTCTGCGTAAATGCATCTCAGCCGTGCACTTTCATTTTTAGCTGTGGGTCATTATTTTGTATGGGAATTTTTTCCACGACAGGTGTGGTAGGAAAGAATGATGCTCTGACACAGTATCATGTGATCAATTACATTTTTGTAGATTGCCTACATGCATTCTTCAACCCAATTTTTTAATAAAATGTGATCGCTTTTTTTTTTATTATTTATCTATGCTTGGACCCACCCCTGTACAGAACTGTGTAACCAGGAGATACATTGTCGCCAACATTAATCTAATCCCCTAGTGACCCCCCGGACTCTCTACTCAAGAGAAATACTTTCGGTGAAGAAGTAGTTCACTTGCCCAATATGTTAAAATTGGAATTGCCCAAGGCGAGAAGATACAGTAGAAATGCATAAACATGGTCCATACTCCATACAAGCAGGGAGTAGAACTCCCTGATACAAGTAGCTTTAATGCATATATTTCCAAAATGAAAACTACAAAATCTGGATTTTAAAATGATGGATGCATGTTTCGGTGAAGAATATATCTTTCTCCAGGCTACAGACAGTAAAGTACAACAAAGATAATATTTGTACATTTGTGCAACAGCATGATTCTTTATAGACTGTCTGCACATGCATGTTATTGATATTTAGGAAGAGTTTAAAAGGGATTAAGTTTTACGAATTTAGATATAGAGAAATTCAGTTAAATGCCATGAAAATTTGTTGATAATTCTATGCATACAAGTACAGACACCTGCATGGCATTTCAAGTCCCCTTATCTACATGTTCATTCACTTTCATAATTAATTGGTTCAAGAGTTGTCTCTCCATCAATTTGTTCAATTAAAAACCGATGCTAAGCACGATGTGATGCAATTTTCATGCAACACGAGGTACGTGGTACTCTTGTTACGGCAGAAAATCCCACTAATTACGCATACATGTTGCCTGGTTCACGCACTACTATCCAACACATAGATGGACGTACTGTATACAGTCTCCCCTCTACCAGGGCCTCCTTGCACAATTTTCATCCTCATATTTAATTCAATTGGACTAAGCCGGCCGGGCGAGCAGAGCCTGGAGAATTGAGGACATTAGTGCTCAAGTGCCAGCCACACTAGGCGTGTTTTCATCATCTCAAGATTGCCAAATAGCCTGCTATTTCTGATTTGGGAAATAATCCCGAAGTTACAAATCGCGTCTTCATCAGCTCGAGATTGCCAAATAGCCCGCTTTTTCTGATTTGGGAAATAATCCCAAAGTTACAAATCGCCTCTTCAACAGCTCGAGATTTGACCTCGAAACTTGAAACTCGACCTTGAGATATTTTGCACAGCGTTAGCGCATAGAGCGAGTTTTCGGTCTGGATCACCAGAGATATTTAAGTTTTAACACCAGTTTTCATGCACCAGAAAAATATCTCGATATTTTGCCAAATAGTGGGATATTTTGCAAACTATCCCAAGATATCTTGGGATGACATTCCTGACCAAATATCCCGCTAATTGCTACTTCGATCTGATGAAAACGCAAATTAGCTGGATATTTGGCAATCTTGAGATAGTGAAGACAGGCCTACTGTTCATTAGAAATGCCTTTCCTCTTCTGAATCTGAGCTCCCTCTTGTGTACTTAAAATTATGGCCACATGAGATTATCCACTCTGGAAGCTAGGGTTCAAAAGGTGAGGTTTAATTTATTTCTGAAGGGTATTTGTTTATATCCGATGCCAGAGCTTCATTTTACTGCTGAATGGATGATATCAAATGAGAGGCAAACTCATATAAACAACTGCTAAATTGGTATACAGTCACTATCTATTAGAAATACAAAGTTAGTCACCTATATACCGTTATAGAGTTGTGAAAGTAAATCATACCTCTGAGTATTTTCATACATAAATATACCTTTATGTGTAAAATACCTTTCTCCTTCATGTAAAACCAGAGTAAATGCTCTGGAATCATGGACATGTACCTTTGTATCTTTGCATCTCACACTGTTTCACAAATCTGGGACATCTCCTACATGTAAAATGTACATGTACATGTACATGTACCCCTCCCCAAAATCCCTTCTCCGTTCAACTGCTCTCTAGACTCTTACAATTCAATGTACCGTAGTCTTCTGAAGGAACCAGAAGGTCATTAAACCTTTCTGGACAGGATTTATTTTTAGGGCTAAATTGATCACATATTGTTCTTCAAATTGACAACAATACTATTTTTCTTTTATCGCTACAATGATAGAATAAAATGCAATATCTCTGAAAACAATATACACAGGCAGGAAAATGTTGAAATGTTCAAAAAATGGCCACGTATTATTGAGAAAGAAATTATTGAAAAAAATTATTGTAATCTCTCAACATGTTGCCAATTTAAGGAATTTCAAACTTTTTTTCCTTCATAAAATTCCTAGCATCAAATGCAATATAGTCTAGAAACAAAAAGAGATGCAGTATGTGGAGAAATTTTGGCCCTTTCTACTTGTGTACCTGGTATGTTTTTTAGGCTCTGAATCAAAGTAATTGAGCTAAACAACAAAATGTAGAGTAATTTTCACGAAAGAGTTAACTCATATTCTTTTAGCTCTCAACAGATGATATCTCATATCTGTCTTTTGTAAACACTTCCCAGGTCTAGGAGACGGATGGGTGTGCGATGTGAAGAAGGCGCTTAAAACTAGATAAGAGGACATGAAGAAGGGCCTCCCAAGTGCCTCTAGGCAAGGTGCCATGATAACAAACAATCAGACAGACAGAGAAGAGGCAGGGTTCTGATAAAGGTGAAACCAGCTGCATTTACACTGCAAACAAATATCATAGATTTTGCTT
The DNA here is from genome assembly GCA_035222895.1 of Strongylocentrotus droebachiensis. Taxonomy (NCBI): domain Eukaryota; kingdom Metazoa; phylum Echinodermata; class Echinoidea; order Camarodonta; family Strongylocentrotidae; genus Strongylocentrotus; species Strongylocentrotus droebachiensis. The sequence goes on along the minus strand of JAVYIG010001485.1, from coordinate 270,669 downwards.
ACATTCCATTGAAGACAAAACCGAAATTGAAAATTCCACCTCTGGAGTGAGGTTTTTTTAAATGCCTGCCAAAATTTCACAATTTGTTGAAAAATCGAAATTGAAAATGCCACTTCTGGAGTGTGGCTTTTCTAAATGCCTGCAAAATTTCACAATTTGTTTGCGGTTTAAATGCCCGCTCTCTTGAAACCTTGGTACGATTCCTCGTTTTAGTGCTAACAGCAGCAAGTAGCACATGCGTGTTACTCATCCAAAAAACGGATTGAGCAAACATCAACAGATTTGATCTTAAGGGTTTTCTCTCGTAATGTAAATGGCAGTAAAAAAAAAAAATCAATAATTTTTCAAAATGGTGTTTGGGATGTGTGAAAGGGCCTAATGATTTGTGGGTTTTTTTCATTTCTATAGTGAAGAATACCATAGCATTGTCTTATGAAATGTATTATTCTTTGAATACTTTCACATTTGAAATTAAACCATATATTACTTCAAAGACTTGGATGAAATTTTGATTGAAACAAAGGTAGGTGCAGGATCACACATAAAGGAAAAGAAAATGGAACTGGGGGATCCAATGTTTGGAACAAAATAGTTCATAACATACTGTACATTCATGCAAGTCCCTTTGATAGGACAATGACCAATTATAGGCATACAATCAAATCTGTCTTCTTTGGAATTCAGGGCAAAATAAACAGCAATCTTACACCATCAATACACTTTAGGCACTACCACCACGCATCAAATCACCCAATTGCTGTGAAAGTATTCCAAAATGTACTTAATAGCTCAATAGCACCTTGAGCTAATTGTGACTATGCATGCCACTTAAAAGTGACCATGATAGGAGTTAACAAATGACTAATGTGCCATACATGTAGCGTCACTCTGTATCAGTATCTGACAGACAGCGAGTGAGAAACAGAGAGAGATAAATAGAAACAAAGAGAGATAAAGAGAAACAGAGAGAGATAAAGAGAAACAGAGAGAGATAAAGAGAAACAAAGAGATAAAGAGAAACAAAGAGGGAGAAAGAGAAACAGAGAGAGATAAAGAGACAGAGAGAGAGAAAGATGAAGAGAGGAAGAGAAAGAAATGAGACAGGAAGAGGGTGAAGGAGATTAATATATTTAGAGGGAGAGAAAGAGCATGAGCAAAGGGAATGAAAGGAGAGTGATAGTGAAGGAGAAAGAAAGGAATTTGAGAGAATGAGAAAGAGGGGAGGGAATTCAAGACCACAAGCGAGAGGGGAGGAAACAAGAGTGACAGAGAGAGAGACAGAGTGAGTGAAATAGAGAAACTGTAGTAAGAGAGAGAGGAAGAGAGAAGGAAAGAGAGAGTGTGTGTGCATGTGGGTGTGCATGTGGGTGCGCGTGTGGGTGAGTGAGAGAAAGAGAAAGAGAGAGAGAGAGAAAGAGAAAGAGAGAGAGAGAGAAAGAGAAAGAGAAAGAGAAATATAGAGAGAGAGAGAAAGTGGGAGAGAGAGAGAGAATGGGAGAGAGTGAGTGGGAGAGAGAGGTAAGGTGGAGTTGAGTAGGTGAGAGAGAACTAGAGTAGATTGGAGGGAAAGCTGATCCATTATAGGTGAGGTATAATGGCATTACCAGTCTCATTAACATCACTTACTCTGCTGGCTGGATGGCTAGTTCATAAACAAAGAATGAACGCGGCCACCTGCCTGCTGCCTTGTTATTCATACACATGCATATACAACCTGTAAATGCACGTGTCTTGTATCTATAGAACACATCTGAAGGAAATCAATTCTGAGCCGATGGGTTGATCTTTATCAATTAAAGATTACTTACTAAAGATATTCAAATTCATGAAAACAGTTTTTAAGGTATAAATTTTCTATCATGATTTCTACAACTGTAACTTGATACATGTACAACTGTACAGGCAATGACCAGAAGCGGATCTAGAGGGGGGGTTGGGGGGCCCAAAAAAAAAAAAAAAAAAAAAAGGAAAAAAAAAGAAAAAAAAGAAAGAAAAAAGAACGCACGCTGGAGAGAAACCCTTTCAAGTGCAAATATTGTGAGAAGATATTCAACTCATCTGGTAACTTAACCAAACACATGATAACTCTGGATATAACTATGTATTAAACTGTTACTTGATTTAAAAAGACGTTATCATGCACTGCTTTTTATGGTCTCCATTGTGTTAATAGATGCCAGGAAAACATCACTTACGGGGTTCAAATAAACACCCCCAAAAAAATCGGCTCGCCGCTTCGCGGCTCGTGGACGATGCTCCGCATCGTCATTATTTTGGTCAAACCCCCCCCCTTAGCAAAAAGCTAGATCCGCCCCTGATGACTGATGTATAAACAAAGAGATATAAAGAGACTTAGATAAGATACAGAAAGAGACAGATATAGAAAGAGATAGATGAAGAAAGAGGTAGAAGTAGAAAGAGACAGAGTGAGAGTGAGAGAGAAAAAGCGGTGATCAATACATGCACAAACGACCCTCAAACGGTAATCAAGGAAAATTCCTTTTGCAAACAACATATTTTCCTATTTCTGAAACACCTGTACATCGTACATGTGCCAAGTCATACACTTTCTGTGCAATCATCGTTTAGAGGCAATTAGGTCAAGAACCTGTCAACACAATTCCTCTGCAAAAGTAGAGTCCCTCAAAGAGCCTTCATGTGTGAGAGAATGCACACCCAACTCTATACATGTATGTACATGTACGCGGTGAAGCATTAAATTCTCTAGAGGGTCAAAAGTTTACATGCTTGTGTATTGGAAATAAGGGATGTAGTACTACTATAAAATTAAGTGTACCAATACTATTTAAATGTACATATACCATTTACACTGTTGCCTATTAAGTTGGAGTATATGTTTTAATCTCTTTTTTCTTGAAATAATTGGGCAATATGGTTTATTCTGGATAAAGTTAAATCTCTAATATTTATTGATCAATCTAAATGACTCTTTTAGATTGATCAATAAAGTTCTGAGAAGATATGAAATTTATCTGGCAAAAATAAATAATTTTCTCAAAATCACTTAATGAAAAGAGTTAAACAAAAATCTATTCCAACCTTATAGGCAACGGTATATCAACTATGTTAATTTGTTTGTATGTACTGCTGGAGAAACATTACTTGTGCTCTATTACAAACAATAGGTCTATACATGTAGCTTCACACATTTTTCCCCTATTTAAATTTTTTTAAATGTTGTTTTCATATATTGAGATGTTCACATCTAAGGAAGACAGCTCCTGTCAAAATACCTGATCTTTAAAGATACCCAATATCAGGGAAGGCCTGTCTTTTAACAGAATTTTTCTTTATCCAATGTGTTAACACTGTGCACGATTGCCTTTAAAGGTCAATTACAGTTACCACTGCAGAAGTCAAACCTGTTGGGACCGCACAAAAATTATTAGACTTATGCTTTAAAAAAGAAACTTCTTGATGGTCAAGGTTAAATTATTAAAGTACTGCATCATACTTTTGAATAAATCATAATATTACATACATGTAACCCCAGCTTCAACTAATTTCTGATAATCTAATAACGAATATAATCAGATCATTTGTTTTCTGATAAGTCCACATCTACTGTAGATCTATACAATGGACAAATTCATTTTTGGATGAAAAAAAATCTCTGGAAATAATATGATTGCAGGGTCGTAAAGGAGAACAGTATTGATACTGTTGAGGCTTCCTTAGGTTAAGAATATTATATTCATAGTTATATAAAGATGACTGAGTTGATCAAAAAGAGTAATATCTGAAGAAAATGAAGTTGATTCTGGGATAGAAAGGAATTTCACAACCGGTATTTTTTATTTCTTTTTCCGAGATTATATTTTGTCTACACTATGTGATTTTAGCTTTGAAAATGATTGTATCCTATTAGAATATTATAACATCAAGATAGCCCAGCCTTATTTAGCGGTAGGGTCAGATAAATATTGAGAAATAATACATTATAAGTCGATTGTGTGCTTTATGGGACACAAAGATGAAGGAATATGCTTGTAAATTTCACCATTTAAATAGACTGAAAAATGAATGAACTCAAGATAAAAAACTTGACTTAAACAATACAGTGTACATCTATAGAATATACTGTCACAATTTCTATTTATTTCTTGCATTATACAAATGTAGAATGAAATAACTTGTGTGAATGCTTTTCAAGTTTACAGTGCATCAAAGAGATGAAATTGTGTTCAGAGAGAAAACAGCCTAAACATTCACTCTAAAATATAAAATTTTGAAGTAATACAAAATGACAGTACATGTACTGTAATATAACAAATAAAACAAGCTTGGCAAGAGACCTTTCCTAAATTCTCCGGTTCTTTAAAATGCACTTCATTTCATTTCGCCCATCACATCATATAACTTGTGACTGCCGGGCACTAAGCTAACATTTCAAAGATGCAACTCGACACATACCCGCCTTATTTTCTTTCAAAAATTCATGAGTTGCCCTGAAGCATGGCAAATATATATTTCTGCATTTCACGCAGTCAAGACACGACATACTCTGTGCTGTGAGATACTATCTCTATGTCTTGACGTCAATAAGGCTTTCAATAAGGGGGCGTTCAATATCTTGTATGGTTATATCATGTGTAGGCAAAGGCTGGTTGTTATTGTGTTTGAGTGCTATGGGCAGGGAAAGCTAGGATTTATGGTGGGGAGGGGGGGGGGGGGGGGATTGCGCAGAAAACCAATATCACAGTGCTCATGTTCGAGCACTTGGTAAAGTTCAAATGAAACGTTTACAAGAATGCAAATAATGTGTATGTCTAGTTAATATTGGACATGTACACATGTAGACCACTTCATGCCGGATGAGCAATAAAATGCATAGAGGTTTAGTTTGGTTCTAATACACAATAGAGCCCATAAACAGAGTCACCATTAATTAATGCTGACGACTCAATGTATGCAAAATACTGAACCTGAAAGCATTTTGGGAGTCGTGGTGTTAATGCATTATAGATTATTCAGGGTCACAAATTAATGACAAAAAGGGACACCCATACAGGACAATACTTAATTAGCAAATGCTAATCCCCTATTTCCTCTTCTATAAAGTGCATACGTGTTTATATGTTCAGTGTACATGTACATGTACATGAACACAGGGTAAAGAGATGGTTTGAAATGGATACTCGATTGTAAACAAAGAGTCTTTTAAACATATATACACTGTACATGTATATATTTTAGTACAAAATGGTATTTCCAACAGGTGGTTGTATTTTTCTCATTCATTTTGTCAGTATTTCTTTTTGCAATTTAATCATACACTGCATTGTCAATATCAGGAGGCTGTATCAGTTTACTTGAATAATTGATAAAGTCTGGAATTTAATAAATTTTAGATGGTAATCTGACCAGGATCCCTGTGGAGTGTCAGGCCCTGAACTTTTAAAGTGTACCAGCTTTAAACTAAAAAATCATTTGTGGACGGCTAGAATGCATAGAATTCGCCTCAATATAGGCCAGCGGATAAGGAGTATGAAGAAAATAAGAATAACATAAATCTGCTTGCACGGAACCCAAGTCGGACTTAGGATCTGTGCAAGCTCTAATTCCATGCGTCAAGATATATACATGTACTCACAAGTCGCTCTTACATGTTTGGTAATCGAGGGTGTATTTAATCGTGCCTTATCTCTTTATATAAAAAGAAGTAATGTAAGAAGCTCATAGTATACATGTATAGCCCCATGGAATCTGTTACATACAGAACAAAATACAATTGGTGGTTCAAACACTTAATAACATGTTTTATATTCCTAATCTTTACTTATCGCTTTATCAGCGTCGCTTTTATCATTATTATTATTATTACTTTTAAGTTTTGACGGTTCTACATGTATTAAAGCCCATCTGTACTAGTTTATAGGAGGGATTAGACAACCATGCAAGGTCACTGGACAGGTGGTTATCTCATCAACTCAGTATCGCTTAACATAAGAAAAGAGGATCATGGGGGACCAATGTTTTCTATATAGAGGGAGCAAGTAGCTAAAAGTAGTACAGTGTGGCTTTAAACTCACCTCATCGGTCTGCATGTTGGATTGCATCTGGATCTCCTCCAGCTCAGAGCGCATGTTCATGTCATTCTGGTCTTCCATCTTTATTTACTTGTCGTGGGGGTAACTTTGGGAAGTTTAACTTTCAAGTCGTCTTTCAGCCTTCCTGGTATTATTTACAGAGTGCCTCTAGATATTATTGCCTCTAGGTCTTGATTATTGCCCTCTCTTGGAATGCTTTTGAGGATTCAACGATGCCTGGCGAACTCTTTGAGATGGAATAGATGCTACCAGTATCGTTCAAATCCTCTGTGCATGTAGCTGTACAAATGAAGAAGAAGAAAAAATGGAAGAATTAATTTTATTTGAAATTGGCAGTAATTTCTTATAAACTGAAAAATAAGACTGAATCAGATATATTCTAGAATGAATACAAACATCATAATGGTCACAAATGTGTACAATCTAACATACACTGTACACACATGCAATACATACATTGATAGATCCTCATATTTTTTAGTTTTGATCTTTACTGAAATGCCTCAACCAAATACATGTACACTGTAAGATATGCTTTGAGACTTCAGCTTTGCAAGAAATAGAAATGCACAACACAAAGTGATAAGAATAATCATTCACAAGATTCACCTGACACCATACATGGATACATGTACTGTATGTTAAACATGCTCAAATGTGCACTCTTCAAATAAAGTTTAATTGCACATCTGCGGAAAGATGCAAATTTGAAGGTATGACTGACAGATACCATAGGACAACTTTTTTTTCTTCCATTTTCATCTATCATAGCTTCAGTAAAAGTGAGTTCATCTGAAATAGCCAAGTGTACCACGAAATGCTTGCATCCCAAACGCTGTAATAATATCGGTGAGTTCAAATTAGAAATTCAACCTGGCACCAGGCAGGCAGGGAAGTGCCTTGAGACAAGTAAGGTGTCATCCCCGCTACAACTTTGACGCGGGACGCCATCCAATATTAAGATGTGGGTCCATGCACTTTAATACATTACATTTAAATACACAAGCTCCAATGTGCCTACATGTACATACATTGTGCATGAAGATTACCATGCAGGTATTCCCAAGATGGCCGGCAGGGAAGTGGCACATTTCACAGCAATGTTAAATGGAGACCCCCTATCAATATGTGAGCGGTTCTAAACTTTCAGAAACCAAGAAGGTCCCTGACTCTTGTGAAATATAAAAGAGCCTGTAGACAGCAAATGTTGATTGTGTGGTTACTGTATAGTGACCCACTTCATCAAGACGAACCAATAAAAAATGCATGACCACTTGACAAATTAAGAGGCAAACCAGGCATAGCTTAACCTACAAATTATCAGTATGAGGGTGTACACATGTATGTTCATCATCAAGTATTTCAATGCAATATTCTTCTTTTCTTTTAACACGCTTATTGGAATAAACCTGGAGCTACATTTACACTGTACATAAATCGTCAATATATTTTTTTTAATAGTTGATTATATCATGTACATGTATATAATTCCTTTTTCTTTCAATATGATTTTTCAAACATAGATCTCACTTCATATTATTCTTGTCAGATTTTAATTGCTCATGAACCTTTAATGTATCATATTAATTATTATTAACAGTTACCCTGGCTGTATATCTGTTACTTTTTTCTTTACCCCTACCCCACATTCACACCTCAATTTCTCTTCTCCACAGTCTATACTATTAAAGATACCCCTTACCCTCCCCCCCCCCCCCATCACTCCCCCTCCATCTCTCCCCCTCCATGTCCTCCCCCTCCCCATCATGTCTTCCCCCTACCTGTCCTCTCCACCCCCTCCTATGGCGCGCCATATGCCCAATAACCCCGAAAAACACGGTTTATCGCCGATAAACAAGGTTTATCGACGAAAAACAAGGTTTATCGAGCGAAAAACAAGGTTTATCGAGCGATAAACCTTGTTTATCGTGAGAAACTCTGTATATCGACTGATAAGCACAGTTTATCGACGATAAACCTTGTTTATCGACGATAAACAAGGTTTATCGAAAAACAAGGTTATTCGTATTTCGTCAGGAGAGGGCGCTTTTTAAAGTTGCACCCAGCTCAGAGCACTGCTCCGCACGTGCGCTTTACACCGTAGAATATACCAACACCGTAACACTTGCTCGCGCTCATGACCACGATCAACATTTTCTGAGTGGAGGTATGGCGAAGTATTCCAGGCTTTTTTCCCAATTTTTGAAATGTTATGTTTATATATCTCTCTCTCTCTCTTTCAAACTTTCTAGGTTTTCCCCTTCTCTTATCTCTCTCACTCTCCCCCTTTCTTTCTCTCACTCTCTCTTTCTCCTACCCTCTCAATATAACCCTTCTGTCTTTCCCTCTCTTTCTTCTAATTTTTTCTTTCCCTTTCTCTTTCCTTTTTCTTTATCTGCACTCCCTCTCTGCCTCCTCCCCTTTTATCTCTTTCCCCCGGTATGAGAAATAGGGTAGAGATAGATGGTTGGAGAGAGAGGAGAGATAAATGAGAGATAGAGGAGAGATAGAGCAGGGGAAAAGGAGAGATAGAGCGGGGATAGATGGTTGGATATAGATGGAGAGAGAGAGAGAGAGAGAGGAGAGATAGAGGAGAGATATTTTAAAGATAGATGGATGAAGATAGAGGAGAGGTAGAGCGGGGATAGATGGATGGTTATTGAGGATAAATAGAGGAGAGATAGAGGAGAGATCGAGGAGAGATAGAGGAGGGATGAATGAGAGACAGCGGAGAGATAGAGGAGAGATAGAGCAGGAATAGATGGATGTAGAGAGAGAGGATAGAGAAAGAGGAGATATAGGGTAGAGATAGATGGATGGAGAGAGAGGAGATATAAATTAGAGATGGAGGAGATAGAGGAGAGATAGAGCAGGGAAAGATGGATGGAGATAGACGGAGAGAGAAAGAGATAGGAGAGATAGAGCAGGGATAGAGGAGAGATAAAGGAGAGAATAGAGATGAATAAGAGATAGAGGAGAGATAGAGCAGGGATAGATAGATGGAGATAAAGGAGATATAGAGAAAGGTAGATGGATGGAGAGAGAGGAGAGAGATAAAGGAGAGATAGAGGAGAGATATCGATCTATCCCTGCTCTATATCTCTCCTCTCTCTCTCTCTCTCTCCATCTATCTCTATCCATCTTTCACCCGCTCGATCTCTCCTCTATCTCTCCTCTATTTATCCTCAATAACCATCCATCTATCCCCGCTCTACCTCTCCTCTGTCTTCATCCAGCTATCTTTAAAATATCTCTCCTCTATCTCTCCTCTCTCTCTCTCACTCTCTCTCTCTCCATCTATATCCATCCATCTATCCCGCTCTATCTCTCCTTTTCCCCTGCTCTATCTCTCCTCTATCTCTCATTTATCTCTCCTCTCTCTCCAACCATCTTTCCCTGCTCTATCTCTCCTATATCTCCTCCATCTCTCATTTATATCTCCTCTCTCTCCATCCATCTATCTCTACCCTATATCTCCTCTTTCTCTATCTCTCTCTCTACATCCATCTATCCCTGCTCTATCTCTCCTCTATCTCTATCCTTTCTCTCCTTTATCTCTCCTCTATTTACCCTTATTCACCATCCATCTTTCCCTGCTCTATCTGTTCTATCTCTCTCTCTCTCTCTCTCTCAAATCTCCATCCATATATCCCTGCTCTATCTGTTCCCTCTCTCTCTCTCTCTCCATCTATCTCTATCCATCTTTCACCCGCTCGATCTCTCCTCTATCTCTCCTCTATTTATCCTCAATAACCATCCATCTATCCCCGCTCTACCTCTCCTCTGTCTTCATCCATCTATCTTTAAAATATCTCTCCTCTATCTCTCCTCTCTCTCTCTCTCTCCATGTATATCCATCCATCTATCCCCGCTCTATCTCTCCTTTTCCCCTGCTCTATATATCTCTCCTCTATCTCTCATTTATCTCTCCTCTCTCTCCAACCATCTATCTCTACCCTATTTCTCATACTAGGGGAAAGAGATAAAAGGGGAGGAGGCAGAGAGGGAGTGCAGAGAAAGAAAAAGGAAAGAGAAAGGGAAAGAGAGAATTAGAAGAAAGAGAGGGAAAGACAGAAGGGTTATATTGAGAGGGTAGGAGAAAGAGAGAGTGAGAGAAAGAAAGGGGGAGAGTGAGAGAGATAAGAGAAGGGGAAAACCTAGAAAGTTTGAAAGAGAGAGAGAGAGCTATATAAACATAACATTTCAAAAATTGGGGAAAAAGCCTGGAATACTTCGCCATACCTCCACTCAGAAAATGTCGATCGTGGTCATGAGCGCGAGCAAGTGTTACGGTGTTGGTATATTCTACGGTGTAAAGCGCACGTGCGGAGCAGTGCTCTGAGCTGGGTGCAACTTTAAAAAGCGGTGCAACTTTAAAAATACGAATAACCGTGTTTTTCGATAAACCTTGTTTATCGTCGATAAACAAGGTTTATCGTCGATAAACCTTGTTTATCGAGAGAAACTGTGCTTTTCAGTCGATATACAGAGTTTCTCACGATAAACAAGGTTTATCGCTCGATAAACCTTGTTTTTCGCTCGATAAACCTTGTTTTTCGTCGATAAACCTTGTTTATCGGCGATAAACCGTGTTTTTCGGGGTTATTGGGCATATGGCGCGCCATACCCTCCCTACCCTAACAAGATTTCAAATATCCCAGCTCCATCCATACCAGCACATGAATTTCAGACATTCACACCGTTAATTCAACACAACAGTGAAATGTATCACCGAGGAATCTCTACATGTAATACAATAACACCTCTCTCAACAGAAGTGTCCTCTCATCCTCACCTTCCAAATGCACATATTTACAGGTAGCTAGCCTACCATCGCCATATATCTGCCACATGTACAGTACAGCTGCCAGAAATGCAGGAATTGATACATGTACATGTAATATGTAGATACACTCTCTCTATTTCTCTTTCAAACAAACAAACAAAATGAAGACACATGACATGTACAGAAGTGTAAATAGTGAGAAAAAAATATACTTACACGTACATACACTTGTAAAGTGAAACCTACATGTACATGTACATTATTATAAAGAATGCTGTTGTACATGTAAGCTGCTGTACGTAACAACCAGGGTAATTTAGCCAGTCACAATTATCTGTGTATTTTTAATTTTTGCCCTGATAAATCACAGTTTAAGAGCAAGTTCTAATTCAGTTCAACCACCAGCAAAATAATTACCATTGCTTACATCCATGAAAACATCTCACCCAAAATACCTTTTATTTTTCATGAGTCAATTTGAAATCAATAACTGATTATGCACAAGTTCTGTTACCATCTGGACTGCAGTTGATCTTTTAACCTTTATTGAACTGTTACATAACATAGGGCCGGTACTGATCTATTGCTTATTGGACTTTGCCATAAAATCTCAATACAAACAGATGTTCATATACATGTACTACACAGTGTTTAGGCCTTTAAAGGAAAAAGGCATTTCATGAAACAAGTTTATTCATTATTATTATAATCACTACCGGTATATATTTCATTGAAATCATCAGTAATTAATTATAGTCATCACTACTACAGTACATAACTACATGTATAATCACAACTGTCACCTCTATTATCACTCATATCAAATTATGAGGCTTGCTGCCCAAACATTCTAATTTAAGCAAATATACATGTCACATTTTTAGTCTGCATTAGGAACAGATTCCAAAGTTATAGAATAAAAGTGTTACATTTTCATGTAAATAATTTTGGTGTAAATACATGGATCATATTAAACATTGGGCAGCTACATGTACAAGTGGGTCCCTACTAATATACATGATGCACAACAGTGTGCCGATCTTATTATGCACACAAGTTACCTATGTCTGGCTTGATGTCGGCTGCCAAATTAACCCTTGCCAAAAAGCAATATTGCTGTGCACAGTGCCTCCAGATTTGGGTGTACATGCACACACATGAGCCGTGCTCATCATTTCTAGGAGGGTACAACGAGTATGCATTATATAGGAATGGTGCTGGCTGGTGGGAAGGGTTGGATATGATGTCACGTTAGGAATGGAAATCTACATGTATACATTGAAATGTACAGCGGAGGGATGAGCAGTCAGACTGCCTGTTGAGAGGAATGTAATTTGAAATTATACACGTACAGGTGTAACATTACAGATTTCTCTGTTTGTTTGTTAGTGTTTTTGTGTGTTTGTGGTTTTTTGGAGGGGGATGCAGAAGTTGATTTTTCATATTATCTTTCCACAAAAATAATGCTTTAAGAGATATAATATGTTTGCAGGGCCCTCAGGGAGAACAGTATTAAAACTGGTGAGGCTACCCTGGGTAAACAAGACATGGTATTATTATTACCATTATTATTACATAGTTTACAACTTTAAATGTTCACTTCCATACATTCTACATACAGTGTACATTGTACATGTCCTTTTTCTGCACACAGTGGTACTGAATGCCACTCTTTACATTTTAATTACATGGTAAATACTAAAATACTAAATGTTACTACCAGTCTTCATTATCAACAAGACAATGCTGAACTGTAGGCTACATTTGTAGCTTACAGATGAAAGAGAAATATTCTCATGTTAACAATAGCTCTTTGGGTTGCTATAGTTACAGAAACACATTTTACACAATTTTTTATTACTATCAGTTTTAGAGCTCTTTAAAAAAAAAATCTTTTACAGCTTTGCAGAGCTTATCCATTTCCCAAACTAGTGCTGTAGTCAAACGTTTAACCGTCCGGTATCCGCCCGCCCATGGCGGATTCCGTTTACAATTGGACGGTTTCGTTTTCCCGTTTTTTTTTTTTTTTTTAATAATTTTTTTTTTTATAATTATTTATTTTTTTTTTTTTTTTTTTTTTTTAAAGTTTCGATTTATGCCCCTCCACCTGGCACTACTCAGTAATCGGTGTGTTGACTCACCACTCTGGAACTAAAACGACACTTAAATTTGTCTGTCATCTTGGTTTGAAAGTAACATCTTTGTAATAGATCTCATAGATCTATGTAGTTTATAATAATAATTCATCCAATTTTTCCACATGGTGTACCACCAGGTTCTATCCTAGGTCCTCTACTGTTTGTTTTTTACATTATTATGATCTTACACATTCTTCTAAAAACGACATTGTTACTATTATTTGTGACAAGTTTACAAGCACAAATCGGCGCCTATAACTGCACCTCGCAGTTAAATGAAAGTCCTTCCCGCTTTTTCACACGGTGTGTGTAGTCCCATATACATCTTTCTGTGTACAGTGATTCTAACTTTATGAAGACTTGGCCAAATTTCTTATCATTTTGATGATTCCAGAACCTTGCTATGCTAGATGATCAACCTTACCTGATCAATTTCACAATGTTTCTTTCACAATGCAATCGCATGACCATAACTGATCTTTAGCTTTAAACACTACAGGTGCCAATTGCACTTTGTACACTGTAGTATTAGGAAACACAAAGAAATATTAATACTTTCACATTATGAACAATCACTGCCCTATTTTTAAAAAAAAGCTACAGGTGTATGTACATGTACACCGTGTATGCAACAAATATGAAATAAATGGAAATGGAAATGTACTTGACTCTTGAAATGTATGTTCTACCTGCATGTTATTACAGAGTATGCTTCTGGCTTTACACAGCCAATATTTACTTACTACCGTCTGATCCCAATGCTGTGTTATATGACACATTATCATGAACTGGCAAATTTGTAATACATACATGTACATGTGTACTGTACATGGATTTGGGGTGCATACATGTAATATCGATAAAGAATTCTGCTCTGGCAGCAATTACTCCATATTTAATAAATATACTACATTAACTGAATTCCTACGTTCAACCCTAACTCTAACCTAAATCCGAACTGCAACCCTCACCCTAATCCTACATGTACATCTTAGACAAAATAAAGCCCAGAGTGATTCTACCTAGGGAAAATGAAATTAGCCCAAACATCTATATGTATAAATGTACATATAGAGTAGTCCTTACAAGAATCATAAACATTATACATGTACATGTACCCAGGTAAATGTCTTGTATGATGTTAGAGAACAGGTTTTAGTTTCAATTTTTCAATAGATAACGTTTACATGAAAAAATAGTATCTTGATCATGGCATATAGACAGATGTATACTGGCATTGCATTTTCAAATTGCATGTTTTTTAATAATGTGATTCATCAAAATCTGTCACCTCAATATGCCTCCACTCCCATCATTGTATACATGTACATGTAAATCACAAGAGACAGTTTCTGGTGTTCTTTTCATGGTTTGTGCAAAATACTGTACACGTATGGACAAGGACATCATTTGTCACTGCATTCACCTGACAGACTTCACCTCAATTGAATCTTGATCTACTGTAGGAGAGGCAACCAATCAAGCTAATAGAAAAAGTGGCTCTACTCTATGCGCTTCACATACACGGACGGGGGAGACAGATATTGAGCTCCTACAGTAGATTGTCAGCATGCATTATGATAAATTGGCCTGGCAGGCAAACCAGGCAAGTTACACACACACACACAGCCTGGCTCCAATGACACTCATAGCCTCCTCATGGTTATGAACACAGCCAATACCGCAAAAATCCACAAGAGCTTTGGGGAAAATGAAAGGGAAGGAAGAGAGACGTGGGCTTGAGCCAAGGGCTCTCAAATTATCGCTCATCTAAATCTTGAATGTTGACGGTGCCAATAATGAGCTTGATAGTCAAGAATGTAGGGAATCTCCCTTTGGCTTCAAGTGGGCAACCAACATTTCAAGATTTGTTCATTTCCTTTCTTCTTTTTTTCTTTTTCTATTTTTTTTCTTCAAATTTCAAATGCGAAGTGAGAAAAGTCTGTATGCCTGTATTTAAATGGTTTTGAAACATTGAGAGATTACCTGAGCACTATCACAAATACTTTTAATAAATCAACCTGAGACAATTTCAATAGCCTGGGGCATTGACTAAATTTGTGGACATTACACGTAAATAAATGCAGACATACTCAACAACATTACTTACGTTATTGAATGAAAACCACATTTTCGCATATATATGTAGATATTTTTGCATATTTAATGAGCTATGACCTTTGATATTTGACCTACATACTCCAAAAAAGAACTTACTGGTAAGCTGTGTTTCAATACCATGTACTGTACCTTCATATTAAATTTCATTCAAATCCGTCGAACATTACTAAAGTTATCGAACGGAAACCAGATTTGTTACAGACGGACGGAAGGACGGAAAGCAATGTTACTATATATCCCCTCTGACTTTGCCTGGGAGGGGATAATAAATACCACATGCTTTAATATTAATTCATTATTAAGGATCAGCTAGATTGATTAATAAGATATTGCACTTTGAACCTTATAAAACATATTTAAAAATTTAACACATGTGTAGGCCTTGATCTTATGTAGATGTGGACTTAGTATTCTTAGATTCGGAGCATTCAAGAGATTAAGTACCGGTATACTTACATGTAGGACATTGACAGGTTTTTTTCAATGTTCCAACGGAAGAAAATCTATGTCATGTCAATAGTAAAAAAAAAGTTTCCCTTCGTCAACACAAGATTTACTTTGGTGGTGAAGTGTTCATATACATGTAAATCAGAAAGTTGGAGAAGATAACATGTGCGAAATTATATTACCATTTATGGAAGGGAATTTTATCAACAACAGACTACAATTGCATGGAACTTACTACTGGTGTTTGGCTGCTTATTATGCAGCGGTTTCTTTTAACTTACACGAATGCAGCCAAATTTGCCAAACACAAAGCAAATGACTTGTCCTAATTTTATTTGTTTTGGCAATTAACATAATTTTACTGACGTCATCGTTTCCAGTCACCCCACAACTACTTCCCAATATCTAGCAAAAGTAAGAATCACGTTGTGAGCTCTGCCAGGTCCTGCACACTTACACAAATTTAGCATATTTGGGTTGAATGATGTGTTCGCCTGGCAACATGTCCAAAATAATGACAGATGACAGCACTAAAAACAAAGCGCTTTTTTTTTGCCTGAATCATGCATGAATTTAGATGTAGAACTGACAAAACAATGAAATAAACATTTACAACATTACATGCACATGTTTTGTACGTTTATGTAGAACAACAAACAAGTAATAGACAAAGCTCAAGGCCTTGTAAAAAAAAATCTGCAGTAAGTGTCAAAATTGAGCACAAAATAGAGCACAACTTACATGTACATACATGTGCAATAATTGTTGGCACTGTTACCGGTATTCATTTCTGAACAATATTTACTTGCCGGTGAAAGACCTATCGGCTATCACACTTGGACCGTGAATTTTACTAGAACCTTGGATATCCGAATACATACGGTACATGTAGAGATGAAATTATGTGAATTTATACCTTGACCTGTTTTCTACATCATGTAAAAACTATGACATGTATCTTGTTTTGTTTGGTTTTGTTTGGTTACGAGTTGACAAAGAGCTGATTTTAAAAAAAAATTGTACAATTTAACGTAATTAACGGTGAATAAACCGGAACTTTTTTCCCGCCGAAAAAAATTCAAAGTCGGGGGTGCGGTTTATACACGGTACACGGTAAAGTTTCGATTTATGCCCCTACACCTGGCGCTATGCCTGGCAATGTCTCCCAGCTCAGTAATCGGTGTGTTGACTCACCACTCGGAAACTAGAACAACACTCAAATTTGTCTGTCAAATTTGTCTGTGATCTCAATATGTAGTTTATAATAATAATTCCTCCAATTTTTCTTCTATTACATGGTGTACCACAAGGTTCTATCCTAGGTCCTCTACTGTTTTTTAATTTACATTATTGATCTTACACATTCAGCTGCACCTCGCAGTTAAATGAAAGGCCATCCCTCATGGTTTTTTTTAACACGGACCAGGCTTTTTTTTTTTTTTTTTTTAAGGGCGAAAAAGAGGGGTGCGGTTAATACACGAGGGCGGTTTATACAACGTTAATTACGGTACTCTGAATAGTACATCAATGGGCCACTATGCATCCGTCATCATTAAAGGATTACTTAATGATAAAGTCTGGCAAAAGAACTTTTTACAATGACTGTTGACAGGTGTTACTCTCAGTGGAATAACCATCGATATCGAGACAGAAGCTTTCTGTTTAGGCATGCATTGACCAAAACTATATCATGCTCCACTAACCGCCTCTTAACAGATACCTGTACTCAATCAAGAGCATTGTTCGGGGTAGTGAGGGGAGGTTACACAATGCATCACCCTGTGATTGTCGATCTCATAGTATATTGTAGCTTCACAAGACTGGACAGATTAACGTTAAGTTCAGGTAATTTAAGTTTTAGATCAAGAAACTACTTTAAACTCTGACATAATTTTTCACCGGATTAAATGTGGTGAAAATTGCTTGTTAACTCTATTTTTTGCTTGCCTACAGATCGATATCAAAATGCTTGCAAAAAAAAGGTCAACTTTGAGAGCGTTTCCTTGCGTTTCTATTGCCGTCTGCAAAAGCTCAACTGCTTGTGTTTGAGCCTGTGAGTTTGAATTAAACTGCGGCTGGTGGTCAGTGGTCACACTATCAGCGTTTCAAGAATAAATCTGGCCTTAGGCAACACGAACTAAAGGGACGCAACAAAATGTATGCACAAAAAAGAGCAACGTGAAAAAAAATCTGGACTTGTGTACATGTAGATCCCGGCCCCTCCCCCCCCCCCCCCCCCCCACTCTGAGAATGGAGGGATACTGTGTGTGTTACCAAAATGTCTGGTAAAGGGGTACTTTTCATGCAGCAAAGTCCGGCTTTTAACACACACAAAAATCGGCCCGTATTGACTTTATACACTGGACTTAGGGGGGTGCTTTCAAAGACAGGGAACAAGCATATGCGTACCCTAAATAAAAACTGAGTGGGGGGGGGGGGCCAGGGTGTATATACAATCTGCTTGAAAGAACTGTACATGATTTTGGAAAAATTAGATGAAGAAAAAAAGTTTTGTGTTAAATTAAAAAACGGAATATAAAGTAAAAAATTACCCGATTGAAATGATTTTTTAGAATTTTAAAGGTAAAGACAAGCAAATGCGTACCTTAAATAACACTGAGTGGGGGGCTAGGGTGTAGATACAATCTGCTTGAAAGAACTGTACATGATTTGGGAAAAATTAAATGAAGAAAAAGAGTTTTGTGTTAAATTAAAAAACGGAATAAAGTAAAAATTACCTGATTGAAATGATTTTTTAGAATTTTAAAGGTAAAGACTAGTTTTCGAAATGCCCCCCTTTCCACAAAAATGAAATGGAAGCTCTAATTACCAATCATGTGAAACGTGATGCTACAAATTTTGCCGAGAAACCGCCTACTAATTGATATATTTAGTAAATTATTATATCTATTTGGACCTGATAGATATTGTGCACGCACGTGTCGCGTAGTCCCATATACATTTTTCTGTGTACAGTGCTTGTAACTTTACCAAGACTGGGCCAAATTTCATATCATTTTGATGACACACCAATATGCTAGATGATCAACCTTTTTTGATCGATTTCACAACGTTTCTTTCACAATGCAATCGCATGACCATAACTGGTCTTTATCTTTGAAGTCAATTGTGCTCAATGATACCGCCCGGTTCAGCAGTACGTGCGGCGGGGCAACGCAACGCAATGCATCGCAATGCTAGTATGATGAACCTTTACTTTTGCACAACTTATGACAGCAGTGGCCAGTGGTGTACCAGAAAATCTGGCAAATGGGAACAAAGATTTGGCAAAATCAAATAGGAATAAAGAAGAATTGGGCACATGATTAGGAAGTCCGTAGCTTGCCCTGGCATAAAGGTAGGCCTCTGGATGATGGGCAGCGCAGTACAATTTTACAAATACCTTATCTCATACCTAGGATTTTTTTCCCCATGACCAGTACTGTCTCAGATCCTTATTACAGTAGATAACTTCACACAGGCGCGCGCCCGCCCGCTTCGGTATGCACTTGTATTGTGCAGCGGTTTGCCGTGAAACCTGTGAAAAAGTATACTAATATCAATGTTTTTCCGAAAAATACTCCAAAAGATAACAAGAAAATTGACACGAAACAGGAAATTTAATAAACATAACGACTTTTAACTCATGATCTTTATTTGGACATTTAATAATAATATTTACTTCATTTCGGGTAGCCTATGTTCACGCCGGAGTTACACTTACAGGTCAAATTTTTGATAGGTTTCTGAACAAGCGCCGACTTTTAAACTAGCGCCAATGTAAGTTCTATCTAATAATTCTCCATACCAGAATTAACTTCTGTCTTGGCCTTGGTCAAGCCGCGCCGAGCTGATTGTCACCTCACAGGCGCGGATCTACGGGGGGGGTTTAGGGGGTTTAAACCCCCCCCTTAGGCGGCCCAAAAAAAAAAAAAAAAAAAAAAAAAAAGGAAAAAAAAAGAAAAAAAGAAAGAAAAAAGAACGCACGCTGAAGAGAAACCCTTTCAAGTGCAAATATTGTGAGAAGATATTCAACTCATCTGGTAACTTAACCAAACACATGATAACTCTGGATATAACTGTGTTTTAAACTGTTACTTGATTTAAAAAGACGTTATCATGCACTGCTTTTTATGGTCTCCATTGTGTTAATAGATGCCAGGAAAACATCACTTACGGGGTTCAAATAAACACCCCAAAAAAAATCGGCTCGCCGCTTCGCGGCTCGTGGACGATGCTCCGCATCGTCATTATTTTGGTCAAACCCCCCCCTTAGCAAAAAGCTAGATCCGCCCCTGCCTCAGCTCAGCGGCCTCAGCGGCAAAACACAAGCTGTGTGGGGCCTAGGCCCTAGCCTACTCCTACGGACGTTACCGTTGATCGAACCGGTGGCGGTACGGTGCTTTCCCCCGAATTTGAGCCAAGAATCAAACTTGACAGCACTAATCAATAAAACTAATAATTATTTCAAAATAAAGCATAGAAATCACACCATTCACCACATACAATTCAAAGCTTCGAACGATTATTACCTGCGATTATATAGTGTAATCCAGAGAGGAGCAACCAAGTATTTACAGCAAAATATCCTTTTCGGTGAACGCCTATTCGATCTACAGGGTTAACCCGGAAGCAGTTTTTTTGCATTGACTCGCATCATTGGTTCAGGAGAAACGTAACTATTAATAACAACCAATCAGATTTCCTGTTATATGCACGCCTGCGCCCATTTGGTCTGAATCGCATAAACCACGTCTGTCGTCAACAAGGCAAGCCAGTGCCCGGCCCCGGGAACTACGGGGCGAAAAGCAGCGATCTTGCCTAGACATATCTGCACGTGCATTGGAGCTCAAACTCAAAGACGACATCGACACTACACTGTACAGCCTACAACTAGATCTAGATCTAGGCCTACATTACAGTTTATTCAAATTGATGGGAAAAATAAGTGTAGATCTACTGCACAGTGACATAGTCATCAACATGATTTATGGTGCAAATCTGGGTGTCATCATGAATACTGACAATGATACTGCGATGCTGATGACGCTATCGTAATTAAAAAGTGAGATTTTCAAAACTTTCTTTTAATAACAAAATAATGGACCCCTACTTAATTGTCTGGTAATGGGACTTTCACTACTTTTGACTTTGGCCAGAAGTTGAACTCTGACTCTACTAGTCTATGCCTGGAAGACCTTGGCATGGCATAAATGAATAGAATTAGAAGAAGATAGGTATGAGTCTTTTTTTTTTACTATGTTCTAGTCTAACAGGAACAAGCCATATAGGCTTAGATTTCTAGGCTAGATCTATACAAATAATGCACGGGTCAGCGTTCGTTAGTGGTGAATGTAGTGCATGCGAGGTTTCTTTAGATTGAAGAATTCAAGAAACCTCTGAAGAAACCGTGCGTACACTGCATACATTAGTTACGCACAACAGGGTCCAGTGTGTTAGTCTATTTGTTTCATAAAATAGCAACAAATGAAAATCAAAACAAACAAAAGTCTAGATCTAACGTTGTCGTTACTAGAGTCTAAGAAGAGTACTATGACAGTTGCGTAGGAGAGTTATAGACCTATGATGGTTCTAAAAAATGAAAAGATAAGACCTTGCTACTTGCTCTACGCATACGCTGCGCCGCATATCGATCTTTTAGCGTGCAATATCACTTTTTTTGGCACGATTGTGCATGCACCAAAAATACATGTAGGTGCATGTCATGTGACGCGTTTTGACCAATCATGATGCTTAAAATACTAGAGCTATTTTGTAATACTTTGTAGTCTTTCTCTCTTACTGTCTTAGCTGTAGGCCTATAGGTACTAGATTTCGAGTCTATTCTATTTATTATTACAAATATTAATCTGTTGTATGGGCGTGAATGATGTTGGATCAGATTAGGCCTACTACAGTAGTACTACTAGGCTGATGGCACGAAGAACTTTGGCATCTCGAATCTTTCAAGTTTCAATAAGAGTTGATCCCAATCTCCCAAGATCCCATATTGTGATTATTATTTTGATAATTGTACAGTGTAACTTTAGAATTGCATCTATTTTATACATTGAATTCTCTTTTTTCCTTTGTTCTTGACTGTCCAGAAATACATCAAGATCAAGTATGGATGAAACGATGGACAAAACGATGGACAAAGAAAAGCCAAAGTTTGTTTGTAAACTCTGCAAGCTGGACTATCCCTCATCGGTACAATTTGAGGAACATTTATGGTCTATGCTTCATCATAAGGCTTTAAACAATAAATCATTAAGGTATGGTATGAGTTTGATGGTTTACCATTTTTCTTTCTTTTTTTCTTTTTTTTTCTTTCTTTTTTTCTTCTTTTTTCCCCCTTTTTTTTCCCTTTTCTTTCCTTTATTCAAAGATACATGTTCACATACATTTTGTATCCTTTTAATATTTCTTCTTCAAGAATAAAGTTTTAGACCTATAAAGGATACATACCTCCATCTTAAACCATTGCTTACTGGAACTGGATGGTTCTTGTATTAAACCTATGGGGAATATGACAATTCAGTAGTCAAGTGTTTAGTGTGGAAATACCTCGGTATCATTATTCATAGATCACTACAGCATCTACAGATGTATTATTGTTTTGCAAATTGATGTAGGTACTTTCAGATTGTGCTTATAAATCCAAATTGTATTTAAGATATGAATATAAATCTTCATTGTAGTCTCTTCTTCTTCTTCTTCAAGATAATCTGCCTCCTTCAATACTGAATATTCTTGCAGATGCCGTATACTCGGCCTGATTGGGGTGTGCAGGTGGACCATTACACCGGGGTTTCCCCCTACTCTTATACAAATAGTGCAATGGGTTCTTAACATGCAAGGGTGGTGACTCTCCTGTACACAGGGCCTCCATTTAACGTCCTATCCGAGGAACGGTAGATGAACTGTAGATGAACGCAATCCTTTATCAATCGCCTCTTACACATCCAGTATCTACAACTTTCTCTTACTGTAAATCTTATTATATTTGTATGTTTCCCACTCTGTTTAGAACCAAGCATCACTGCAACTTGTGCATGTTTGAGAGCTTTAACCTGAATGCATATGGCAAGCATCTGATCAGTGACCAACATAAGCGTTCACTTGTTGAACGTAGGAAGAGACTGGGAGACCCTCGTCAGGTCAAACCTACAGCTTCTGCTTCTGCAGCAAGGTCAGGAGTGGATTTTGTTTTTCATGATTCATTTCTTTGCTTGTGCATTTTTATATTTTACATTTTAGTTATTTAGTTTGTATTTTTATATATATTTTTTTTATTAGTGTATTTTTCAAAAACTATTTGGTTTGTATTTTTTTTTTTTTTTTTTTTTGTATTAGTATATTTTTTTCTTGAGGGAGGGGAGGTTCATTTCAATGCTGTTTGAGTTTATTTAATCGTTCTAACGGTTCTACAGCTATATAAATAAATATTTTTATTTTAAATATGTCATCAATATCTGTGAAGTGAAGACATACCTGGGTATCATTTTAACAATCACTATACAAATCTTTTTGTTTTGTCCTTGGAGACTACTACACTCTTATGTATACAGAGTGTACTACATGGGTGTAAATAACAATATATCCAGAAAATAAATAATTGTTAAATATAATTTTTAAACATTTAAAACACTTTGTCATCTCAATGTGTGTGTGTGTATGCCAAAAAGATGAAAGGCAAGATATTAAACACATGTTGAGAGTTTGTCTTTTAACATGATTTGCTTAAAAACATTTCCATTTGATTTTTCCAACTTAAAATGATTTTATCTACCACTCTCATTTTTACCTGTAAATTATGTAGTACTTACTTTACCTGGAAGGATGTGTTGGTAATGTGTGTAGCCTTTATCAATTCATGCATGGGGATTCCTTGCCATTCAATCAGTGATGATTGCAAAGTGGACTTTCTTATCTTCACAGCTGTTCCGAGAGATCTGAAAGCGAGAAAATCACATCAACTCAATGGGAGGCACCCCGACCCTCAAACACTATCCCAAGCCAAGCTCGCTTCCAACATGTAGAGTATCCACAGAGCCATGTACCAAATACTTTCCATGAAGATTCCAGTGATTATCATTATGGAGGACGGCCGAGACATCACCAAGGAGACTGGCAGCCGCCTCGCAACTCATTCTATTGGCGGCCACCCTATCCAAGATTTGAACAACCCAGCTGGGAAAACAACTCACACGCATTCGACCCAAGACAGAGATTCCCAACATCGGCTCACGCTGTAAGACCTTATCATCAAAGAATTGAACAGCCCAGTGGAAACTGGGAAAACAACTCACGTGCATTCGACCCAAGACAGAGGTTTTCAACGCCGGCTCAGGCTGTAAAACAATGGAATGAAAAGAACTTTAAGAAAACTGTAAAACTCAGGGTGCAGAAGAATAGTGGGAAGAGGAAGGAGGAGAAATGTGAGGCCAATGTGAAAAGAGACAATGTGACAACTACGGTGAACATTGGAAAGGCAGCACAGCATTCGGTTGCATCTCAGGAATCGTCTGCCCACGGCAGTCACTCGGAAAAGCCATCAGACCAACAGGAACCTAGTAAACAAGCCCACCCAGACTCGGTTAAGAAGGACATGCGATCAGAATCTGAGCCAAATATTAAGATCGCAGGAGGCCCAACACCAAAGAAGAAAAAGAAGAAGAAGAAGAAAGTGTCCCCCAAAATAAAAAATAAGCAAGGACACACAACTCCAAACACTCCAAAACCTTTGAAAGGAAAATTAGAGAAGAAAAAGAAGTCCATAGCTTCCTTGCAGAACAATCCTTCAGCAACGTCTTACCAATCACCAATGCAACGCACTGTGAAAGAATCAAAATCTCTTGGTAATCCCACTGGGTCATCTGAGGTCGTTTCAACAGAACAACCCACAAGTGAAGGCAATTCAGAAAGTAATAGAATACTCCCAAAAGCAACTTCTGCAATTGACAGATTTGAAATACATTTGCGTGAGGCCCTTCATGCGAAAGGTAATGTTCCTGTTGATGACATTGTTGAAGTCACTTCTTCAAATGTAGCAAATGTTTCTAAACTGGCTGCCGACCGTTCTGCATCCCTTCTGAAACCCACTCACCAAACAGTGTCATCGTCATCGCCATACCCTCAGACTGTCCACAATAAAAATAAGAAAATGTTTGAAGAGGTGTCGAGTCAACCTCATTCAACTCAAGCAGCAGAGAAAGAGACTTCTAAAATCAGCTCTCAAATGGGAAGGCCAACATCTTCAGATGGAGCAAGAGTTTCTGAAACAGTTTCAACAACCCTTCCAACATCCACTCTCCAGACAGAGTTGTCAGCAGCCCCAGTATCGTCATTCTATTCTCTGCAGGAGGGAAATGGAAAATGGAGTGCAGAGATTCGGTGTCCACCCTCATTAGACAAACTGACATCTAAGATCAAGAATCGCAAGGAAAGGGCAACTACAAGTGCAAAAGGTCTCGACATAAGACTAAGTTCCTCAAATGGGACAACAGACAACAGCAACAGTGATGAGTTACGCAAACTTACATCTAAAAGCCACAGAGGCATGGAAAGTTCAATCAGAGGTACAAATGTTCAGGAAATAAGACCAAGTACCTCCTCAACTGCAGACAACAACTCAAAGCACAAAGAAATGGTGACAACTGAAGGTGGAGAAAATGGTGAGTCAAGCAAAGGTGCATCTAAAACCCTGAGTCACATGGAAAGTTTAACTCCAAACAGGTATGATCAAGACATTAGGCCAAGTTCCTCATCTGGGACAAAGGACAGCAGCCTAAAGCACAAGGAACTTGTTCAAAATAAAGTTGGAGAAATCGTGACCGACAAGTCTAGCCTTGACGTTCCATCATTTGCCCGTTCATCTTCGGCCCCTGCCAACCTACCTGTCGATGCTACTCAGAACAGGGAGCCGAGTGGAGGAAACAAACGGTTGCTGAACCCACGCCCAAACCTCACCAATGCCAGGAGCAGACTGAGAACCAATAAAGACGCTGAACAACCGGACGCAGGACACGTATTCAAGGTGCTTTTCTTTCTTTCTCTTTTAAACTAGCTTTCTCAAATTTATTTATTCTTCTTAAATGGAAAAAAGACAACATTGTAATAACACTACAACAAGGAGAATCAATTAGTCTTTATGCGATATGAGTGAAAAACAAGGAAGTGTCACACATTTTTGCAAGTATTTCCTAATTTCTTCAGATTTTGTTTATATTTGCTTTGAAAATGAGCAGGTGGTTTGCATAATTGAAGGTGAGTCTTGAATGTTTCTTGTCAAGTTTAAAAAAAAAAAAAAATTCTCTCAAGTGTTGGAGGGCTGCTGGGTATCTCAAATGTCGCAAAGGTTCCAGATTTGAATATAGAGTACATAAAGCTCTTTTACTGCATTTGTCATTGCCTCTAGAACATTCTTTAACTCAGAATTATCTTTAGTTTTAGATAATTCTGACTTGAACACCACAAGTTTATACCCAACTTCAATGATTTTAATGTTAACGTGTATGCTAATGTCAATAGGAGAAAATCCAAGGTCTACTGAGCGATGTTGCCAAGCCAGTCTGGCAGCAGAAGAAGCTGCGTATGATGCTGGCCAAAGCCAAGAAAGCCCCTGGAAGATTCAACAGGTATATCTAATAATGGGTGCCTTTGACCACCTAAAAGTAAACCCCACCATGCAATAATAATAATATTCCCCTTTTATATAGCGCTTCATACATCTACAATGTCTCTAAGCGCTTTACAGATATACTTTTACCCCGGTCATTGGATTCAATACTTGCCCGCACACACTGTGTGCACAATCTCCACTCCCTGGGGAGCATTCCAGCCAGGCGTTACTTGATGCTCAAAAACTGTTTGACCAACAGTGAGGGCCGCATCCTACCGGGTACCCATTTAACACCCGGGTGGAGAGTAGCAAGTGCAGGTTAATATCTTGCCAAAGGATGTTAGTGCCGTGTCGGGATTTGAACCCTCGACCTTCGCATCTCCAGTCAAGCGCCTTAAACTACTCAGCTATGATACTCCCCTAAATCATAAAGTGTCTGCTATTGTTGCACAGATATCACCTTTACAAATGTCACTGTTATTGGTTTGAAGAATTTAGTGCAGTTCACTGTGAGTGACCATCAAGAGTCTGCCCAGCCAGTAACCTAAATGAAATTATAATCACAATCTATTATTACTTATGTTGAAGCGGGATAGCTCAGGGGTAAAGCTGTGATCTTCTAACTGGAAGGTTTCAGGTTCAAAACCAGGCCATTGCCCACTTGGGTAACTAGGCATTAATCCTCCAAATCCAGCTGAAAGGACTTAAAGCTGGTTGCTTACTTTAAATTCAAGTATACACCTCCTTCCTTAGCAGTCGGGTTAAACAATCATTGGTCACAAACATTTACTCTCCAAGATCCAAGAAAAATGAATAAAGAAAATAAAACGATTGCAATAGTCAAAATAAAAAGACACATGTAGGCACATTTCAAGCTGGTTCAGCATAATGAATTACCATGTTATATCATGCAATTTAAAAAAAAATGAAGTCGACATTTGTACCAGGGCAGAACATTGCCCTGACCATTCTTTGGGCTACAGTAAATTATTTTTTGAAAATTTAAAAAGAAAACAATTTTTTTTTTTTTTTAATTAAAAATTATGAGAATTATTTCAAAAAAGGGATATTGGTGGTATCGATCACCGATATCGCATGCATCCAGTAAAAATAACTACATGGTAATTGACCAATCAGATTGCAGGGATTTTTCTACCCATCTTATAATAAATTATGTCTTTGCTTTTCTTTCCAGATTCAGTCACTTGGCTTCGTCACCGAGCCGTTCCGAGGATACAATTGACAGTGTGGACATCATGAACCTGAGCACTGAATTCCAACAGGAGCTTCTTGATCTGATTCAGAGTGAGGATGCAGATGGAGAAGATATCCTCTCTCAGCTCACAGGTATTAAGTGAAAGCAGGCTTCTCCGCAGAAAATTGGTTTCCCTTGGTCCAAATTGAAAGAAATGTGGGTTTGCTACGTGTGAAGGGTGCTTTAAAACCACACTGTCCCTACTGGTAGCTACTTGCTCCTTCTATATAGAAAACAATGCCTAAAGCGGTGACCATTGGTCCCCCGTGATCCTCTTTTTCTTATGTTAATTGAGAGCTGAGTTGATGAGGTAACCACCTGTCCAGTGACCTTGCAGTGTGGTCTAATCCCTCCTATAAACTAGTACAGATAAGCTGTAAGAGAAAAGAAAAAAATAGCATGTTGAAGTATGCATTGGCATATTTATTGAAATATAACTATATCGTATCACTGTGAGGTGGTTTGATAAGACCAAAACAATTTTTTATTTTGAAAGTGTGTTGATATGTTATATCACCCTTGTTGAGGAAGAATTTGCGCTGGTGAAATTTTTCTTACGTTTTGTAAGATATTCTTTTTCAGTTATATCTCTTCTTATCCTAATTTCAAATTTTTTGTTTTTTGTTTTCTGTAGGTGGCAGCACCAATAAGGCATTTCCTTTCTAGGTGCCTCCTCATTCACATAAATACTCACTTTTTCTATGTTTTTGTCTAGATCACCTTATATTGTACTATTATCGTATGGAATGTTTTGTTTATTTTGACTATATATCTTGTGATTTTGTATGTTATTGTATCTAAATGTTTTTATGATGAATGGAATAAATTATCTTATTTTATCTTATCTTATCTTATATTCATTTTTATTTTCACCCAAAGCTCCTGAATTTTTGGAGACAAGTGAACCCAACCAGGACGTGTTTATCCGAGAGAACATAATTCATTTTGGAAACATCCAGGAGGCACCTCCTCTGATGAGTCAAGACGGGTTGCATCCACCACAGGCCGTCACCTCCGCTACTCCCGTAGACCCAGAGGCAATTTATCCATCACACGCGGTCACTTTGAGATCTACTACCCCCGTTGTAAAACTGGAGCCTCCAGACACCTCAGAATCAGTGGCATTTCAGCCTAGTCTTGAGTGGGAGCGATTGCCGTATGAAGAGCAGAATCATCCAGGACAAACCAGCAGCAGCGAAAAAGCCCTTGATGCGCCGCACGAGAGAGAATCCTCAGAAAGGCAGAGTTCTGTTGCATCCGCTACCTATGGTATCAGGGAAGAGCTTCTGACCGTTGCTGATTTGGATCAGCGTACACTTCAACCCAGTAAGTTGCCAGAAGGACAGAGTCAACAAGGCATCAGCAGCAGAGACCCTGATGAAAATCCCGATGCAAGAGGACCTTCTGAGAGACATGATACCAGTGTCACATCCACAAGTACCTCTCCATCCCCTGCAGTACGTACCATCCTATTTTCCTTGTTAGTCACATGTGTAATCATAATAACAAAATATTGATGTCTCAGAGTAAACAGAGACTCACTTTCAGAAGTATATAGAGTATAAAGCAGTGTTGAAATAACACACAAATACCTGGAATGACCACACTTGAAAATGTTATTCTCTTGCTTCAGTAAAAGTAATCGCCTATTAATAATGATAACAAATCAAAAGTCCTTACGGAGTGATAGAGCAAAGTGTTGTTTATTAACAGGCGATACATATTAATTAGAATTTGAATATGAAAAGACCAAGCGATTTATAACGTGAAGTGGCGAAGCCTAGATTAATGAGTAAGTATTTTTTTTTTCAGGTTTATACCTGCTGCATTTGCCCATAGGTACTCTAATGTGTATAATAGAGCACTTACCGCTGTAGTCATAATGTTTGTGTTGTCGTTTATTAACAGGCGAGACATATTAATAGTAATGGTATTAGAATTTGAATATGAAAAAACCGAGCGATTTATAACGTGGCGAAGCCTAGATTAATGAGTAAGTATTTTTGTTCAGGTTTATGCTAGCTGCATTCGCCCATAGGTACTCTAATGTGTATAATAGAGCACTTACGGCTGTAGTTAATGTTCTTTACTTTCAAAAGACATGCTAATAGTGACAGTACTGCAATATTGTAAGTAATTATTTGTATTATTAGTATTAGACATGGTTTTGCTTCATTACTTCTTATCATGAATAGGTTGGCTCGACTGTAAAGATTAAGAAAGCTCACAAGAAAAAAAAGAAAAAAGACAAGAAAACAAACACCAAGGAGAGAAATCCATCTCCAGTTGAAGAAGTCAGAAACAAACTACCTACGAAGAAAAAACCCAAGCCTAAGGTATCCAAGGTAATATGTTTAGTTATTACAAAGTTTATTTTGCATTAAACTCCAATCAAGTCAAATAAACCTTTGTTGTAATTGTTACAGTTTATTAGAAGAAGAAAAAAAAATTAAGCATTAGATTTTTAAAGATTATTATTATGCATTAAAGTAACTGCAAACACATAAAGTCAACTTTTGTTGTAATTGACTTGTTATGTGTAATAACATTTGTATGGCTGGAATACACCCTTGTACATTACTTACTGCTGTATTGAGCAAACCTCAATAGAAATTAAGAATTTCTTGTAATAATTTTATTTTGTGCAAAGTGTATTTGAATAGTTACAAGAAAAAATGAATTATGTATGAAAAAATGTAATACCTTTGTTTATCTTTCTGTTGGATATGAAATAAATATGAATTAAGTTGAAACCTGTGAAAAGTTCAGCTGTGAAGAGAAACGTTTGAGATTGATGCATATTGCACCATCATACCAGTCAGCAAGTTCAGTCAGGCTGTTTTTCATTGAGAAACTCTTGGAATATTAGAACCATTTTCGTCGTTACTAGATTGTATTCATTTGTTTCTACCATATTTTTCATGAATCTAGCATGTGTTTTATACTGTTACCCTTTCTCTTTCAACAGTCTGCAAATGTGAAGAGAACGCCAGTCAAACCCGTCATCTTGGGGAGAGTGAAGAAAAGAACTAAGAGTCCAACGGTTTTGACAGCAACCAAAATCAAGAAGAAGTTTATGCAGAAGAGGAAAATGGTACGTATGATTGTGCCCAACAATATGGAGTGATTTGCTGGTGATTTGTTTGAATGACCAACAGTGCAAATAAAAGAAAAATAAATGATGAGGAGCCCTTACACTTCATAATTAAAATCCTACAATTTCCTCACTTTCTACGAAATAAATGGATATGTGGTAGATACAGGCATGATAATTACTTTTTTTCCATTTTTTATTTTTATTTCCAGATTTTTGTTTTTCTTCTCAATTCTATCCCGATATTCCTGACTTTTACCTTATTTTCTCTTTTCTTCCCTATTTTCCCCAATTTTCTTACTCAAAAGGGGGGAATGTTGTTAGATGCCATTTCTTGAGGACCTTACCTGTGTAGGCCTATAGGGCAAAACACTAGTAGAGACCCAGTGACCAAAAACTGGTCAGTATTGAGCCCTGTATTGAGCCGCAAGATATTTATGATTGGAATTTGAAATTTCAATATTACATGACAGTAACATGCGTATGGTAAAACGGTCACACAAAGATTTTTACTTTTTTGAGGCACTTCATGATCATTTTAAAGCACATTTTGTTAGGGCTTTAATATTACACCATATCACAGACGCTGATAACACGTAGGGCCGTGCATCTCAGATTTGGCATTGTTCAAGAATGCCTTTAAACCCCTATCCAAGCTTACACACTCATCCTGAAGACGATAGGTAAAACCTATTGAAACATCGAGATCCAGCATGAGTGGGCCCTTTTTGCAGGACCAACTCACCCAACTGTCAAAAGAATATGTGGTGTAATCGCAATTTTTTGTTATTTTATTGAAATATATTTATTCAGGATAACAAGAATCAGATATATATTGTAGATACAAAATCTGTTTTCCATCTTGGTCCTGAACAGAATAAAAATGTAGTACACGGAAATATAAATAATGAATAACATCAAAGCTCACAAGTAAAGGTAAAAACAGTATGAAACTAACATATAAGAATAATCCGCATTAGAAGTAGTATAAAGCACAAAATAATAAACAAAAAAAACGACAATGTAATAATTGAAATTAACAGCGGGAAAATATCAAATCACTTTAATATAAGGCATTAAAATATCACCAAAATGATAAGAAGAGGAGAAAAGATATAAGGAAACTTGTAGAAAGTAGAGAAGGAAAGAGAGAAAGAAAGAAAAAGAAGGAGAGGGAGAGAGAGAAATAAGCCATGTCAAGAGCAATATATGAATCGGCATTGTAAAACTCGCTCCACTTCTTCTCTTTGTTCTCTCTAGTTGGACACCATGGTAGGAGACATGGGCAGTCTCCTGGACATCACCCTGCAGGAGAACAAGCTGCAGACCAAGATGGACAAACTCAACGCTAAGATTGACAAGCTGGTAGAGATCATACAGGAGAAAGAGGCTTTGCTCAAGAGCTTCAAGCAAGAAAAGGAGACGGTGAGTAGAATGAGACATGGGGGGTGTTTCACAAGGACTAAGATCGACTTAAAGTTGCACTTAACTATGGCAGGCCATTCATTCCACAGTTGCTCTCACCATTTACTGGCATTGGTCTCTCAAGAGACATACAAATCATGGTCACAAATCTACAGAATTTACTCATTTTTTAAAATTCATTAATAATTATTGAAGGAGAAAATTTAAAGATCATAATTGAGAGACCAATAATAAGAGCAACCAGTGGCATAACGGTCTGCCATAGTTAAGTCCAACTTAAAGTCAATCTTAGTCTTTGTGAAACACTCCCCTCGGCTTATTTCTTGTTATCGATCTTGGCAGTTGCTTTCCTCATGTAATTCATTGCTATTTGATGTTTTACCTTTTTCCCTTCTTTGGGCTGTCCTTATTTTGCGTTTGTGTTTGATAGTAAAAATCTACAATCAAAATTCATTATCCCCCATCTCTCCCTCTCTTTCTCTTTCTCTCTCTCTCTCTCTTTCTGAATAACTTTGGTATTGAATTGAAACCCTTAATAGAACAACAAAAAAGTATATTGCTTTCTTTATTAAACAATGTCTCTCTCTTTATGTTTTGTCTTATTTTCTATACATATTCTGATATATGTTTTTTGTATTTTACTTTCAAAAGGAATACACTCTTTCATTTGGTAGTATCAGTGCTCTATGTTTGTCACCAGATATATTAATCTTGCTTACCTTGAATTCATGATGTTAAGAATCATATCAGTTTGTATTCAAGCGAGGGGTCATTAACAATTTAAAATAGTTTTGCAATGTCCCTGATGTATAGGATTCGCTTGTTGTGCTTTATTTATACAGGTCATCGGCAGTCTTACTGGTCTGAGAGAGAAGAGACTCAATCTTCTTTTAGGTATGTCAGATGAATGGGAGAGAGAAATAAAGATAACATTTTCCCCCTTCTCTCAACTTGTGATTGCACTGTTGGAAATAATACATGAACCTGTCTATTAGAATTTGCTCTTGAGTAGTTCTAGATTTAGCCCAAAATGGTTTGCTAATAATAGTTTACTGATAGAATCAGGCAAAAAACAGAGACTTATCAAAGCATCATATGAATTACATTTATTTATAGAAGTTTGTGTCATTGGCCTTTGAAGCTGTTATTAGTGAACTTTATTTGAACCTTATAACCCTTTGCTGGTTAGATAGGAGTTCATAGAGGTCAGTGCTTGTGTCATTGACATTTGACTGACATGTTGTAGATTACACAGGACATAGCAAGATTGTAATATACACAAGCCAGGTGTGGGACAAAGCCAAGCTTTGAAATCTACTTACATACTATGCCAAGCTTTGAAATCTACTTACATACTATGCCAAGCTTTGAAACTTACAAGAAATCGACTCCGAGGGAATTTCCGCTGGTAGGATCTGTAAACAAGAAGGAATGTGGAATGTACAATGAAGAGCAAAGGGGCATAGTGTTTGGACAGAAACTTACTGAACACTTTCTGGACTGGATATACAATCTTACTTTGTGTTTCATAAATTATCATAAAATTATTATTAGTTCGATTTCAGAGTATGTAGGTCAAAGGTCATTGCTCATTAAATAAGCAAAAAAAGCTAATTATTTGAAATTTAGTTTCAGTTTGATAACTTTGTTTGACGGATTTTAATGAAATTTGATACATGATATCAAAATACATCCTAAGTTCGATTTCAGAGTGTGTAGGTCAAAGGTCATAGCTCATTATGAAGGTACATGGTATCAAAACACAGCCTAAGTTCAATTTCGGAGTACGTAGTTCAAAGGTCATAAGTCATTTAAAAAAAAAATTAAGCTAACTATTTGAAATTTAGTTTCCGTTTGATAACTTTAGTGATGTTTGACGGATTAGATTTTACATGGTATCAAAATACTTCCTAATATCGATTTCAGAGTATGTAGATCAAAGGTCATAATTCATTTTGAAGGCACACAGTATCAAAGCACAGCATAAGTTCAATTTTGGAGAACGTAGGTCATTAAATATACCCCAAAAAAATTAATTATTTGAAATTTAGTTTCTGTTCGATAACTTTTGAAATGTTTGACAGATTTTAATGAAATTTGATATGAAGGTACATGGTATCAAAAAACAGCCTAAGTTTGATTTTGTAGTACGTAGGTCAATGGTCAAATGTCATAGCTCATTTAATGTAAAAATAGCTTATCATGTATCTGAAAGTGTGGTTTCCGTTCGATAACTTTAGTAATGTTTGTCATTGTTTGTGTTGACTGTTTATATTCAGATCAGTTTTCATAGTATAGATTATGTTAAGTTAAAATATCCATGTATTTGAAATTATGGTTCCATAAAATGTATCAGAAAGTGCAGAGTACATGTATAAGCAGCGCCTTATCAGAAATGGATACTTATTCGTCTTCTGATAAGGTTTGATACTGATATCAAAAGCTGAACATTTTTGGAAGCTCACGTTACAGGACTCTGCATTTAAAGTGCCAGTCATAGTCACTTATTTGACTCAAAACAGATGATTTTATAATTCAGGTTGGTTGTGTATAATTGCAATGTAGATATATTCTGTCATTCAAACAATAACAATTTAAATCAGCATTCATCAATTTTCTACATTCTGCAGGATTGACCTCAAGTGGAAAGGCTAAGAAATCAGTCTTTTCCATGAACAAAAAGGATGGAAGCAGCACAGAGGAAGGTCGATCATCATCAAAACAGTCTCAGTTATCCTCCGCAAGAGGTCCTAGTCTTCAGGCAGATGCTCAGCAGGCTGGCATGGGAGATGTTGCAAGTGAGGCAGTGCAGTCCGGAGCGGAGAGTGACATTAGGATATCAAACGTGATGTCTATGGCTCAAACCACACCCAGTCACAGAACAGAGGGTTTCAGGATAATGTTTGGGAGCCCTGCCAGGACCGTGTCTGATCAGGAACAGGGGACAATGGACACCTTCGGGGATGTGGGGCGTAACCAAGATGTACTAGGTATCAACGTAGGAAGCCCTCCTCAGCAGTCTTGCGTTGGCCAGAGCATTGAAGTGCTTCCACAGGTTATGAGCAGAGAGAGCTTTGCCAAGACCCTGCAGGAGCTCAACAGCTGCGGAGCTGGAGTCAAAGTGGATATTTTCTCTGACGATGAAACACTTTATGGAATCGACTGTGAACAGCTGATGCACAGGGAATCTATGCCCGCAAGTGGTGGTGTGATTGGAGCGGTCGCCAAGCTGGTACATGCAAATGTAATGGCCACAGACAGAATGACCCAGAGCACGGGATTGTCCACAGTGTCTGATGTCACTGCAGAACCATTTGAAATGGCAGTTCATTCGGACCAAGTTAGAGTTAGAAGGGAAAGAACAGATGAACCTAGAGCACAGCGAACCTTGCCATTGCAGTCGGACACAGATGAAGATGCATCTCTAATGGGATCATCATATAGGAATGTAACATCATCTGAAACTTCATTCAGGAGAATAAAGCAAGAACCACAAGACATTGATGACATCAGCCAAAGACAAGAGGCATTCATGGGTAGGGACAATGAAAGGTTTACTTCTGGAGAGCATGTGGAACCCTTTGCAACAAAGCGAAAGCGATGGAAATCGGTCCCTGAAGACACCCAGGCAAAGAGACCCAAACACAATCCTAAAGAAACAGTTCTACCCAAGAAAAGGCAAGAACCTGATGCACCGCATGAAATGACCAGCAGTGCTCATCCTCCAGAACCAGATAACACATTGATATCTCAAACGGAAAAGGGCCACAAAGACCAGTCCAAGGTTACAAGAGCTTCAAATTCATCAAGTTCAAAGGACAGTATTCCTGACAATCCTTGTGAGACCTCTAACACACCTCAACAGAGTGCACAGCAGGCAGAAGATGCTAATCGCCAAGAAAAGGAAACTTCCAGCCTTCGTTCTAAAGGCTATGTGATCAACATGTACATTATTGTGGATAAGCTATATGCCTGCATTTCTGACAGCAGATTCATCATATTCAACTTGGCAGTAAGTCCTATTAATCAACACTTGAATCTTGCAGTTTTCACCATACACATGTCTTGGCCCCCTGTTAATTTGATCACCATATCCTTTTTTCTTTTTTTTCTTTTTTATTGTACATATATATTTTGATAGTGCTTATATATTTAGTTTTGAAGGTATTACTCAATATTAAACATCATTAGGAAAAATGTATTTTGGAACGTACTAATTTGATATAGAGATAGTCCATCGAATAGAAGCACAACTGTCTTGTGGTCATTTAGTCTTGTAAACCTGGTCTAATTAGTCTTATGATCTGAATGCATTTGGCTGCAGAGTTCAGCATCAAAACTTCTAGATTTCTAAGATCTTTGCTGTCAATAGTGTATATTAAATGGCCTGTTTCTGATTTTCAAATCAATTTATAATCTGCACTGATGAAATTGAAATCCCTTTGTATATGAATTTGAACTCATCAGACCAACAAGATTGATGCAGAAGAGGACCTAGCTCTAGGGAATATCAAGCACTTTGAGCTGTGGAGAGACACTACTGCAAACAAGATGGTGGCATTTGCCAGTGATGGTAGTAGAAACCTGGTTCAGTTTGATGTTAAGGTAGGTTCAGAGCAGGTCTGGTCATCCCTGTAGACCCATAAACTATGAGACTGATAGTATTGGTCTTGTGATCCTAGAAAAAAAAGTCAGTTCGTGATGCCAAAATGTCAGTCTCGTGGGCTGTCTATCACATGGGCTATTTATCTTGGGAACCCCTCAAAAAGCTCATAAGATTGACATTATGGAGCTTGTGGGCTGTTGGACATGTGATTTTTCAGTCTTATCGGCTGTCAGTCTACTATCTTGTAGCCTGTATTCATACATACTGTGTAATTTGTCCTGGGCAGTTTGTTAAGATCTTCTATGAGGTCACACCAATGGTAGAATAGACATTAATACTGTGAGAAGTTTTGAATTTACAATTGTATCTAAAATGGACTTTTCTTGGGATTTGTACCGGATAAACCTCCACAATGTTCCTCTCTGTATCCATTTCTCTCCCTCTTTCATTCTTCTCTTGTCCATGTGTTTTTTTATCCTATCCTATTCTTATTGAAACATTTTTTCTCTCCTTATTTTATTCTTTTGTTCTCAATCTGTCGTTTCCCCGACAATAATTAATTTCTCTTTCTCTCTCTTCTTCTTCTTCTTCTTCTTCTCCTCCTCCTCCTCCTCCTCCTCCTCCTCCTCCTCCTCCTCCTCCTCCTCCCCCTCTCCCTCTCTCTCTCCCCTTCTTTTGATGAGGAACATGAATAGTCCACCTTGACGAGGTGTGGGGGCTTGTCATCAACCCGTTAGCCTTGCCTGGGTCTCTGTAGCAGAGACCTGTCACCCGTAGCTTGGGAGGCACCATAGAGTGGCCAAGTGTGACGTCATCAAAGACTATTATTACAATTTCCAAATTTGAAATTAATTTTCTAAAAGAGCATAAAAAATGATGTGCAAATGTTGAAAACCTATTGAATATATTCAGTATTGGCTGAGATATGACCATCCAAATTAATAGGTTTCAATAGGAAATCTATTTATTCGGATGTTCATATCTCAGCCAATACTGAATATATTCAATTGGTTTTCATCATTTGGGCATTGTTTTTATTGCTCTTTCGGAAAATTATTTTCAAATTGAGAAATTTTAAAAATAGATTTTGATGACGTCACAGCTTCGGTACTCTATAAGGTTCTGGGAAGGTTACTAAGAGGCTATTTCAATAGAACATAGTTTGGCGTTATGGATAGGGTCTCTGTAGCAGAGATCTCATACCCATAGCTTGGGAGGCACCATACGGCTCTGGGAAGGTTACTAAAAGGCTATTTAAAAATCAAATTAACAATGCAGAGCAAAGTTGATAATCTGCATTCCTCCTTTTTGGGGGGTCCTTAACTACCATTTAATTTGTATTAACAGTGTTCTATTAATCCATAGAAATTTACATTATATATTTTCTTGCAAGAATAAAGTTCTGTGTGTTTGTGTGTGTGTTTGTTTCATGTTTTTTTTGCAGGCAAAGGAGTTTCTCCAAACTTTGGTTTTGGGAAAGGAGATAACTTGCCTGCATGTGAAGTGGAATAGCTTGTATGCAGGGCTGGCTGATGGAGAGATTGCTAACATCAACATACAGGTATGATTTATTTAATGTAGTTTTAAGGCAAAGACACTTGGGCCTGTATTCTACTAATTCAGTTAAACCCCAACACGAGCTTCAAGTTAAGTTTTATAAAGGGAAATCTTGGATCTCGGTCTAACTTCCTTTCTTAAACTCATCTTTGGAGCAAGCTTAAACTTACCTTGATGTTTTGAGGATTGTAATATTACTTTATTGTCAATGATGATGACAACGATTACGATGATGTTGATGTCGATGCTGGTGATGAAAAGCACGATGATGACGATGACGATGATAGTAAAGATGATAATGGTGATTTTGATGATGGTTACAATGATGATGATGTTAATGATTATGATTGTAACAATGGCAATGGTGATGTTGAATAGTGGAGATAATGAAGGCGATGGCAGTTGTAGTGATTGTTGTGTTAGGATATCCTAGTAGACCTAGTAGACAGCCAATGAGACAAATGAACCATCAATTTCAATCTCATGAATCCTCAAAAAAAAAATTAGAATGTTTGCAAGGCTGACATGTTGGTCTCGTGGACCGTCGATCTTGTGAACCCTAGGATAACATTCAGAAGGCCCTTGGTCTTGTAGGCCTTCAGTTTCATGGGCTTGTCTGTAAGCAATTGTTGTCTGATGATAACCAATGATTTGACTCGTCTCTTCCGACCTGTGAACAGAAATCCAAGGTCAGCTGGTATTACTCCTGTACACCATCCTTTGCAGTGACTGCCATTTCTTCAACACTAGAGGGCGGCATGGGACTGCTCATCACGGCTTCCGAGGATCGCACCGTGACCCTCAGACGAGCGAGTGATGGTCTACTTCTCCGGAGTCTGGACGGTCACAGTGATGTAGTCACTCACTTACAAGTATGGATAACATCTCTTTGCAACCCTCAGTCAAAAAAAGAGATAAGATAATTTCTTTAAAGAGGAAGTCCACCCTGATTTCAAGTTGGTTTGAATAAAAACAGAAAAATGAGAGAAACAAATTAGTGAAAGTTTGAGCAATATCTGATTAAAAAATTAAGTTATGATTTTTTTTAAAGTTGTCATCTGTGAAACAGAAATTGGCAACACTGTGACGTGTCATGCAAGCTTCTCTCTGACTTGCTCTGTACAGAAAGTTTCATAAACTTTTTTAGTTATTGATGATGGTATGGATTTGTTTTATACTGGGGTTGTATAAAAACACATTTGCAGTAACTATATTTAGGGGGAATGTATGATTGAAAATTTTCTTAAAGCGGGACTGCACTACTTGTAGCTACTTGCGCCCTTTATACAGCCAACAA
This sequence comes from Strongylocentrotus droebachiensis, assembly GCA_035222895.1. Lineage (NCBI taxonomy): Eukaryota > Metazoa > Echinodermata > Echinoidea > Camarodonta > Strongylocentrotidae > Strongylocentrotus > Strongylocentrotus droebachiensis. The sequence goes on along the minus strand of JAVYIG010001485.1, from coordinate 231,248 downwards.
TGTTAATTGAGAGCTGATTTGACGAGATAACCGCCTGCCAGTGACCATGCAGGGAGGTCTAATTCCTCCTGGCCAACCCAGTGCAGATAGGGTTTTAGGGAAAATGTAACTTTTGTAAATGTAAGTTTTTTAGTACAGGGCAAATTGGAGGGGAACTCTCAAGAAACGTCACAGAGTTACCAACTTGTGTGTCATTGAGCACCTTTAAAAATTCACAATTTTCTTATTTTTAATTGTTTAAAAGGGTGAAAACTTAGTACATCTAAGCATTATTACAGGATATTTTTTATTGTTTAACTTCTATCATTTGTTATTGCATCAGGTCCAGGGATGCCGTGTTTTGGCAATGGCAAGGAACAACACCATTCTCATTCATAACCTAGAGGTAAGTTAATAAAGTCTTTTCTTTAGGTCATTGTATCATTCTGTATCTACAACAGGGTGCTGGCAATGTTTTTAGAATGTGAGATAAGTGTACAAAAACTCTTGTATTGTGATCATGTCTCGTTGCTGTTCACTTTGTTAAAGGTATAGACCAGTTTTGGAAACGTCCCCTCTCAAAAAATGAAATGGAAGCTCTCATTACCATTCATGTGAAGAATATGTTTTAACTAATATGTGATGATACAAATTTTGCTGGGAAACCGCCTACTAATTGATATATTTGGTAGATTATTATATCGATCCAGCCTGGATAGATATTGCGTAGTCCTATAAACATCTTTCTGTGTACAGTGCTTGTAGCTTTACCAAGACTGGGCCAAATTTCTTATCATTCTGATGATTCCAGAACCTTGCAGTACACTCCAATACTTATATGCTAGATGATCAACCTTTTCTGATCGATTCTACAACGTTTCTTTCACAATGCAATCGCATGACCAGAACTGGTCTATACCTTTAAGCATTATCGAAATAGGAGTAGATGTTATATGTAGGTTTGTGGGTCTAATGGATACGTTGCTGGCACTAATTTCCTTTGGCAAGATTAAAGAGCTGAATTGCCTTCTGCTCTTTGAATTTTCTCTCTTTTCAATTTGAACTCACTCAAAAAGATGTAATCGGTCCCAACTTTTCCTTTCTTTGATCAGACTGGAGAGACTATTCGTCGAGTCAAGCACCAAACCAAGATGGCTTGCTGCGTCATGTCTGGGGATACTCTAGCAGTAGCTGGTTACACAGGCAATGTCTACTACTACAAAATCAAGGTATTCCTGATCTTAAGTGTTTAATATAACCTTGAACATTCATGCCCATATCTCACAGTCCTTATATATGTAGATTAAGGCTTGTTCGCGCATGACACAGTAAACGGTTACTGTGGCGTTTTGGGGGATGTTTTTTTTTTATATACTAAATGCATGACTAGTGTGGATGATAAAAGATCCTACGTGTACTCACTTGTCTGTATGAGATTTAAAAATGTAAAAGTCAGAACGTTTTAAAACAAACGCTCCGTTTAATTGCAGCTTATGTGAACAAGCCTTCAATCATTCATATGTTCATCTATGATAATCCTGTGCTGGTTGCAATACTTATCCTACATATTGTCTGTTTGGAGCCAGAAGGGCATTAACTCATGCACTTTAACATAACACATAATGTAGAATACTTTCCAGATAATAGAATCATATTGATCAGAAAAAAGTGGTTTACAGTTGTACCCCAAGACAAATTTCAATATCACTTAACTTTTTATTTCTTATATTTTTGGACTGCTACCAATCGTTTAAATCATTCCAAAAAACACGGTAATAATAATAATAATAATAATACTCAGTTTTTATATAACGCTTATTAGAATCACTAAGCGCTTCCAAACTTGGAGATTATTACCCCATTGCGACGCTCTAGCATTTCAAAGAATTAATTCCTGCCAGGTATACTCGCAAAAAAATTGGACTTGCAGAGATCTTGTTTCGCGCTACGGGAGGAATTGTTTTGAATGTTTTCTCTCTTCTACAGACTGGCCAGGTAGACATCTTTGACAGCGGTTGTGGGAACATAACATGTATGAATGCATCTCAAGACATGGTGAGAGACACACTCGTCTTAAAGTTGCTCATGCGTGGGTATATAGAGGGCAGCACACAGACGTACGCACGGGAGCGTAATACCCGTTGGCTCAGTGTTATGTAGTGATCGCCAAGTTGCCTACTTCACAAACAGCTATATACCCACGCATGAGCATCTTTAACCATTCAAACCAGGAGCTGCGTTTCATAAAACTTGTTATCATTAACAAATGCTAATTTTGTTTACAAATTTGCTTTTAGCCAATCAAATGCCACAATTTCAATTGCTTATTACATTTATTGTAATTTTTGATTGATAACAAGCTTTATGAAACAGGGCCCTGGACTTACCTCAATCTAGTCAATTTAATGACATAATACAGTGTGAGTCAAAAAAAAGTTTACACCTAGAAAATTGCTAATTATTTTAAAAATCATCTATGAACAATAAATTAGTATACATCTTATGAGAGAGTGTTTTATCCCAAATCGTTTGGTATCACTTTTGTGTGGTATGTGTTCACGCTTGGGTGAACAGGAGGCATTGTTTGACATTTTGATACACCTTATATACAACATTCTCACAATTTATTTTGCAGAATTATTGAAGTTCAACCTAATTTCTCCGTCAACTATCTTGCTTTGTTAATCTTTTTCGTATTTCATGTATTACTGGGTTATTTTAATTGAATATAATGCATGCTTTCAATTCAATTCTTATTGATACCTCATAATTTCTATTCCAGAAACCATTTTCATTATTTTTATCAAACTTAATTTTTGAACTACAGTACAATGAATGTTGATGTATAATGCTTCTTTAATATTTCTTGTATTTTATTATAAATGTGATGGTGTAACAGTCTTCAGACTTTTGCCTTGTATTTGATTGTTTAAGATAAAAATTGAATTTAGATTGAGTAAAAAAAAGCTGACTATGTGTTCATATGATTCAGGAAACATCTGGGCCCGTTGCATAAAACTTACCATTAATGGTAACTATGCCATCAATGGCAACTACCATGGTAACAGGGCTCAACAGCCAATCAAAATCAAGGTTTCCATGGTAGTTTACATTGATGGCAAAGTTACCATCAATGGTAAGTTTTGTGCATCGGGGCTCAGCTGAAGGATGATGAGTGTTTGTTTCAACGTTATTTATGATGACAATTAACGTATCTAACATTGTTTCCAGAATTTAAGAGTTCAATTCCAAAAGGAGCTAAATCCATTTTTGTAACTTGAGAGGAAAAAAAAATGGTTTACAAGAATATGATATAATTTTTCTCCTGCTCTGATATCCTTGAATGTCTTATCTCATTCACAGCTCTTCCTTGGCATCCGAGATGGTTTCATTGATGTGATCCCTCTATACCCCTCTATTGTCTACCAGTGTGAGGTAATTCCAAATAGTCTTCCATCCTCCAAACAAGTCAAACATAAGACTGAGGCCCAGGCAGTAGAGAGATCATGGATATATTTTGTATTGCTTTAGGTTGGGGCAGACAAAGGATCATTATTAATACATCATTTATTCCCCTTCCTAACAACATAAATCATGAAAATTTGGCTCAAAATCAGGTGATAATTGATAATCACGACAACCATGACAATCTCTCAACTAACACCGGTAAACATGAATATTCAACGTCAATGTATTTGCAAATTCATGATGATGATATGAATCAAGAATATTATCATTTCATTTAGATTCATTAAGTAGAAGTAAAAGCCACTTGCAGATCGAGGAGGCAAGCTTAAGACTTGGATCGGTAGTTTTGATCAACTAAACAAATGAAATTATGCTGGTAAACTAAAACACATTCATTAAAACCATGTGTTACATTACTCGACACACAGTCAGGATAATAGAAGTAATAGTGAAGTCTTGTATAGCGCTCATATCTGGCACATCGCCACTTCTGGTTCCCTTTTAGTAATACCCTGGCTTTAGCATGGCTGTCATTACAGCACTCAAGCATTTCAAGGAAATTGGTTACTGCCATTTACCTCACCTGGGTGGAGTGTGGCTATTGCAGATTTATGTCTTGCAAAGTGACGTTGGTGCTGCAACAGGGATTTGAACCCAATACCTTGTGGTTCACAGTCCGGAGAATTATCCACTGGACGACAATACATCTAGATAACTAGCTTGACTTTTATACTCGTCCTTGTCCATTACTCAAATGTTATACAGTTTCTAACAAAACCGTTTGCCAGCTATCATTTATTTCTACTATTGAACATCCAGTCTAAGTTTAGTTTAAATCTGTAAGATTTTATTGTCAATTTACCGTAACTCAAGAGTACCTTTAATATTTGTTCCCATTAGTGGAGTCACTGCATCAGTCGTTTCCTGCGACTGGACGCTCTGAAGACCCATCTTCAACACATTCACATCCGTCGCTCAGCTCGTCAGTGCCTCTGGAAGACGTGTCTCAAGAACTACCCTCAGAAGAATACAACACTTAAGGTAACGAAAGAACCATGGTCTATACAAATCTTCTCCCTGTTTTAAAGGTTTTGGAAATGACCAGTTTCTTCTCTCTGTTTTAAAGGTTTTAGACCAGTTTTGGAAATGCCCCCCTCTCAAAAAATGAAATGGACGCTCTTATTACCAATTATGTGAAAGAATATTTTTTGACTAATACGTGATGATACATATTTTGCCGGGAAACCGCCTACTAATTGAGATATTTGGTAAATTATTATATCTATCCGGACTGGATAGATATCGCATAGTCCCACATACATCTTTCTTTGTACAGTGCTTGTAACTTTACAAAGAGTGGGCCAAATCTCTTATCATTTTGATGATTCCAGAACCTTGCAGTACACACCAATACTTATATGCTAGATGATCAACCTTTTCGTATCGATTCCACAACGTTTCTTTCACAATGCAATCGCATAACCAGAACTGGTCTATACCTTTAAACAGGCAGACTTTTGTATCTTGTGCATCTTGATTAGTTTGTATTCAAGACAATTTATAATGGTTGAAGTGTTATTTGAATGATTAATCATGTAGGGTTGTATTATATGACAGAGCTTAGATTTGAGAAGTTGTTTAAAAAACTGATGAATAAACAAAGAGCATAACTATCAAAAGGAAAAATATGTACCAAAATAAAGAACCCAGATGCTAAGTGTACATGCCAAAAGATAGAGAACTACATAGATGGAGGGATGGAGAGATAAATGGATGGATGAATGGAAGGACAGATGGGTAGATATATGGATCTATTGATGGATTGACAAAGATAGATAAATGTATTGATGGATGGATTGATAGATATTTATTTATCCTGTTTTTTGTTTTTTTACAAGGGGTAGTCTCTTGCAAGAGAGCCCTGTATTACATAATACAGTCAAACCTGCTTTAGTGACCACCTGTCTACAAGGACCACATTTTTTGTTTCCCCTGAAAATGATTTCTCATTGAAACATGTACTAAAGGAACCTGTCTACAAAGACCACTTTTTGTGTTTCCCTTGGGCGCTCGCTGTAGACAGGTTTGACTGTACAATCAAAATACAATCTAAGACAATACAGAGATTAATAAGTAGTTGAATTAAGATGAGCATTAATATGTTATGTATAATTCATGTTACAAATAGATAGAGAAATAGACAACACTGCATGTTTATTGATAAATGCATGAATCAAGTTTTTATTTCTGTTTTGTAGGCCATTGAGAAGCATGTGTTCTCACATCTAAAAGTTGCATACCTCGGGACGTCGGACCTCGAAAAGTAGGACCTCGAAAAGTAGTGATCTTCGTCAGGACAGTCATGGGACAATCGTATAGAATCCTTGCCTCCTAACACCACCAAACTGACATCAGAATTATACTTGAAGATCTTTCTCTTGTGGTGTCCGCCAATCATGAGCATATCTGCCATCCATACCCCATCTATCACAACAAACTTTCTGAGTGCATGCATGATTATGATAATGTGAGTTTGCCGAGAAATAGAGAGGGCAAGAAACAAAGTTTTATACTTTGAGGGGTCAGTGACACAAAGCCGAACTCCATATTTTGCCCAAAATGAGTATTTGATATCAAAATGTTCAGAAAAATGTGGGCTTTCCAGGAAACACAAAGACTTAACTCCACCAACACCCCATTAAAGTCAATGGCTAGTGAAACATAGACTTAAGTCTTTAAGGCCCAAGTGCTCAGTAACATATTAACCACTTTTTCTAAAAAAATGGCCAAAACTGAGTTACGTCTTTGTGTCTCTGACCCCACGACTTGTGCTCTGAGAGCAGATCAAAATATAGAGGAGATGCACAGCTACTTGTACATGTGATGACCACGACAAGCTGGCAGATAGATTCTAAGATTCATAGTTGTACTTAATCCTTTAGAAACCAAGTGCAAGATACAGCATGTTACGCCAGTACCAAATTGAATTTGTAAGCGCGAAAGGATTAACGATTGATCTGAGAGATTTATGAAGGCTGTCCATCTCTGCTAGGTCACGTATATCTTTTTGTATTGTTTAGTAGTAACTTAAAGAGTGGAATCTAATCTCTTGAATAGGCATTCGGCACAAAGACATCTTAAGAGGACTAATTTATATAATCATAGCAAGTTATAGGAAAAGGCAATCTCTCAGAGTCTATATACACTAGAAATTATTTCTCATAACAGTATCTTCAACAAGAATTGGTATTAAAATGTACCCTTTCTAACAGTTTAGTGACACCTTCATCCAGAGTGGAATTATTGAAGTTAAATGAAAGCAAGTTATAGGAAAGGCAATCTTCCAGAGTCAGTTATAAGATTTACTTCCTTCGTTCAGTGTCACCTCCAATTGACATTTTGTTTATCAAAAGTAAAGTTAATGCAAAGCAAGTTACTGCAAAATACAGTCTTTAACAGGAGTCACTAATTAAAACTCACTCCTGTAACTAGCTCAGTGACCTGTTTAAGAGATGTTTTGTTTATCTGGAGTGGGATCATTGAACTTTGAATTAAGTCAAAATAAATCAGAGGAAAAGGTAATCTGCAAGATTTGTTATTAAAAATTCGAATTTCCTCCATATAGCAGGTCATTGTCACATTTTTGTGAAGTTTTTCGCATTATCCTTTGATCAGAATGCTATGAATTACACATAAAACATGATAAAGAGGACCAATATCTTTCAGTCCATTTCTATTGCCGCTCATGGATGACATTGATTTAATTGAAAACAAGCATTCAAATCTTAATTTGGCAATGTGGATTAGACTTGTAATCACTACTCTCATGTACAAAGTGGCAAGGTTTTGTTGCATTTTTTAATCATCATTGACATTTCATTTCATATGTATTTCGATTTGCAGCAGAGTGAAAGAAGATAATTGATGCCAACTTTTTTATTATTGTGTAGACTATGGGAAAATTCTGAACCGCTCAGGTTAAATAACCAGCATGTTAGTTTTACGTCTTGCCTTTACCTATGCAGATTCTCACCATGCTCAAAGTGTGTCAGTTCATCAGTAGAGTACCTGGTATGTGTTCTTTTTATGTACATATATAAAGAAAGCTGTCTACTAAATGCATTTTTTAGTTTGTGTAAGAAGTTAGTGTTATGTGTTTTTCATAACTTAGGTATTCTATATACTATGGTATCTTAAACTCTGCCTTTTGTAAAATAGCATGCACAAAGATTTGTACTTTTAAGTTTTAGCTGAGGAAACTTTGAATGTTTTTAGAGTTTACACCATGATAATTTTGGCTCAGATTCTTAACAAAATCCTGGATTTACCACATGCTGCAATGATAATTATAAACCTTTAGGTCATACATGAATCCCATGACATTTACAAGTCAATCGCCTGTCTGATAATCAAGATATCTATGATTGGAATGATAAATTTCAGAATTTGTTTTCCTAACGGCATCATTAAAGTTGTTTTGGTGGTCAAAAGTGTATATAAAGAAATACAGTTCGGTTGAAAATAAGACAACATCCCTCAAAATTGAGTTGATGATTTTCATCACTGGGGATTACTAGGAGGGAGAGAAAGTTGGATATGGAGATCTTTATATATGAGTGTGAAAATCATTATTTTTTATACCTTGATTTATTTTGTTGAGTACTTCCAGGCCAGTGCATATATTAAAGAATAAAAAAAGTGTTACATATCACCCGACTCAATATGTTCTTTTTTTGCATTTTCTTTGTTCATTTTGCTGATTCAAAAGCTATTATCTTCTTTTTTTCCATTTTTTTCTCTCACAGAAGAATATTTGGTTATGCAATAATGGTTTCTTGTATTGGTTTCCATTCTATTAATCCTTTAACTACTGAGTTATCTCATTCTACAATGCTCTACTCATGCTACTACTAATAATGTAGTATTTGGCCCATATCTCACTATCTCTCTCTCCACCCATATCTCTCTTTTTCTCTCTGCCTCCTCTGTTGGTGTGAATTTCCACCACCCCCTCCCCCCCCCCCCTCCCCCCTCTCTCTCTCTCTCTCTTTCTCTCCCTCTCTCGCTCTCGCTCTCTCCCCCTCCCCTCTCTCTCATTCTCTCCCCTTCTGCCAAAAGTGAGTCTAATTATCTCAAACAGTCCTCGAGTTAATTTATATTTACAATTTTATTTACAATTCTATTTACAATTTTAGTTATAATTTCAATGATCATTACATAATAAGTCTCTAGTCAACTCTTATGAGAGCCTGCTGCGCCTCCTCTAACCAAAACAGCAAAAAACTTTCCACCACTTCCGTCTCCTTCCAGTTACAACAGCCTGATCTTTGTTATCTTGATCACTCTCCTTCTTCCTATCTTCATTCTTTACATTGTTCTTCCTCTCCTCTTTGAAGTCTTTGGCCTCTGGAATCCCTTCCAATACCTCTTTCAATTCTTTAATGTTCTTGGCCTCCACAACCAAAGTGATTGCCAGCTCCTCTTCTGCCTGTATCTCCTCCTCTGCTTTCAAATCCTCCTTTGCCTTCACGTCCTCCTCCTCAGCCTTTGTCTCCTCCTCCTCTGCCTTCACCTCCTCATCCTCCTCTACCGTCATCTCTTCCTCCTTTGCCTTCATCTCCTCCTCCTTTGCCTCGAGCTCCTGCTCCTCTGCCTTCACCTCCTCCTCCTCTGCCTCCAGCTTCTCCTCTGCCTTCACCTCCTCCTCCTTCTCTGCCTCCAGCTCCTCCTCCTCTGCCTTCACCTCCTCCTCCTTCTCTGCCTCCAGCTCCTCCTCCTCTGCCTTCACCTCCTCCTTCTCTGCCTCCAGCTCATCCGCTGCCTCCAGCTTCTCCTCTGCCTTCGCCGCCTCCTCCTCCTCTGCCTTCACCTCCTTCTTCTCCTCTGCCTCCAGCTCCCCCTCCTCTACCTCCAGCTCCTCCTCCTCTGCCTTCACCTCCTCCTCCTCCTTTGCCTCCAGCTCCTCCTCCTCTGCCTTCACCTCCTCCTCTGCCTCCAGCTCCACCTCCTCTGCCTTCACCTCCTCCTCATCCTCTGCCTTCGGCTCCTCTGCCTTCATCTCCTCCTCCTCTGCCTCCAGCTCCTCCTCCTTTGCCTCAAGCTCCACCGCCTCTGCCTCCACCTCCTCCTCCTCTGCCTTCACCTCCTCCTCCTCTGCCTCCAGCTCCACCTCCTCTGCCTTCACCTCCTCCTCATCCTCTGCCTTCGGCTCCTCTGCCTTCATCTCCTCCTCCTCTGCCTTCACCTCCTCCTTCTCTGCCTCCAGCTCCTCCTCCTCTGCCTCCAGCTCCCCCTTCTTTGCCTCAAGCTCCTCCGCCTCTGCCTCCACCTCCACCTCCTCTGCGTTCACCTCCTCCTTCTCTGCCTCCAGCTCCTCCTCCTTTGCCTCAAGCTCCTCCACCTCTGCCTCCACCTCCTCCTCCTCTGCCTTCACCTCCTCCTTCTCTGCCTCCAGCTCCTCCTCCTCTGCCTCCAGCTCCTCTTCCTCTGCCTTCACCTCCTCCTCCTTATCTGCCTCCAGCTCCTCCTCCTCCTCTGCCTCCAGCTCCTCTTCCTCTGCCTTTACCTCCTCCTCCTCCTCCTCTGCCCTCATCTCCTCCTCTGCCTCCAGCTCCTCCTCTGCCTTTACCTCCTCCTCTGCCTCCAGCTCCTCCTCTGCCTTCATCTCCTCCTCCTCTGCATCCAGCTCCTCCATCTCTGCTTTCACCTCCTCCTCCTCTGCTGGTATCTCCTCCTCCTTCTCCTCTGCCTTCATATCCTCCTCCCATTCTACCGCTTCCTTTGCTTCCTGCTCCTGTATGATTTCCTCTTCATCAGTCGTCAGCTCGGTACCTTCATGTATCTCTTGGAGATACTTGACGAAGTCGTTGATCTGGTTTGTCTGAATGTCATTCAGATAGACATACTCACTGAAGGCAAGAGTCTCTGCCAACTCGTGCTGAAACCTAGGAACTACTCGATTTGCTGCATAATGAAGAAAAAATCGGAGAAGACGACCAATATAATGACACTAAATGATATACATCATTAATGTTGATCAATATGTATCCAAAATTAAAAGCGAGCATCAACTATTTAAGTTTCAAGGATTTCAATACGACTTTAATCATTATGCAAACCATTTTCTACATCCGCTTTAGTGGTAGTTTTGGATAAAATTAATGAGAAATGGATTTCTATTTTAAGTTTCAAAGCTTATCTAATTCCCACATATGTTTTTGTATTTGTTTCTAAATACATGACAACATAATTAATGAGAATTTAACCATTTTTACATAAAAATCAATATGAAAAGTGATACCCTCCAAATTTCTTGTATACACTTTACAATCATGGTGTTATACAATATCGAAGCAATTTAAATGATCTAGACTTAGTATAGGAAACGTACAGGAGGAGGAGGAGTCTATTAGAAACTAACGCTTGTCTTCTAAAGACGTCTGTATAAAAAAAAAAGGAAGATTATTTGGACGTTGCATATGATACTGATTTTTAACCTAAAACATGAAGAAAAACATATCGCAATAAATTATTATAGTCGTATGATATCGACGTGTTTTCTAGATATGACTTACGTTCGTCACTCATGATGGAAGATTCAAATCAAAGACAAATATTCTGATATATTCTGATATATTCAGAAGAGATGCTACTAAATCGATGTAATAACTATGAGCGCTTACATCAATAATGATAAAAAGATAACTTTGTAACTATGCGGATCATGACGCATGCGCATCACCGCACCCATTACGTCACAATTGAGCGCAGTTGTCTTAAAAGTTACAAAGGACATCATTGCGCGCTTTTATTTAAGAAAGTTGAAAGGGGTTCAAAGTTATGATTTTGCCGTTAATGGGAATGTTGCCAGAGCCATGCACCCAAGATGACCTGGAAGCCGTGAATTGCCGTGCCAAAGCCTGTGTGGACCACTGGACGGGACTTGTGTAGTGACTCGATAAGAAGAAGATAATCAGTCTGTATGATCTTGAAATCACCCTTTACATTAAAAACTCATACAAGTCTTATTAAATGTCAGGATGATACCGTACGAAACTTCTTACGTTCCTTTCCTCCTATCACTTTATCTCTTTCTCTCTCTCTCTCTCTCTCTCTCCCCCCCCCCCCATTCCGTCCCTCCCCTCTCCTCTCTCTCTCTCTCTCTCTCTCTCTCTTTCTTTCTCTCTCTCTATGTCTCTTGCTCACTCTTTATTGCCTTCTTTTCTTTTCCTTTTTCGCCGTTTGATGAAAGGGGCACGTGAACCTAGCCCCCGCCCCTCCCCCTTCCTGTAGATATACGTCACTGACGAAGTACAAGTAAACGGCATCACGACATGAAATATCTTACCCCCTCTTTGCAAGAGTTCATTACAGGACACTTGAAGAAATGGTATCCACAAATAGATTGTGAAGTTGGCAACTTATTAAAGCGGGATTTCGCTGCGTTTCAGACCAATGTTCAGACATACCTTGATCTGAAACGCGTCAAAACGTGTCATATGACGCACATAAACCTAAGTTTGTCTACAACCGGCGTCTACAAACCTCCTTTGTGACTTCGGGCCATTAGGTTCGCCCCACAACGCAAACAATAACTTGCATTCTTATTATTGGACTACAGACTTCATGACAGGTGAAACCTTATTACCAGCTGCATCATACACTGTCGCTCATAAAGGTGGAATATTATTTTTTTATCCCAATTTATGGAATTATTTTAAAAATAATTTAAAAATAATAGATCTAGATAATAGTATACATTCTCAGATTTTATTGAACAATGATTTGCCAATGTGTGCTTTGCGTGACTGCTAAAGCCTATGTATGCTACTATGCTTATCAACTAGGGGACCTATGCCCTTAAGTCATTAATGACGGTAATGAGGATTAATGCCCCACAAAAGGGCACTAATATAGCACATCGACACGGTTTGTAACCTGGGGCCTCACAGTTACGAGGCCATTGCTTTGTCACTGAACCATGACTGTACGCAGCGGGGGCTAGGGTAGGGGGCAGTTTCCATAAATAAAAAAAAGAAAAGAAAATGCAATAAACTTTCAATAATTTATTGCATTTTACCCCGATTCCCAACATAACTAAATCTTCTGTGTGCCCATGCCTTGAGCCATAACGCGTGGCCGTCCAGCGTTGTCAGCTCTTATATAGGGCACAGTCAGTTCAAGGGGGCTAAGGGGCCCCACCCAATCCATATTTTTGATCGATGGAAGAGCCGTCAGAATTTTATCAGGATAAACTGGGTTTGAAAAGAACCTCGGGAACTTTTTGATTGTTTACAAAAAAAATATTCTGACTTGGATCTGACTGCAGATGGTCGGCGAGATTTCCAAATCATGTTCCTGAAGAAGAAAAAAAAATCGGACACCCCCCCCCCCTCACACACACACACACACACACACACACACCACACACACACTTCCCCCCACTCCCCCATTGGAGTACCATGTACCTAACCCTGATAAGTTGTCAGTTAAGACCAGTTTAAAATCTGCCCATAATGTTATTACATCGTCCTTTTGTTCTTTCTCCTTTCTGTTCAGGTGATGAAAACGGTCTTCTTCTTTTGGCTGGCTTGGCGAGCGTAGGAATACTCAACACACTTTCGTTGACGCTACCTTCCTTCGAGTACTCCTCCAAAACCAGAGCCCTACGTTTTGGTCAAGCAGGTGATCAACATTCCCACTTGGTCAAGCGACATGGTCGGTCAGCTCGTGCTTCATCGGACATCGTCGACGTTCCAGGACCTAGGGCGTTGAATGACCAGAAGATCGTAGCTGAACAATCATCAAGGTTCATAAAGAGAGTCCACATCTTTGGTTCTATGACACGCATGGTGTGGATTCCCGAGTTGAACCATTTCAGAACGCTTCTGGAAACGAGCAACTTGAATGGATTTGAGTCGGATGTAAACTGTACCCAGTCGCATAGGTATGAATGCGATATCAAGCTAACTCTTGGAACGGAACGCGAACATCTGGCCGGGAAAGACGCAGTGATCTTTGGCATGGTCGCGACGACATGAATCACTAAAAATCTACTTCAGAATGTCTTGAAGCATAAGCCGGAGCCGGGCCAGACCTGGATCTTTTACAGTATTGAAACTCCGTACAGAGTCCTCAAATGGACGGGGAGCAAGGACATAGCTCTTTTCAAATATCACGTGCTTATGACGTATAACAGGGGGTCTGACATCCACGTTCCTTTCGGTTATTATCGGCCATTTTGTGGACTCGGTGACGTTCCAACTGACATTCGATTTTTAAGTGACGAATTCTACGAAAACCGGACGGGTCTCCTGTCCTGGGTTGCCACCAACTGTAACGACGTCTTCTGGCCACGGATGCCCTGCATTGAAAAGCTACGCAATGAAATCTCTCTCGACGACTATGGAGCCTGCGGCCACAAGGGATACCTTCCGGTGAGATCGCCTCAATGCAACGAACTCTTCGCTAGCTACAAATTCTACCTCTCCATCCCGAATGCAGAATGTAGGGACTACATCACTGAAAAGTTCTGGATGATATCGCTGAAGTACGGTACAGTTCCACTGGTCTTAGGGACAGTCAGAGAGGACTATGAGCAGTTGGCAACCCCAAATTCCTTCGTCCACTTCACTGACTTCAGAAGCATCAAAGAGACGGCTGACTATCTGAAGCAGGTGGACAAAAACAAGACTCTTTACAGGCAATACCACGATTGGCGTCGCCATGGAGAAGTTGTTACCTCCTTCCCGCATCACCCTGGAACTCTTTGTAGGACACTGCCACACATCTAAAATTAATCGGGGATTCGGTTTGGTACAAGGACTGTCGAACATTTCCAAGCGAAATGGATGTTAACTCCCAATTCGAGAACATCGGCACCTGGACTCCTTGGTAACAGTGCTGTAGACCGACATCCGATAATGTCGGTGTCATGAACCCTCGGAAAAGTTGTCAGAAGCCCAAGATACCGACATGTCGGTCTCTGGCACTTCAGTCTAGTGAATCCTCAGAAAATACCGTAGGTCTCATGAACTATCCTGTTCTTACGCTGTAGTCACTGTGAATTGCTGACTGTTTACATGTAATTCGATCTCTTTACTTCATTTTCGAAAGAGGTGTTTTGTACAATGAGATTTCAACGGCAATGAAAATGTTGTCCTCTGAAAACAAACTAGGTCTGTTTGGCCGGAAGAACTTGATCACAAGCGTCATTGCCTTTAAAGAAGAATTGGTCAACCTAAAACATCGTACTGCTTATGAAAATGTGGGATAAAATATCAAAATGATGTTCCGAGAAGCCTGATGATATCACTTGTATTTATCTTGCCTCAACGAATACTTGAGGGCGTGGTTTAACCATGGGTTGTGATGTGGTGGTTTGAGATATGTACAATTCAGACAGTTTGTTGGTAATGATATGAACACTTCCAGAGTTAAACCTGAAAGCAATTCAGGACGATAAGTTGTTTGGGAAGCTTTTCTTTTCTTCTTATGGAAATACGCCTTAAAGGTGAAATTCAAAGAAAATCGCAAATATGTCAACTAATGTATCACTAGAAACTGGTAAGCCAACAGATGGCCATCGTACAAGTTATAGGTCAACTTCATATCGGGTGATTTATAAAAATACAAATACAACCACCTCCATAGCAGCTGGGATATACGAGAGATTCGCCGGATAAATAACGATGTTTTTAATGACGTCACTATATGGACCAACACTGCCTAAGCAGACGACATCCCATAGAGAATGAACATAATTGCAAAGCTATTATTTCTAAAATTATAATGAGTTTAGTGTATATAAATGTAATGGCATGTCAAACCATTCAAAAGGGGATATGACCCGATTCTGATAACTAAAATCTTTTGCTTGTAAATACACAGGATAGGGGTTAATTAACAATCAAAGAAACCAGACTTTCAAATTGAAAACCCCTCGGAATGATATTAAGGACGGCATTTGTTCCCTCTTGAAACGCCGAACATACCCCGGTGTGTGCAGCTGAATATACAATGGAGTCTTATTTTGTTTACAAGCGACGGATTCCTTTATTTTTGTATCGCTGCATTTGTCATCAAAATAAAACCATGCGCGGGGTTTAGAGTGAGGCAATAGATTATACATTTAGCCTGACGGAAGTGAAGTAAGAGAAAGAACTCAAGAGAAGATGAAAACACAGGCACTTAAAATGTGTAAGATGTCATGGGTCATCGTCTGCTTGTGCAAGTCATGTCCATACTGTGATCTCACACATCTCAGCAGCGTTCGGAGAGCTCTTCAGGTACTATGCCGGGGCCGTATTTAATCGTTTTGTAATTTATAATAATCATTACTTCGAATGTTTCCAAGCATTGAATTTTGATAACCTTGTCGAATCAAAGTTTCAACTTAGCAATAATAAGAATAAAGTTAGTTTTTAAAATCAATGAATATCTACTTTAAGTTCTATGCATTTGTATTTATCAATAAATACTGTATAGTATGATAAACTATTAGTGAATAAGTGATGTCACTGAGTATTATTGAGTTGTTCAAGTGTCACATAATTCATTGCATATTTTTAATATAATGTCAATGCCCACGTCCCTTTTCTCTCTCTCTCTCTCTCTCTCTCCTCTCTACTTTCCTCCGTTCCTCTTCCTGTCTTTATTGTTCATCTCTCTCTTTCTCTCTCACCCTCAACCCTCTATCTCACACCCTTTCTCCATTCCCTCTATTCCCACTCTATCCCTCACGTTTTGCATGATGTTTCCCCTCTTTTCTGTCCTTAGATATTTCTTTGGAGAAAATGACGCTGTAAAGTTATCATAAATTTCATTATCACAGACGGCGTCTTGCTTTAAGAAGAAATTCGTAACTCCTTTACACAATGAATTGTGTCGGAATAACATGATCATACACATCCTCTGCGCATACACTAGAAACCATCTCAAAGAAGCTTCAATGTTAACGAAATATGTTTATTACTAAGATACACTCACAGATTATGTACAAAATACAATGGCAAAGGAAGTAATTTTTAACTAACAATATTTTTTTATAATCAACGATTACATAATACATAGGCCTAATCTCTCTCTCTCTCTCTCTCTGTATTTATTTCTCTCCCCTCTACCCCCCCCTCTCTCTCTCTCTCTCTCTCTCTCTCTCTCTCTTGCTACTCCACTCCCCTTTTCTTTTTTTCTACGTTGTCGCTTCCCTTTCTCTCCAAACTTTGTTTTCTTCTTAGTCATCACTCTCATCCGATTCCGATGTTGACTGTCCTTCTCTTTTCTCCAGCTCCTGCTGGATCTCGACTTTGAGCTCCTCCAGGAGGTGCTTGAGGTAGTCGGTCTCCTCGGCGTCGTCCTTTTCGAGGCTTTTCACGACCAGGAGATCGGTGAACATCACCCTCGCCATCATCAGCATAGCACGAGCACGGTCAAACAGACTTGCCTAATTGGAAAGTGGGAAAACAAAATATATTGAAATAATAATAATAATAATTCCACTTTTATATAGCGCTATGATGTCTCTAAGCGCTTTACAGATATACTATTAACCCGGTCATTGGATTCAATACTTGCCCGCATACACTGTGTGCACAATCACCACTCCCTGGGGAGCATTCCAGCCAGGCGTTATTGGACATGAAACATTTGACTTGATGTTGAGGCAAGCGGTTGTCATGGAAATTGGTATACAATAATTAATATATGAATAATATGAAACATGATACAGGATGTATGGACCAATTTTATTTCAGCAGTCTTGCGTATCATAATAGTATACATATAAATGAGCAATTACGAATTCTATGAATACTTACACTGTTAAAACAAGTATTAAAAAACTGCGGGTTAAAAAATTGTTGATTAAAAAACGCTCAACGTTGGTTAAAAATGTAGTGTTGATTAAAATTTACTTTTAATCTTGCGTTGGTTAAAAACAGTGTTGATCAAAATTATTCCTTTTAACCTATGTTGGTTAAGTCTAAGTCGTTTGCAAAAATTGTAACCCAGCATGGATTAAAAACAAAATTCCGACAGTAATGAAAGCCCCCTTCCGGTTAAAGTTTAATCAATGTTGATTAATGTACTGGTCACGTGACCCAACGGAACGATATCGAAGCGCGTAGCTAGCGATCGCTCGACATACAAATAAAGTACATGCAAAGTACACGCAGTTTACGCGTGCGACAAAATTAACAATGGAGGTTGTCGCGAGGACCTGAGAAATGGGGGTTTGGACGGTCTTATCTCCGTGTTTTCAGGTAAGAAATTATTTTAATATTATCATCATCAATTCTAAGATTGTAAGGAAGAAGTGAAATAAGGTTCTTGCTCAAATCAAAAACGATTTGTGTCCCCTAGGCTGTACGTAGCTCAACCAACAAGTAGCATTTTTCTTGCACCGTGCACCTGGCTAACGTAAGCACACACACACTCATCAGTCTGCAAGAATCTTCAACCGTGAAGGATGCAGACCCAATTAAAGAAGGAGAAGTGTAGGCCTATTACGGATCACCTACCCAAATTGCATGCATGAATAATAATCTTATTTTTTAAATCTAATTGTATCTAATTGTTTGAAACAATTAAATATAAAATAAGATGTCATCATGAAGTGAAACGTCTTCATGCATGCAATTTGGGTAGGTCATCCGTTGCACTTACTGGCTGAGCTACAACCTACGGTACGGGCCGGGACACAAAGCGTTTTTAATTTGAGCAAGAACCTTATTTCACTTCTTCCTTCCAATCTTAGCATTGATGATAATCATATTAAACCATTTCTTATCTGCAAACACGAGGATAAGACCTCCAAACCCCCGTAAGTTTAACCAACAGTGGTTATAACTGTAACCAACAACCCACTAAAGTTTAACCAACATCGTGTGAATCAAAAAATAATTAGGGTCTAACCTACAATGGTTACAATTTTAACCAACGACCCATGTAAGTTTAACCAACAACATGTGAATCAGCCCCGAACAAAGCATAAATAACCAACAAAAGATTAAAGTTTTAATCAACAAATGGTTAAAGTTTAATCAACACCATTTTAACCAACATTGAGCAAATTTTTTTAACCAATAATTGATTAAATTTTTTAATCAACCACAGGTTAAAGTTTTAATCAACAGGCTGTTGGTTAAAGTTTAACCAACGATTGTGTGATTCACCTGGTAATCCGTGGTTGATTAAAATTTTAACCAACTTGATTAAAAATTGTAATACTTGTTCTAACAGTGTATGTTTGCGATTATATTTCTCTTGCGAAAGAAAAATCGATTTGTTTGAATAATTGATTGATTGATTGATTGGTTGATTGATTGATTGAATGGTTTGTGCTTATTATGGTAATATGTTATATCAAATTCTACACGATTGTTTTGATACGTGTAATAATAGTAATATTCTGTAACAAAATTTAATAAAAGTGTTAACAATTCGAGAAAACAAGGTACACAAGGTGCACAAGGTACACATCTATTCAAAATTATATCGTTGAGCAAGTATGATTAGCAGTGAATATAATAAGATAGGCATATTGTAATAATATATTGTATAATTCTTTTATCGTTTACACAATGCATATTATATGATATAAGTAGTGACATGAAAACCACAAGGATAATTTTGCACCCTTACTAACAATTTGATACAACATCGAATCGTTATAAGTAGGTCTCTCGTCTAAGTTCATGACTAAAAATGTCTACCCCGTAATATTATGAAGCCACAGAATATATTGAAAGGTTGCGCCCATTTACAATGTCAATATAATGTCTGAGTTATTCGTCTGGCTTTCATTTTAATGTGTATTTTATCGATTTAGAGCACTCACTGGCAGTAATTGAATTTCATGCGCCCAAAACGAACGACATATAGTTGTTCAGATGATATTGCGACTTTGTGCTCTGAAAGGCGTTATTTTTAACCAACCTTGAAAATAAATTATTCATAGCTTGAAAAATTGTTGAGAATAGTGAACAGACATATTCCATTTTGAATGAATCTCTTATATATAATACGCCTTAATTAAAACACATTTGATTTAGATCTGTATAAAATTCGTTTTAATGAAATCATCAATAATAATAATAATAATAATTACAGTGCTTATATAGCGCCTAACACTTACTTTGTCAGAAGTCTCTAAGCGCTCTACAATAATGCAGCATAATTACGGATATAGAGACGGATATAGGACTGTAAGGAAGAAAACTATTTTATAATCGCTAACACTTCCAATGGAGGGGGGGCACTAGGGCAGCCCTTCTCCTCCATCTAACTGCTTTCCCTTTTCGTCATTTTGATCATCTGCCCCTCCCCCTCCACCCCCACCCCCCCCCCCCCGTCAACAATATTTTTGGATCCACCAATAATTGCACCCCCATGATTTCCCCCCAAAATGGTAATACTTTCGAACCCTGAGCCTCCCTCTCACATAGTTACTGCCTTTAATAAAACATGAACTCATAAACACGCCCAGCCAAACACCATTTACCATCGGATATCATGTATTCATCCCGTTGCTACGTTCTTTTGTCACGTGATGTTTGGTGGCTGTATTATTTTACAAACACCATGGAATTTGCCGATCTCGATGAATATTTTATTGGCCGACATGCGACCGTGGCTCGTTCAACAAAGAGACCCTATTGTTTGCGACACCGGACAGACAATTTGAAGACTGAACGTATATTAAATTATTTCAACCTGGATGATAAATTAAGGTCATTTGTAAATGGAAAAAAAAAATCTTTGCATAATACCCCAGTCACAACGAGAAGACCGATCCAAATTTCTTTAAAAATATGAGATTGCGTTTTCCTCGCCTTACTATTATAACTCCCTATTAAAGTTAGTGAAACGGCGATTTTTGTAATTTTGAAGGTTGAAAAGTGTTGATTTATAAATCTACTATTGGATTTTTTTTTATAATGATGATGATCTTACCTCGACATAATCTCGTTTTATTGTCACGTGATGTTTGGTGGCTGTATTTACAAACGCCATGGAATTTGCCGATGTCAATGAATATTTTATTGGCTGACATGCGAGCGTGGCTCGTTCAACAAAGAGACCCTATTGTTTGCGACACTGGGCAGACAATTTGAAGACTGAACGTACAATGAATTATTTCAACCTGGATAATAAATTAAGGTCACTTGTGAATGAAAAGAAAAGAAAAAAGCTTTGCATAATACCCAAGTCACAACGAGAAGACCGATCCAAACTTCTCTAAAAATATGAGATTGTGTTTTCCTCGCCTTGATTCAATGATTCAACAATATAACATGAACAAAGTGTGCTTAGAAAATCAATAAGTAGAACAAAATATGTAGCTAAGAAATTATAGATTTTTTTGGGAAAAAAATAAAATTAAGAGAGGAATAATGGAGGAAAATAGTAGAAGGCAAAAAGAAAGAAAGATACACAAAAGGGAAATGAATGATTGCAAAAGCTCTAGAAAAAGGAGGTTAGATTATTAGTAAAAGGAGGGAGAAAGAGATTGAGTCGAGAGTCAAACGAACCGAGATTCATGTATATGTGTTTAAAAGTTTAATCTTTAGCTTTTTTTTTTAATGCGTGTAGACTGGTACTTTGATTAAGATATGGATCTATGTTATTCCAAAATACTGGCCTTACTATAATAACTCCCTATTAAAGATAGTGAAACGGCGATTTTTGTAATTTTGAATGTTGAAATATGTTGATTTATCAATCTACCATTGGAATAGTATAAATATGATGATAAGTAATGATGATCTTACCTCGACATAATCTCGTACTTTCTTGACTTGGTTTCTAACGTTACTGATCTGACCGCTGATACCCCACATACCATAGCCTGTATTAAGCTGAGAATTACTGCTATAAAAATCATGTAACCTGTTGAGAAAAAAATTTAAACAAGAAAAATTGACTTTGTGTTAACGGAAAGTATAATTATAACCTAATCGTGATGGCTCAGTTGACGAGCAGTGGTCTCGTAACCGGGAGGTCCCGGGTTCGAAACCAAGTCGTTGCGCGTGCCCTTTGAAAAGGCATTAATCCTCATTACCAAGTCCCTCAGAGAGGACTTGAAGCCGTCGGTTTCATGGTCGCTTATTTACAAGCATACACGTGCTCTCTTAGCAGTAAGGTAAAACAGACCATCAACACAGCCCTTGCTTTGATAACATTGTGGTGTATATTCAATCTCTAGAATATCAAATACTTTATAATATTTAATCTCTCAGAAGAAGAATTTACGTAAAATTACACCATAAACTAAAAATGTACTATTTCATCGCTTGTAGCAACTTTTTTATTATAATAATATAAATATTATTTTTTCAAACAAGCCCAAAGAAGCCTAATCTGCTTCAATCTTGGTATTCTACACTGCATGGGCAAATCGAAATAAAAACAAATATAACGTGTAAACGAAGGATATTGTGTACATTTTATAGACAAAAGAGAAGGTTCATATTCGACCAAAGACGGGGAAGGTTTGTTTAGTCTAATATTTGGATTACAACCAAAGATATAGGCCCGAATTCACAAAGGAGGTTTGTCGACAAACCTAGGTATATGTGCGTGATATGACGCGCATGAGGCTCACCTCGAAATCATTCAAGCAACGGCCTGGAGTAGGGCAAATTTAGTGTTGTTTAGCACACAATTCTTTGGAATCAGCAACCTTGACAACTCGGCCAATATGACGGCACACTTCGGTACTCTATACAAAATTTTGCTCGTTTACAGACTCCTAAATATCATCACCTTGTGACGTCATCTTCTCTATCATCCCACATGGACGACTCTGGTTCCACCCTGTAGAGTCGCACACAGAAATCAGGTGAGATCTTATTGACTAGGAGCGTCGTCATGAACGTCGAGGGTATGGGTTTCCCGATCCGGGGCATGACCAGGGTGTGCTTTCGAAGGACGAGGTGGTTCTTGATCTCGCCCTCGGCCTCGCACAGCGTGGTCAAGCTCGTTGTCATCTGCTCGTGCCGGAGCTCGTCCAGCGTGCCGATCCAGATGTAGAAGGCGAAACGGAAGACCTTCTCGAGGACGAGGTAGGCTAACCTGAATGGAGAATGTAATTTAAAAATTGCAGGTAATAAGGGAGTTTACAGATACAATCTGCGCATGGGCAGATAAAGGTCATTTGTACCAAAAAGGTAAAACCCACCAGAGATGAATACTGGATATGCGCTCATGAAAGTTATGTAACATTATTCATTTATGCACCAACGGTACATTCTAAGATACGCAGGTGGAAGTATTCTTTTCAAGAGGGCAAACAAAAGGTATTCATGAGGCACATCTAGGACTTTGGCAGTTATTATTCTAAGTTCTTCAAAGTTGAACTTCTCCATGTGTAAAAGATCTGTGGATATTTGGGGTCATTGTACCATGTGCTATCTGTAAACTCCCTTATAGGCGAAGAAACGCAACGTTTGCACTGTATATTCGTGTTAATTTTTTTAAATTTCTTGTACAATGTTGTAACTCACGACGTGCGTCAAAGATTGCGCCAGCCTCTGACACACTCCTACGTCATTAATTAAAAAAAAAGCACGCATGCGATAGGAAATGCTTGTAATAATGATAATGTAAGAATAATGTGCAAGGACTTCAAGTCATCTTTTTTCATGTTCTCCCTTAGCCTCTCTTTCTCTTCCTACTTTTTCTTTGTTTTCCTTCTTTTAATGGGGGGGGGGGGGTTCCAATGCTTAATAGTAGCTACGCCATCGCAGGGAAGGGATACCTGGCCATGTCAGAGCGAACACTCCGGACGTCGGGTTCGTAGCCCGCTGTTCGTTTTCGGATCAAGATGGCGGAGATCAGCTGCTGCTGAGGCTCTTGCTGTGCAAGCGCCATGTCAATCCGAGGTTGAACGATGGTACGACTACGAAGGTACTTCATCTTCGGGTGTTCGAACTCCATCATGACCTGGCAATGATAGAAAACATGACGTAATTTATTGTTGGTGTATGTTGCCAACTTCAATATAATTGTACGGTTGATATCACATTTCGTCTGTAATATGCGTATTCAAATAGTGGTGTTTCGTAATTCGGAGGCATGTACTGTCTATTTAACTGAATCACATGAGAAAAAAAATATGGAAACCGTTTTATCCCTCAAAAACACTATCCATTACCCGTTTCCATTCAATTATTTGCATAATGATCATAATTATTTATCGTATTTATTTATAGTAATCAATGATTAGGGGTAGGCCTACTTAATTTGTCTCTTTGACAAGGCTTCGCCTAAGGTCGCACAACCCTGCAATCCTTACTATTTTAGATTAAAGAAAGACAATTACAAAAATTGTACCCTTTATTAAAGAGATTTCTTTATCCACCCTCGACTTTAGTTCCTCCAAAAAAAATTGTTCAAATCCAGGGTAGAATTTGTTTATAATCCTCAATGGGTTAATTAGGTTACTCTCACCCTATCTTTTCAAGAATTATCGGAATTGTGCCCCTCCACTTGGTTTTATACAAACCTAGACTACATCCCATCTGATCGTCCATGCTGTATAGCCGCCCGGCATGTTTTGATATTCGAAGGGTAGGAATTGATTCCTTGAATGATTTGAGTGTCTTGGGGCAGCTGGACTAAAGCCAGGGTATATAATCCGTAGGCGCCTTGAGCACCCCCTGCGACGGACATGACTACGATATAAATGTAGATAATCTTAAAGGGGGTGTAGCATGAAAGACTACGTGTCTTTCCCGTGGCCTGACTCGGGACCAATCGGACGACGCGACCGCAGTATTCACGTACGTGCAAAATACGCCATACCGAAGCGTGAGGAGAACTTCGGTCTGCTTCGGTAACGCTAGCTGACCGTTAATCAAGTCCATTCGTTTAAGTGCAGTTGTCCAAAAGAAGTCGTAGATGGCGTTAACCAGTATTTGCCATGCTACACCCCCTTTAACTATTATTAATACTACTATATACCATAGCCTACCTGGTCTAGAGTCTTGCCCTGCCTCTCAAGGATATAGGTCAATGTCTCATAAAGACGTCCCTGGATAAACTTGGATTCCTTAAGGAGTTCCGCCTTGCCCATCCTAATATCTTGGAGAATAATACCGTACAGAGCTGTACATGTATCCTCCATTACCAGCCGGTTGTACTTATAATGATTGTCGATGTTAGGGTACTTCTTGTTTTTCTCCCGTAGCTTGTCGTACTGTGATGCTGCCATTGTTGGGTGCTTGTTTGAATGAAACAACTGGATTAGAGGCTACGAATAGAAATAACACAGAACGTTCCATTGTGATTACTTTAATAATGAATATTGCCACAATTATATTTTCATCATCGTCGTCATAATAATCATGATCATAATCATAATCATGACCATCACCAACAACATCGTAATCAACAGCATCACAATCAACATTACAGTCATTATTTTCAACCGATATTATTGTTATTTTCTATCATGTTTTGTTTCGTTTCGTTATGATTATATTTTACTGATGACTATTTCTACCAGAGTGCTAATCTAAAAACGGATGTATGCTTTCAGATACAAGTCATGTATGAAATCACCTAACGTTTGCAGTCCTATCAGAAGGACCCGAACCTCGAAAATTGATGTATTTGCAATGAACCTGAATTAACACAATATTGAAACTTGAAACTTGAAGACCCTCGAAATCGTCGATTTTCAAACCATTTTATATGCAGCATTACATTTTGCAACCGTGGTTTTTGTTGTAATAGTCCTGTTTTAAATTGTTTCAAATTCGTAAATTACGAATTCCTCGTCTAATCCAAAAAGAACTTACCTGAGAAAAAAAAATCACGAACCAACCAGCTTTACAACCAAAATATGAACCTACGAGTTTGATTGTGCCTTGAATTTCCATATTAGGTGACATATCCCCCTCCTTTCTCAAATCGAAAACAGAAAAGAGTCATTTAAAGAATAACGAGGAGAAGCGAGACACAATAATCTTCACGGATTTGTTTTAAGACCATATCGGAAATCGTTGATTAAAGAATTATTGTATTTTGTTTATAATATAAACGATCGCTCTTGCCATGACTCGTGCTCGGAGGAAATAGAGTAGTGTTCATACAGATAATATGATATCATCGAAAATAATCGTTTTGTGTTATTTTATATCAAACTAAAAAATGAAAGCTTCTGTTTTCTTACTGTATGAAAGCTTTGTTTGCTGTACAGACTTGGAAATTAAAATTAAAACAATATGTTGGGCATGCTGAAAGTGGTTATCATGCCATTTATAGTTGCTGTTAATAACAGTTCTTAGCAACAGCAGCAGTATATTTATGGTGTTGTTAATGTTTGAAGTAGTAATAGTAGTAGTAGTAGTGGTAGTTGTAGGGGTACTGGTAGTAGTGGGGGTATTGGCGGTGGTGGTGGTGGCGGTGGTGGTGGTGGTGGTGGTGGTGGTGGTGGTGGTGGTGGTGGTAGTAGTAGTAGTAGTAGTAGTAGTAGTAGTAGTAGTAGTAGTAGTATTAGTAGTAGAAGTAGTAGTATTAGTAGTAGTAGTAGTAGTAGTAGTAGTAGTAGTAGTAGTAGTAGTAGTAGTAGTATAGCACCAGCAGTAGTAGTAAAAGAAGTAACATTATTTCTGACAGGAGCTGCAATCATTTAAGTGATGCACAGGCGCCACATTAAATCATAATTTGATATCCATGGATAGATCTATTTATGGTCGCCCCCATCCCATCCGAGACTACTATACCCCACCGTTTAAGCGGTAAATAACTGACATAGTTGAAACGCGGGAGATAATAGGTTTCATCATAGCGATCTCAATCATCGGCAGTCAAAACAGCATCACTGCTGAGATACATCATCATAATAGCTATAGGTTAGGCCGCCTTCATGTTCAAGCTCTAGGTGTAAATGGCGGTCTCCAGCATTTTTCAACTTTGAAATGATTTGTCAACTATACGTTTTTTTAACGGTGTAATTATTTAATTGGCTTATATTTTTATCATATGATTATATATGTATTTTGACTTTTGTTAATAATTATATGACTGAACCTAGTTTGAATATTACATGTACTTTTTATTATGTTGAAAATGCAGGAAAGAAGGGGAAGGGAATAGTGCCGTCATCCCCAGAGGCTGGTATAAGGGTTTGTACCGGAAGTTAAAAACAAAACAACACATTCAGCAAGTAATGCTAACGGCAACTCTAGAACAAGGAGTAGTAGTATTTGTTCTTATTTTAGTAGTTCGACCATTACTATTATCATCATTATTATTATCATTCTCGTATTAATATGATTATTAGAATTGTTATCATTTTCATTATTTTTTATTATTAAACGCGTAATCATCGTAATAATTACTAATAATAACAATACGATACTATTACTTTTACTGCTGATAATAATGATGATACTAAAATGATAATGATATCGATTGTTTGGGAGCGCTAAAACCAAAAGGTATCAGAAAAAATCCCTTAAAAAATCCCTTGAAAAATCCTTTCAAGGGAGAATTTTCTTGCTTCGATAGAGGGTTTGTGAAGGGATAATAATATTGATGACAGGCAGCAATTAAGAGGATAACTAAAATCCGGGTTTTTGGCCTCTGTGTGACACCGCCCATAGTGTAGTCGGAGCTGCTATAGTTCATTACAGCTTCCTGGTTAGTTATAGGAGTATAAGTAGTAGTGGTGGTGGTAACAGTTATGTACCAGCAGCAGTAGTATCAGCAGACTCGTGAAAAGCTGTCATTTTACTTTGCCTGCAGAAGATGTAGAATTGTATTTTATTGTTCCGCAGAAGCTATAAAATTGTATGTTTTGTTGTTCTGCAGAAGACAGTTGCAGGAGAATGAGAAAGCAAGACAGGGTGATAATTAACTCCAGTTCGCATTACTAGAGCATGTGGTATCCCCGCATGCCTACCATAACTCTACATCTCTGACTGTCATGACACAGATAGCATTTCTGACATACCACATCAGTTATCTTAACGAACCATTTCACATCTGATTTGTATAACTGTTCATTGGTATGCCCGTTCGTCACAAACGGTGTATTCTAGAACGAAAAATTATGCTTCCTCTGTTATCTAGCATGGCAATCACAAATGACACAGAAAATAGAAAAGGCGCCATTTTAATACAACCGTAGTTATGAACATGATGACCATAGCTCTTATTTTTGTTATTCTCTCGCTCTCACATCTCTCTATCTCTCTCTCTCTCTCTCTCTCTCTCTCTCCCTCTCGCTCTCTCTTCCAGTATCTCTTCTTTATCTCTTATACGCTATCTCTTAGCCATTGATTGCATTTTAAAGCAGCACATGGGCTTCTGACTCTATACCACCTTACCCCTCTTTATTTTCTTCCCTAAAATCTCAAACTCCTAATTTTTTTCCACTAAACTTAACCCTCTTCTCTCTCTCTCTTTCTCTCTCTCTCTCTCTCTCTCTCTCTCTCTCTCTCTATCTCTCTCTATCTCTCTCTCTCTACTGCTACTACTACTACTACTACTCTCTCTCTCTCTCTCTCTCTCTCTCTCTCTCTCTCTCACTCCCTCCCTTCCGTCCCCCTCTCTCCATCTCTCTTTCTCGCCCTCTTAGCATATCGATATAATATATTCTAGTCATTGAGCATGATCATTGTGCACATGTGCATGCAAAGACCACTAATTTAGTCGTACCCTTTGCGTCAATAATAATTATAAATACCACTGAAACATAATCATATAAATGTGAATAGAACCGAGGTTGTTATATATTGATATAGACAGGTTATTTGTTTTCATGGCCGTCTGATATTGAATGATGCATGCGTGACAGGAGGATAATTAGACGCTAATTTACATGGTTGCCTATCACTGCATGAGTCTTTTGACGGCCATGACTACTGTTGCATGGTGTGGAAATCCCGATTATTTTGGGTCCTGTTGCCAAGTCGTTACTGTGTGGAGCCATAATGAGATGATAAGCTAATAGGGAGGTAGGGACTTTACCTCCCCCCCCCCCCCACCCCCATTTTGATACTACTGATAATTTTACTAAACGTATATTCGGGAAGAAAATGATAAAACGTCAACATTCTTGCTCGCTCTCTTCAACGACACAGTTGATAGGAAAGCGACGTAATTTTATTTTACTTGTTGCTAATCGTTTGGTTAACTTGTCGCATACTCGTTTGTTATCATCCATCCATAGAGGTCTGGGCTCCGCCCTTGGTATGTTCTAGTATTTTACAATTATTATCAGCAGCTGCTGACAGCGGGAGAGTACTCCACTGTAATTTCTCTATCTGTACTCGTGTAGTGTGCGTGTAGGCCTATAGCCTGCATTCATTGCATCCGTATACTATTAAAAAAAAAAAATAGTAATAATGATAATAATAATAATAGTGGGTTCTTGTATAGCGCTCATGTCTGTCAGACTTTACACTTCTGTAATAGTGATAGAAAATGCCCCAGTAACAAATGCAATATTACCTTACAATGTGAAAATGAAGCTCGTTTTGTGTATCTTTTAGAGAAAGAAGTGGAAATTTGTGGTGTAGGCTTAAAGTTGGAAACAACCAAACCACTCAATCAAATCATCATCATCATCGCAAATGTAATTCATAAGAGATTGAGCAAGTCATCAATCATATTGACTCCAGTATACGGTATGTACTTACCTATAATGACGGGTTCGATATCACTGTTCAATTTGTAAACATCAAGACTGTTCCATCAAATGAGTCTCGTCATCTTCACGACCAGAATTATTTCAATTTAAACAAAAATATCTCTCATTTCTTACACGACTTTAAAAGAGTGTATGCGATTCCTCCTATAGTAGAAAAAACACAATAAAAAACAAACACCGTTTCGAAAACAGTAACGTATATTTGAAAAGCCCTGAAACTGTTACGAATGGTGAAAGTTCTAATCTAAAAAGAAGGGGACTGACTATGTATAATCAATATAAGTCCTTTCCTTTCAACTATCTTTTCTTATCTTATATTTCATTGTTATGAGTATCGATTCGGTGTACACAAGGCAAAGTAGGATTATCTCCAAGATGGCGAATTTTGTAAATGATGTGCCAACAGTGACAAACGGATAAAGTAGACACAACATAATATCAGGAAGGGAATAATTTATAAAATGAGCTTTACGAGGAGGGTACTTTATCATTAGACTCTGAAACAAATGCTACAGACAGAAAATTATGCAACTACCCCCTTCCCCCCCCCCCCTCTCTCTCTCTCTCTGTCTCATTCTCTCTGTCTCATTCTCTCTCTCTCTCTCTCTCTCTCTCTCTCTCTCTCTCTCTCTCTCTCTCTCTCTCAAGCATAATATTTATGATACGAATACATAATGCAACCGTACGTCAGTCAATACACCGAATACTATATAAAGGCATAGATATTTTGATAAATAGATTTAATTCCTTATAAACATGTACATATATAATGAACATTTGCACAATACTTATGCATCTTTGTCTCGATACTCACCTAAAATTACAAGATACGTTATTATGATAATGATGATTAAAATATTGGCTTACATATTATTTTCGTTTATCAGTTCCACACGTGTAATCAATAATATATTTTTTTAACATGGAACAAGAATCCTTGAATTCGATGAACTGAATAGCGATGTTTTGTCGAAGTGATAGGGAGATGGATAGTATGCTAATATAGACGCATTGGTTGGATATTATATTCATTCCATTCGTAATACACAAATACCAATAAAATATAAATATATCAAATGAAAAATAAAACCTCTTAACTCTCAGCCTGTCGATCCATTTTTGTCATCAAAAGAAAATTCGCACGTCTATATTATGAAAAGTTGCGAATAATATCAATTTAAAATGTCTGTAGAGAATATTTATGCAAAATAATTATGTTTCAAATTAAATAACATTTGCTTTTATTTGTAAAATGGTATACACCAAAGTAATGTTATTACAGTACAATAGTCATTGTTGATCTTTAATCAAAGGGTGTCCTGAAAGAAATGCTGAATAATATTGTTATCTTTTCGATTGTATTCAACACATGCTTCAATTGTAAAGTAATAACGCAAGAACTAAAAGTAAAAAAATTGATATGGAAATGGCCAAGAAAAATTAGTGACCAAACTTTCTCAAAGTATAGATTAAAGACTTTATTTTAATCAAACATCATGAACGTTATTTTTCTACCAAATCAAAAATTGCGAATGTTTTTATGTCGTCACTAATTACTACTTTAAAGATTTATGTAACACTCAGTGCCGTCTTGCACAAAATGTGTTGTGTTATTGACGTAAAACTGCGTCAACGATTGACGCTGCCTGACGCGTCGTGTCAGAGCGACATCTTCCAAAATTACAAATATATTATGGGTGAGTATGAGCTATTTACCTTCATAGGCTTGTGATTACGTAATCGAAATAATGCCTCGCGCGCATCAGGCTTTGGGATTTTTAAAGCTCATCAGTACTAATATAAAGGAGGGATTCGAACAGCCTGCAAGGTCACTGGACAGGCGGTTATCTCGTCAACTCAGCTCTCAAATAACATAAGAAAAAGAGGATCACGGGGGACCAATGGTCACCGATTAGGCATTGTTTGTTATATAGAGGGTGCAAGTAGCTACAAGTAGTGAGTGGGCCTTTAATTAAAAAGACATTTTTTAAAGACAATGCCATTGCACTGGTCGCTCATAATTATGAAGGGGATTGTTTAGGTAACTAACGTTATAACATTAGTCATGCTTCATCATTCGTATGATCACGTGCACAAATACTGAATGTCATCAATGCAATTAATTCCGCTTTGTTGGCACAGTGCACTTGGATATTGTGCAATGAAACACGTGCGGACGCTTTCAGACGGGATTGGGAAATGAGGCAGACAATTTAATTTGGAGAATTCAACCGTGGTGTTGCTATGGCGAAGTATAAACACAGAAATTATCAATCACTCATAAATAAGGTACACTGCATAGTACACAAAGCAATTTTTGTTAATTATACTTTAGCACGCATGCCTTATTTTATTCATTTCCGTGCAGGGAATTCCTTCATAATGGTGGTGTAGTGGGGCTGTGGGGCGATGATTTATTTATCTATGATCACGGCCACGGTCTATATATTTCTTTTAGCTTGAAGATAATGTTGGGTTCTGGTCATCCCACTGCATTGTAAAATTAAAGAAGCTATCGAGATGATGAATGGTATTAGAAATTGTGTCCATCATGAGGTTATTGGATCTTCCAAATGATAAGAAATTGACCCATATCATGCAGCCTCGGTGGAAAATTAAATCCAGTGAAACCGTAGACTACACGCAAAAATGGGTACACGGTATATGGGGCTACATAGTTATTTTGGAATTAATATTTGATTATAAAATATTAAGGCTATTTCTAGTCATATTTAGAATATCGGGACATTTCAATGCCAATCCTGCTCATCTGACATTGTTACTGTCATATTCTTACACACAGGAATAACAAGAATGAGGTGCTCAAAATTATATATTCACATTTCCAAGAACTCAACTTTCTCTTTAACCGTTAATGATGATAGCATATAATTATACGGATGCATTGTATTATCAAGCCTTCGACCTTCAGGATTTCACAAAAAATGTTGGATAGAAATTAAAGTGGTATGGACCAGTTTTAGTAATATATATTGGAATTTTTTAATGTGTTTTTTTGAGCGCCTTCGTCTCGTCCCAAAAGCTTGCCCGAGACCTGTCTGATAAAGCAACAACTAATGTATGTACCGGGGGTTCTAATTAAAAATTCAATTGATTTGATAACCAGTAAAAAGGATGTTTTGTTAATCGTAGAAATTACGCTGAAAAATGTATACAAATAATTGCATTTTAGCTCAATATGTCGATTCTCACTAATACATTTCCACCTTGAACTGTGCTATGTCTTTGACCCCCCCCCCCTCTTCTAAAACGCCCTTGTTATTGACTTCAACCATGCGATTACATCCTCTGTATAGTTTTATTTTACCCTCATTACAATATGATGAATTTGACAAGGTCATTTGGGCTTGGACGATTCATCAACAAAAACCATTCGTTCTCGGAAAAAAAATCATAAATTAGATGCGGTCAAAAAAAATTATCCATCAAACTGACCATACACTGCTCGGTGGGTTTAAAAATGTCTATGAAAATGCTGATTGGTTATGAGTAAACAACACAGTGAGTGGTCTTTCCGACACTCTCACTGATTAAA
This sequence comes from Strongylocentrotus droebachiensis, assembly GCA_035222895.1. Classification (NCBI taxonomy): domain Eukaryota; kingdom Metazoa; phylum Echinodermata; class Echinoidea; order Camarodonta; family Strongylocentrotidae; genus Strongylocentrotus; species Strongylocentrotus droebachiensis. Next base: position 198,585 of record JAVYIG010001485.1, on the reverse strand, counting down.
TAAATAACAATAGATTAAAGGAACTGTTGTCCTTATGCATGCGACCGTACACTCCTTAAATACATACTGCATTTCCTTTACAATTTTTTTTTTATTGACGTTGAATACCCCCTCCTCATTTCTTTGGAATAGAGACTAAAGTTGAAAGAAATCATGATAAAAATGGGTTCTGAGGATTTTAATAGGCCATATTATGGCAGGAGGTATACCGAAACCAAAATCTCTGAGGGAATAACGAAAATGTTACAGTATCACTTTTGTCATTATCATTATAAAATGTCTCAAAAATCTTTCGATCTCTCTCGTTCAACAAAAATAGGAAAAAAATCTCAAATTTGTCAGGGACTCACTATTTCTCTTACGGGGATGTAATAGTAATATGAGGAAACATATACAAATAATTATGATGATTGGATTATAATAAGATGGCAACAAGGATGTTTTGAACATATTGCCATTAATTTGAGGCATTTGCATAATCTAATACCAATGTTTAGCATGTCCAGCATGCCACGTACAATGTTCACAACCGATTTTTGCCGCATCAAAAATAATTTCACTGCGATAATACTACTATTGTAAAAGTAAAAACAACACATTTCTAAAAGCCTTGCAGAAATCGATTGCAAATGGCATTCATTTTTAGAAATAGATCTCGTGCAATATTGTATTGAACAGTAATAGTTTAATAAAGCTGCATAAAGGCACATAATGTAGAAAATCACGCTACTTTGCTTCATTCAAAACATGTCTAAGAAATATCAAAAGAAATGGTCGTCATATTCCATATGGCTTGGCTATCATCCTCCGATTACAGTGTATGCAACGTGTATATGATTGTACACAAATTAGGCTATGTGTTTTTTGTAATAGGATGATCATGATGACCCGATCATGAACACATACTAAGTCACTGAGAGAGACACAAAGTATAGTTAATTACGGTTACTAAACTTTCAGAAATGAAATAAATGTAACAAGGTGAACCAGAGTGGAAATATATAAATATAATTCGTTCTCTTCCTTACAGTATAACAATAAAAGAGTCTCCTATGTGATATGACATAATCATGCTCTTTGGCAATACACGTGAACAACGAAAAGAAATTTTGGTCAGTACCTGAATGTATTAATATACATTTCATTCATAACTTTAATTGATTTTGTATTATGGCGTAGGAATAGGGGTAGGCACATCCAGGGGTTTCCTGCTCCCACCCCCCCCCCCCCTCCCCATCAAAATAATGACATAGAAAAAATGGAAAAGATGGACAAAGATTAAAAGAGATTAAAGGAAGAATAGAAATGAGAAATTTGAAAAGAGTAGGAGAAGATCCTCTCCTACACGTTTCTTCTAATCAGAGGCTTTGTAAATCAATCCTCGAGTGAGACAGGTGACCCCCCCCCACCTCCAAGTGCCCATCCATGCTTGGCTACGCCACTCTTCATGTAGTATAATCAAATTACAATTCTTCAGATATATATTCAATTAATGTCTGGATATGCTACAAAATACCATTTGGATCTTATTTTTAAACCTATCCTTTAAAACAATTATATGATTTTTTTGTTGTTGGCATACTACTTTTTAATCAAAGAGATCGATGTTTTTAATAAAAAATGAACATACATTACAGCAGTAGTTAAGCATGAATCGTATTAAAGTATCTCATTTTCAATTAATACATTTATCAAAATTATGTCATCATAATTATAATAATAATCATAATTATATGTAGTCTTAATTCGTTGGCACATTTATGAATGTGGGCAATTTTTTATAACTCATCGACACTTAACTCAAGCAGTATTTTACGTTGCTGTGTCAGTGAATTTAGAGTTAACTCTCCCACGAATGATCATTTGTTCTGTCGGCCATCTTTGCCGCTTCTACAATCGCTGACTGGAGATCCATAGATGGAGCACATTTTATGACGTAACGATACTTGCTTCAAAACCCTAGTAGAACTGTTCTAAATGTATGCAAATTTATGCATTCTTTGCCAAAAATGTTCCCGACACAAAAACCAATAATGATTGCAAGGAAGATTCCACTTTCGATAGAACATAGTATTTGGATCCAACAGTTTCTAATCAGCGAATCTGAGAATAATAATCTACACATTCAATTTATTATTGGCGAGAAGTCATAAATTATCTACCCAAAATGAATGCATTGTTGTATTTCAGGCGACAGTGTATTTCCCTTTTCAACAGATTGTCTTCACTCTCAGCTCCCCATGTTCATGCTCCTTTCAGCTTGATGTCAGTATGCGCAGTCATTCAGTGTGGACTCTTCGCTAGATCCAATATAGTGTCAGTGGCAATTAAAAATGGCTTCCTCTTCTGAAAGCTGTATCAATAAACCCGTTTCCTATAATAATATTTCGTTATTACCCTTTTCATCATTTCAACCGGCGTACCGCATAACTAACGTTCGCTGCCACACCGCATTTTAATGAAAATCGCGTCGTTATTTTCCGTCATCGCTGTATATGTCGTCATCTGTTGATGAATCCCACGCGCCTTGTTTCAAACCTTGCTCTATCCTAAGCTTCAATTCGTCCATGTGGTGCTTGATATAGTTCGTCTCCTCGATCTCATCCCGCTCCAGGTTCTTTACGACCACGAGATCCGTGAACATCACCCTCGCCATCATCAGCATGGCACGAGCACGGTCGAAAAGGCAGGCCTGAAAGATGGAAAAGGTAAATTATGTTTATGTGTGGTTTAAAGAAAAAAAAATCAACAATATCAAGTTATCTTGAGATAGGCAAGAGTTCATGAAAGTTGAAACCTACACTAATTCGGAGGGGAAAGAAACAAAGACATTATCTCATGTCTTTTTATTTTTGTTTTGTTTTTCTTTCTTTTTGTTTTAGTGAGGAATAAGGGCGGGGGATAGAACATAACTATCTCTCCACTACTTTCTCATGTTTTAAAGGAACCCATTCTGTAAAGTGCTCAAACAGACACTCCGCACTCCACCTCCCCCCTTCCCGACTCTCTCTCTCTCTCTCTCTCTCTCTCTTTCTCTCACTACTTTTAGGAGCAAACATTACTGTGTTTATACGTTGACGAGACAGTGTATACAGTTTAATTAAAAATCCTCTATAAGAGACGGCGTCTGCCATGCACCGAATGAAAAAGCCCAATCAGATTTTCATGAAACTACAGCATTGCTTTCTCTGCATACTGAAACGCAAATGCATACATGAAATAAAGTTTTATAGAAATAAAAATAAATAAATAATTGTCTGCTTACCTCTACATAGTCTCTGATCTTCATGAGCTGTGTTCTGACATTCTTTATTTGGTCACTGATTCCCCACATCCCAAGCCCCGTGTGAATGCTCCCACTGCCGCTGTAGAAATCGTATAATCTAAGGGAAAATAAGAACACACCAAAGCATTATATTTAGATAAATTCTACACTTCACTAAATTTAAATTAAACATATATCAATGATTAAATTAGAACCAAGAATGGAGGCTTGAATATGATACAAAGTTAAAGCGATAAAGCATTCATTCGATTTCAAATTGGTGAAACTAAACTATGTTACTCTTAAATAATTCTCTCTGACTGACAAAACAAAACTTTTGTCAAATGATGATATATCGGGACCTCTTTTAAATATGAAATACAAATCTTAAAAAACCTCAATATTTGACTGGTTGATTTAAAGTCAAATTAGGTTAGGTTGTTAGAGTTTCGTGTAATGGCAACTGTTTACATTGATTTAAGTGAGATTTCCCTGATCGTCGAGATCTCCATAATATGTCGAGATCACACCTTACCTAGCGACGTCATCGTCCTTGTCATCCCACATGGTCATCTCGGGTTCGATGCGGTACAACCTTAGGCAAAAGTCCGGCGATATCCGGTTCAACAACAGTGTCGTTTGAAACGTCGACGGTATAGGTTTCCCAAGTCGAGGCAACACCAACGTATGCTTCTGCAAGACGATGTAGTTCCTCTTCTGTCCATCGGCTTCACACAAAGCCGCATAACTGTTCATCATTTCAAAATGTCTTAGTTCCTCAATGGGTCCGATCCAAAGGTAGAAGCCCCATTGGAAGGCCCTCTCCAGGACAAGATACGCCAGACGGGCCATGTCGGAGCGGACGCTTCGCGAGTCGGGTTCGTAGCCTGCAGTTCTTTTCCGGAGCATAAGCGCGGAGACGGACACTTGCTCGGGTTTCCGACGGGCGAGCACGAGATCGATCTTGGGTTGGATGACGACGCGACCTCGTAGGTATTTTAACCTGGGATGCTCATACTCCATCATTACCTGAAGAAAAAAAGTTATAAGGATTACTCATCACCTTTTGTTTTAAAGGCACACTGTCCTACTTGTAGCTACTTGCTCCCTCTATATAGAAAACTTCCCAAATCGGTGCCTGTTGGTCCCCCATGATCCTCTTTTTCTTATGTTAAATGAGAGCTGAGTTAATGAGATAGCCACCTGTCACAGTGACCTCGATGGCTCGCTGTGTGGTCTAATCCCTTCTAGCTGCAGTAGTAACGCCTACCTTTAAATGTTGATTCTAGTCATCTTCAATGTTAAATGAAAGTTCAGTTATAACCCCTCCCCCCCCCCCCCCACCCCCTAGGTTTGTTACCACTTACTCTCCCCAAGCTTCCCTCTTTCCAGCTTTGATGTATTGGTTGGAATAGGTGTGTGACAATAACAAGAAATGGTTGTCCGACATAATTTGCTTAAACGTTTGCCAAAAGTTCTCCCAAGAAGCATAAACTGGAGAAGAAAAAAAAAATCATAAAATTTTCAAGTTTGTCAAAAGGGTTTAAAATATTTTGAGAATATCAAATTCTCGCGAAAGGACTCATATCAAAATTGATTTTGAAGTTATTATAGGATTTCGGAATTAAATAATTAATTTGATAGAGTTATGAAGTAACATACCCCCAACCCGACATATCCCTAGATTGAGTTATCTAATAACCGCTGCAAATATTTAATCAAACTAAACAAAATAACTGATATTTATGTAGATTCACAAAATTTAAAGTCAAAACCACTCTTTGTTTTACCTGGTCTAATGTTTTATCCTGCTGTTTCATGATGTACGTGACTGTCTCATAGAATCTTCCCTGGATAAAGAAAGAATCTTTAAGAAGCTCCCGCTTGCCCATGCTGAGATCCTGGAGAATGATCCCGTGGAGCGCTATACAGGTATCCACCAGGAGCTATATAGATCCAGTCAAAAATAAAGAATGACGTAATCATGACGTACACAAATTTTGAAACCGCATTATAGTGAAAATGCTATTCCATCGTAAAATGTACTACAGTCAAACCTGCTTTTAATAGTGACTACCTGTCTACAAAGACCACATATTTTTGTTACCCTTGAAAATGGTTTCTCATTGATATACAAAAGGAACCTGTCTAAAAAGACCACTTTTCTTTGTTTCCCTTGGGCGGTCGATATAGACAGGTTAGACTGTATATGTAAAGTGTCATAAAGCAGACAGAGGTGACGATTGCCCTTTATGGTATCATTGATGTTGATAATTTGTAAAGTTCTTAAAAGGCTGCAGGCCCCCATTAGGTCCCGCCTCGTGCCCTTATCTTTCTTTTTAACACAATACTTAATGAACACCAACGGTCATTAAAAAAAAAACATAACAAATGTTTTATACATAAAGGAATAAATAAAACGGCAAAATATATGGTCGATAACTACTCTTCCCATTGGTGGACTATACGGGGCACAACTCATCCGTTCCGCCGTTATGAAATCCAAAAAGCGTACAAATACACAACCCAAAATGCCCCCCCCCCCCCTCTCCTTTTCAATGTTAATCAAGTTATCACCGAGAAGGCTTCTGCATATAGGCACTACACTCCGCTTATGTCCAACAAGAAAGCGAAAGACATAATGGAGAGTTTCACAATAATTGTAAAAGGAAGACAGTGGTTTGGACATGTAACTAGATGGAAAAATAGCTCGACAAACACCATCTTGCAAGGAGGAACTGATGAGAGAAGAAAGAGGGACAGACGAACTAAGACATGGACTGATAATTAGATCAAGCAGTGGACGGGAATGTAATTTGATCAGCTAACTAGAATAGCTGAAGACAGGAAGTTACGGAGAACCTGCATCTCGATGTCCATGTGTGTCGCCCCAACTGCTTCAAAGCCAGAGCCATCTATACACAGAGTTTGGCCAACCCGGTTCGAGTTGGACACAATATTGGTCAAAGTGAAACCAAGTTGGCCAAACTCTGTGTATAGATGGCTCTGTTCCAAGCTATGAGATATAGATATAGATATAGATATAGATATCAATAACAAATGTCATAACAACTTTTCTTGATTGCTTGCCTACCAAGTTTCTTATGTAGGATTGTGCCCCCCCCCCCCTCCCCCACCTTTTAAAATAAATCATGCATCCCCTCCCCCGTAAGTGAACATACCTGTTGACTATACAGATAAGTATCGCTGATGTTAGGAAACTTCATCTTGCTCATGTGGCCACGCCTGGGATCAGATGGGTCGACCATCGTATTCTTGCCCTGTTTCGTCGGCGCTCCCATACCCGTGGTCGATGACTTCGCATCACGTTTGCTGCCATCCAGTGCAGGCAACCGGGTTTTATTCGACATCTGTCAATAAAAAAAGACGAAAAGACAAACAAACAAATGAACACACAGATACAATGTCAAGAAACTAGTGTACCATTCGTTTCGATATTACGTGCAGGCATTGCGATATACCATTCCGGTATTATTTTAATGTGATAGGAATAATGCAAAACAATTTTTTTGATCCAGACATTTAAATCAAACGTTGTGTCGTAAGTGGTGTCCATACGAAGGTCTGGAGAGAACATGTTATGTGTGCACAAAATGTTGATACTAAGTCGTTTCCAACATGACTTAGCATATTTCCTCTCTAATTAAGCTTTTTTTGCTCGAAATTTCAAGGTCTGTGTAACAGTGATTATCAAGACAGTAACAATGATGTTGGAGGCTGTAATTTTGATCATGTGATTAATCATATTTGGTATTGTTTACTTACTTCTCTCTCTCTCTCTCTCTCTCTCTCTCTATTCATCCCCCTTGTATTGCCCTCTCCATCTCTTCCCCCACTCATCTAGTCTTCATCTCTCTTCCAGCTCTCTCTCTTCCCCTCTTCCAGTTCTCTCCCTCTGTGTATACGTGTCTCTCTCTGCATTCATTTCCATAATGATATCCTTGTTCCCCCCCCCCCTCTCCCCCTCCCTCAAATATTATATTCAGTTATGAATAAAGCTCATTATGTGCACAGCGGTAATGAGTACATGCCACTCACATAACAATAATGGTTTAATCAACAGAGCGTGTCAGAATGCCATGGGTCGATTGAGACGACACTGATTAATTACTTCCGTGCTGCATTGATATGACGGGATCACGTAGATTGATAAATACTTAGAAGAGCTCTCTGTTAACAAATTGATTAATATTTGCAATCAGCAAGGGTAAAATCGAATAATGAAGTTTATTTTAAAGACCCACTGTCCTACGTGTAGCCACTTGCTCCCTCTATATAGAAAACTTCCCCAATCGGTGTCTGTTGATCCCCCATGATCCTCTTTTTCTTATGTTAGTTGAGAGCTGAGTTAATGAGATAGCCACCTGTCAGTGACCTCGCTGTGTGGTCTAATCCCTTCTGGCCCAGTAGTATTGACGGTCTTTAACTGAGTCTCTTACCATGTTCAAAATGTATAGATTCTAAAATTAAGATTTTAATTGAGCTATCGTGTCAAGAACGATGTGAAGGAATTTTTCATGACTGATTAAGGGGATTTTGTTAATAATTAATTGCAATGAGAAGGGAGAAAATCGAATAACTAAGTTACCTTTCAGATAATCATATTACCTAGTTCAAAATGTATAGATTCCGAAATTGAGATAAATTTAATTTAATTTTAGGTGACGTTTGATAAGGGGCTGTAGGCCCTAAATATCAAAGAAAAATTGTGTCAATAATTGCCTCAGAAATGCAATTAGCAAGGGGAAACCTCAATTAAAATAAGTATAGCTTCCGAACTTATATCATTTTAATTTAATTGAGCTCTCGTCTCTAAAACGACGAACAGCGATATAACTTGGAATTAAACTTAGAAGTCCTATTCAAATGCAGAACATGAGGGAATCTGTATTGATTTTTATTCAAATTGTACCCATTAATGTTTTTGTATTGTATTATATCTTATCAAACGTCGTTGATACATAAACATATCATAGGTTACATATTGTAATCTATGGGCAAATATTCGAAATTTCAGACGCTTTACATATATAATTTCAACTGGTAATATATATGTATATATACAGCATACACAAAATGTATGTAAGAAAAGAACCTATGCCACAGCTTTTGTAATTCTTTTGGTAAAGGAATACACTGCAAATGGGTTGATTCAGAAATGCTACGCCCCCCCCCCCAAAAAAAAAAAAAAAAAAAAAAAAAAAAATGCCCATTATGCCACCTGATAGTGAAGCAGATTTTTTTCTGTCCCCAAAAGGTTTTGCTCATTACGTCACTGCATACATACACACACTCACACACACACACACACACACGCACACACACACACGCACACACGCACATAATATATCAAATAGTATGATAACATTAATTTTGCAACCTTGAGAAGATAAACGTACTATGAATTATCTATGCAGTCAATATTTCGGTATGACTTTGCGGAGTTCATTACAATGTATCACGTCCTTGCGGGTATATCGTCATGGATTAAATCCAAATAAAAGAACGTAGCATTATCAATCATACTTTATCCTCTTACAATCCCCACTAATCTTATCTACACCTCCCTTTTCTGTGGACTAGCGATGATTGATTACGAAATCCAATCCAAATCCAATGCACTTTTATATTGGAAAGCGTGGCGGGTGAGGGGTCGCGTATATACGTAGCCAAACCGGAGATTTATAATATCATTTCAAGGACTCGCGTCCATGCGTCGAAATTGTTTTGCACAGCTAAAGCAATACTTCATTAAACATGCATTGTTACGGTATATTGAGATATATTTTTGGCATGTAATAAATGCCTTTTCTCTCGCTCGCATCGTTCATTTTGCAACCCTGGTGGATGCAATAAGTCAGAAGCTTGGAAAAAATATAATTGAGCATTGTTGGCAACACAATACAATGCAATATACGGGCGGGCAAATTAGAAATTGGAATTATGAAGCAGGCTTTTTTCGTATATGAACTATATTACTATCATTTTAACTCGAATTTATAATGCAATGCTTTAAAAGATGGTTGGGCCCCTGGTAATATACAAATAAAACACAGCAGTGGGGGCAATAGTAAGAATCTTTGGAACAGTCTAACACGCCCGAGGCGACAACCGAGGGTGTTTGGACTGTTTCAAAGGTACCGAGTGTGGGTAATTTTACTAATGCCCGAACATGATGATGAAAATGATGTGTTTTATTTGTTTTATAAATTGGTGTTTTATTTGTTATATGAAATGATGTTTTATTTATTTTTTATAAAATGATCTTTTATAATATGATTTTACTAATGACCGGTCATAAGTATTTACTAATGACCGGTCGTTAGTAAAATTACGTGTCATGCAAAAATAAATGCCTGGTCACGTGTACCCTCTCAACCAATCATTTGATTAGGATCCGCTTCATCATCTTATAATTGAAGATAATGCGCATATTTTACTTATATTCTTGACAGTTACAGTATAACTGGAATTATCCGTTATCTTGTTATGAAAATTAACTGTTGAAGTCTTGTAATCGAGTGTCACGGTGGTTGTGTGCGTGCCGCGTGGATTATGTATGGGTTTGTGTGTATGTGTGCGAGGGACATGACGGTGAGACTGATTATGAGAGGAAGAGACGTACAAAAGAAAGAGAGAGATAGAGAGAGATAGAGAGGGGTGCCTCCTTCGTTATCATGCACTTGAAAGTAGATTTATGATATCATAATATGGATGAAAGATGCGAAGAAAAGCTATGCACTTGATCCTGAAGTGATGACGACCCTTGCTTTTAAATAATCTACACTGTTCCCTTTACATGACCCCCACAACCACCATCATCATCATGGTTTGCCGTTTGGTCTACTACCAGTTCGTCTAGTACCCAATTGGTTTATTTCCATATGGTCTACATCCAGCCCGTCCAATCTCCAATTCATCTTCTCATTTGGTCTACTGCTCATTTAGTATTCTTTCCAGTCGGTCTATTTTCCAGTGTGCCTAATGCCCATATTGTATAGTATACATTATGGTCTAATGACAAATTTAATCATTACTATTAACAATCATCAAATGACTACTAGTATTAGACCTTACGTATGGTAGACGAAATGGGCATTAGACAAACTGGATATTAGACTAAATGAATAATAGATCAAATGGGTAGTAGACTAATTGGAGATTAGACCATTTAGAAATTAGACCAAAATTAATGACTAGTTAGCCTTAATGGAAATTAGATCAAATGATAAGTAGATTGATTTATTTTTATTCGACAAGCTTCCAACATACAACAATATACAATAATAACAGATCAAAAATAAGTCAGCTTGAACAGGATAACCCACGAAAGCTCGAGAGCTAAGTAGACCATATGGGAATAGACTAATCGGGTAGTAATTAGATCAAATAATAAGTAAACCATATGGGAATAGACTAATTGGTTAGCAATTAGATCAAATGATAAGTAGACCATATAAGAATAGACTAATTGGGTAGTAGACGAACTGGTTGTAGACAATTCACCATCATCATCATCCTCTTGTCCCCCTGCCCTAGCAACCGTGTTTCAAGGATGCGTGAAACGAGAGGCATCTCAAGAATCTCACTGTTGAATCTGGTTCCCGCGTTATACGTTGACGGGAATGATTAGGCCATGGCATTGGTCCAACAGACGATGCACTCGGTAGAAAGAGTGGGGAGGGAAAGAGTGAGATGGGGGTATTGGGGGGGGGGGTGGGGGTAGAGAAGGATATAGGGAGATAGAGAGGGAAGGAGAAGGATAGAGGGTGAAAAGGGAGAGAAAGATAGAGAGAAAGAAAGAAGGAAAGAGGAGGACGCGGCGCCAGCTATATTTTACAGTAGGCCGTTGTCTCAGAAAAAGACTACATTATTTTAAATTAAAACATGATAAATAAATACATAAATAAATAAAACAAAGGAGAGAGGGGGAAAGGAAAGACACATGGATGGAGGGAGAGAAAGAGAGGTAGAGAAAAAGAGGGAGAGAAAAAGAGAGAGAGACTGATCCAAACTTAACTATCTGAAGAAAGAGGGGAAGGGATGGGAAGAGAAAGAGAGAGAGAGAGAGAGAGAGAGAGAGAGACAGACAGACAGACAGACAGGCAGACAGATATATCATTAGCCTTCGTCAGCATCCAAAATTGAATTTCAAGGTTGTCTTATACTAAAATATTGAAATTCTTTTCATACAGATTTGGTGATATGATGATTAAATGCCTGGTCATATAGGCCTACGGGTAAAATTTGTTAGTGATTATTTTAAAGAGCATTAGTCAATCCCTGTTATTTTGACGAGAATTATTACATTTACCATTATTATTGATATAATTATTTGCATGACAATATAAAAACTCAGGGTGACAGATATTACATGTGTTAGTGTGCAATTTCCTGTAGTAAACCACAATTTTCAATTTTACAGTGTGTATGATATTTGCCATTTTCTAATATAATAAAACTGTAAAGACAAATCCAAAGTAATACCTTACATACAATACAATTGAATACTGAATTTGAGAAAGAGAAAAAGGTTAATCATAATGAACTTGAAACAGGTTTTAATATGATGGCATAATACAATAAGGGCTGTGTAGTTATTATCATCTGAAAGTATGAAGAAAAAAAAAGTAAAATGCATTTTAATAACTCTATTGTTATTATCTGTTAATTGACCAATGAAAGGTACAATTAGTTATTAGTTGTTGATGTTTTGTAGATGGTATGGGATACATATTTCTAATTGCTATACATTCAGGTGTAATCAAAATGAGGCTCTCCCCTAAAGCGATGGCTCGACTTTATAAAGGCTTCCAATTGAAATTAATAATTATTCATATATTTGTCTGCAACATTTGAGTAACTTTTATTGGGATGTCCATACAGAAGCAACGTATGGACTATAGTCCCCCAAAAAAACTTCCTCTCTTCCTCCTTTCCTCCCCCCCCCCCCCCCCACTCCCTGGATTGACGACGATATAATTAGTCTTACCTGTCATCATGTTTCTCATCGCTGGATGGAAATGGGGGATGGAAATGTCAAAAGCTACGGGCCTGTCATCGTGAGAAAAACTAATAGGGTCTACCCTGACATCCCCGTGTAGCCTATTCAGTTACACTGACATTTTTAGAATGCTATTAGTGGACAAACGTCATTCAAGAAAACGAGCCATGGTCATCTAACTTTCAGAACGGTTGTATTTGAATAGGGTCAGTTGCAGAGGCGTAGCTACAGGGATAAGGGGATTACATGCCCCCGATCGCTCGGCGGAAAAAAATAAAAAAATAAAAAGGGAGGAAAGAACGGGAGAAGGGGAAAGGAACGTGAAATTAAAAGATGTAAAATCCCCTGTCACCCTCTCGAAGGCCTCTAAATTGGATGCATCTTTTGAGATAATGTGCCCGTGCCCCCGCTCCCTTAAACGATGCCACCCTCCCACCCCCCTGAATTCCGGGACCCACGCTACGCCTCTGTGTGGTTGTAATCGACGCGGTGTTTATTACATTGCGGTGAAGACATTGATGTATAATGAGTATAACAGTCGTTATATGATAACTTATTTATGATTTCTGGAATTCATTAATTGATGTACCGAATGGCTGTTATGGTGATTATGAAAGCAATGAACACATGATGAATGGATCAATACTCGTGCAGATATCAAATTTGACTAAACGTGTTATGAACAAAGCCAACTACTATAAGTTCATACTACGAAGTGTTTATGGTAATTATCCTTGCTAACGCTATATTGTAGCCTGGGTCGGGGCACTTCTGACATAAAGAAGAAAATAGAAAAGCAAATAAAACAAATAAAGAACGGAGGAGAACAAAAAGACATGAACAGAGAGACAGACAGAGACGGAGAGAGAGAGAGAGAGAAAGAGGGATGCATAAGAACACATTCCTCACAGATGGACCATTCGAACCCCCCACCCCCCCCCCCCCCCCCCTGTCTATAGGTCTAGTTAGCACATCACTGGGAAAAAAGTCCTGGATCCCCAATTTGTAATCGGGGCTTTTACTTTTCTTTGGTTGAATTTCATACTTCCTCTTTACACATCAGAGAGTTGACTCACAAAGCACTGAATACTGTATAATTCTCGAAATGAAATTAATCATTTGGTATATTCTATGTAGCCCTTAAAAGCGAATGTATATTATAATTGAATATATATATATATATGTGTTTGTGTGTGTGTATGTGTGTGTATATGAAATAATAAGGAAAGTTCATGAACCACATAATTATTATAAACAATTAGGATACACACAAAAGGAGCGTTTAAAAAAAAAATTACAAGCTCTTTCGATTTAATCTCTTCAGGGCTTCAGATATGAAGCTGTGAACTCTATATTTCCTTTACTTTATATTTCATTAATCTAACACTTTATCTCGTCGAAACTCTGCTCTCCGTTCCTCTTAACAATTTGTGATAATATAATAAAATACTAATATATAACAATGACACGCCAACCAACATACCATGAACTTGCCATTCATCCGAGAAGTGATTCCAGTTTACAATGCATACACAAACAAAGATTCCAATGAATAAATCCAGAAGATAAACGAGTAACAATTATCAGCAGAAGGCATTCATGATGATTATTATAATCCTATGAGTTGAGTAATCATTTTGTGGCACAGCACAGGAGGATCCCTCCAAAATATATTGTCGTTCACCTCTCTCAAATTACATCGGTGTATGGAAGAAAATAGTCCTACTATGTCCCTCACACGGGGCAAAGCGATGAAGTGAAGTGCATGGACTGAGGTATTTTGCTAGCTGACGACCGATAAATTCCGATACAGCGCGAGATGGATGCGATCGATTAATCGTGTACCCATTTATGCTTACCTCTTTCGCCTCTTGCATTGTCTGTTATACCAGCATTGACGGTTATTGATTAGGCAGATCCGCCTTCCTCGCGATACAGCTATCGAAGTGTTGATGTAGTCTTCACTGTCTTGCCGGAAGGAAGATGTATAGATTGGAAGGAGGATGGTGGCGCTATTCATTTTAAGGAGCAATGGAAAGATGAATTCACCACGTTACCCCCCCCCCCCCCCTCTTTCTCGGTGTCTCCATTTTTCCATTTTTATATTTACAGTTATACTTTTATTTTGCATGCAGCTTTAAGCATCACCCCTTTTTTGACGATTCCCGGAAACCGCCCCTCCCCCCTCCCATATTTTTCGGCGTTCACTGTCAAAGAATTTACTATAGTATATCACTTAGCTGTTTTAAACACTACACAGAGAATATATGTAACCCAATATTTTACAATAATATTTCTAATGATGAAAGCTAAATATTATTATTTTTATTCTTTTTTTCCCTTCCTATCGGGGGGGGGGGGGGGACTAGAACACTACAGGGTACCATTTTACCCAATTACATAATTGTGTATGTTAGGAACGTGGAGGCGTCGTGGTATAGTGGTTCATTCACTTGAACCTTAACTCTAAGATTGAGGGTTAAAATTCAAGCCCTATACTAATGTTACTAATGTCCTTTAATTCACGAGACATTAATGCAATCTCCACCCAGAGGTACTTATCAGAAATGTAAAGGGGGTAATTATGAGAAGGGGAATGGGCACTTATGAGAATGAAAAGGGACACTTTTCATAGGTTAAAAGGGGCATTTATGAATAAGGGGAAGAATCGAGCTCTTATTTAATGGGGGCACTTATCATAAGGAAAATAGGGACACACGTGAAAATAAAAGGTGCGCTTATCGGAGTTAAAAAAGGGGTAGTTATTTTTTTTTTAAGGCTGGCAATCTGAAAATATTATTTCCGCCTGGCTATATACTGTTTTTTCGTCAGTGATGATTAGATGGCGCTGTTTCTTTTTCTCTGGCTCGAATATTGATTAAAGGAAACCAAAACCTTCATACTAAGTTACTTTTATTGTAAAGGTTAAAAGATTTGAATAAAATCAGTGAAAATTTGAACAAAATCGGGCAAGGAATAAGAAAGTTAGAGCTTTTTTAAATGACTAGTCACTAGAGGGCGGTATTCAATTTGATGACATCATCTGTGAACAACTCTCCATGCCTTTTGTACATACAATTTCACAATTTTTTTTGTTTTCTTCGTATTTGTTTGTGTTCTTGATCCGACTTCATAACATGTGAAGTAGAATATCATTTTGCATTCTATATCTTGCTTCCAGGGGAGTACATGTTCTCAATCACAAGCAAGAAGGAAAAACATGAAATGTTATGTACAAAAGGCATGGAGAGTTGTTCACAGATGATGTCATCAAATTGAATACCGCCCTCTAGTGACTAGTCATTTCAAAAAGCTTTAACTAGGCGTTGTGGCGTGCGCCTGTAATCCAGCTAACAGTGGAAGTTACAAACTGATTCAGCCGAGGACGCAGGTTCGAAACTGAGTCACGTCTTTCGGATGGTGACGTTTAAAGGTCGGTCCCCAGACGTAAATAATCATCTGATTGATACACGTCTGTAAAAACCCAATTACACACACACACACACACACTCTTACTTCCTTATTCCTTGCCCGATTTTGTTCAAACTTTCACTGATATTTTTCAAATATCTTAAACTTTACAATAAAAGTAACTTAGTATGAGGGTTTTGGTTTCCTTTAAGTGGGTATCACAGCTTTCGTTCATTCGATGGTGCGGGTCAATAATTTAGGTGTCGACCATTAATAGGATGCAAATATTTTATTAACAATCGAGGTTAACTTAGCCTATAATCTAGGCGGAGTGCCGAGCTTTTTTCTTTGCTGCTAGACTAACCTTAAGCAGAACGTCTGATACGGCGAGACTACGAACCGAATCTAGGCGGAGTGCCGAGCTTTTTTCTTTGCTGCTAGACTAACCTTAAGCAGAACGTCTGATACGGCGAGACTACGAACCGAATCTAGGCGGAGTGCCGAGCTTTTTTCTTTGCTGCTAGACTAACCTTAAGCAGAACGTCTGATACGGCGAGACTACGAACCGAATCTAGGCGGAGTGCCGAGCTTTTTTCTTTGCTGCTAGACTAACCTTAAGCAGAACGTCTGATACGGCGAGACTACGAACCGAATCTAGGCGGAGTGCCGAGCTTTTTTCTGTGCTGCTAGACTAACCTTAAGCAGAACGTCTGATACGGCGAGACTACGAACCGCTTCGCGACTCACGGTTCGTAGTCTCGCCGTATCAGACGTTCTGCTTAGGGTTAGTCTAGCAGCAAAGAAAAAAGCTCGGCACTCCGCCTAGATTATAGGATAAGGTTAACTGTGCAGTGCTAAACTATACTTTTCCTTCCCTTCCTCTCCAAGAGAGAGAGAGAGAAAAAGAGAGAAGGCGTTTAGACCTATATAATTCTATTATGAGTGGTATCTATTTGTGGCTTTTATGAAAGCCAACAGAGCACGCAGATGATCTTTATTCCCCGGTAAATTCTTTAAACTCTTATCTTTAATTTTCAACCTTGAAAACAACCTTTTCCTCTCTCGTACATATTTCTTACATACCATTAAATAATGTAAACAAGGAGTTATAGGTCCTTCAATATAACTGGTAGTGGCCGTGAGATGGCGCTAGTGAAGCTGAGTCGGAGCTCCATGGATACAGTAAACTCTGCGGTACTCAATTAGCTAAATGCTACCAGTCGTTAGTTTATTGATTTTTCATCGTGACTGTACCTTCTGTGTATCTCTCTAGCTCTGATAACGAGCTCAATGCTAAAACGCAGAGCAAAGAGTCTAACCATTCACGGCAGCCGATAACACAAAACTGTAACAATGGGACGGAACGTCAGTATTAATTCATGAATTGTTGTCTTCCGAACTATGAATGCAACTTGAATGATGTGTATAAATATGGAAATGAAACAAAGTCTACAATGAAGCGTAAGTTTCATCGTTAAAATGCTTTTAGTATTGATTTTGAGCATGCATGATGTATTTGTTGTCGGAACTTTTGAATCGAGTGAATCGGGATGTAGTCCCACTAGTTTTAAATTGAGTTGCCTTGGTGTGTGTGTGTGTGTGAATTGGGTTTTTACAGACTGGGGACGGTCCTTTAACACCACCATCCGGCTTTGGCTTTTGGCTTTTGTTATACTTGTGAATGTAGCATACATAGCAGCATTACAGCCGTGGCATCGT
The DNA here is from genome assembly GCA_035222895.1 of Strongylocentrotus droebachiensis. Taxonomy (NCBI): domain Eukaryota; kingdom Metazoa; phylum Echinodermata; class Echinoidea; order Camarodonta; family Strongylocentrotidae; genus Strongylocentrotus; species Strongylocentrotus droebachiensis. Next base: position 181,165 of record JAVYIG010001485.1, on the reverse strand, counting down.
TGTTGTTGTTGTTAGTATACTTTGACTGTGTATTAAAAACTGTTCAGAACTTTAGAGTCGGACGACCTCTATTGATTCTCAACATTTCAAACAAAACTCAACTGAGTTCACTCAAAATCGGCATTTAGTGATAATTGATGACACCTAGACTAAATAGAAGTAAAATGTAAATTATAATCTTTTCAACTTACCGACAAATTCTTTTAAAATTCAAATCATGAGTCTACTGTCAAACTTGCAATTGTGTATTTAAAAGAGAGGAGTTATCAATCTCATCTTTTTATAAGATGGGGCCCTGTTGTCAATATTAAAATCCAACTCGTTCATCAATTATGTTTTTTATTTTTTTCCTGAACAGCTATTGAAGTAAATGAAGACAATTTTGACTCCCTTCTTGCCTATGATGACCTCTTCTTAGATTACTTCAATGCATTTCTTCAATATCCAGTAAGTCACCATTACAAGTACCTTCTTTTTCTATTTTTTGTTCATTTCCTTTTCTCCTTCTTCAACTTTATACTTCTTCTTTTTCTTCTTCTTCTTCTTCTACCGCTCCTTTTAATTTAATTTTGTTATCGGTTATACCGTATTCTTCTTCTCATTATCATTGTGGTTCCTCTTCCTGTTCTTCTTGTTCTCGTTTTTGTTCTTGTTCTTCTTCTGTTACTACTTTTTCCCCCCCTTGTTCTTGTTCTTGTTTTATTTCTACTTCTTTTTCTTTTTTTCTTCTTCTTGTTCTTGTTCTTGTTCTTTTTCTAATTCTTTTTCTTTTTTCTTCTTCTTCTTCCTCTTTTTTTTCCCTTCTCCCTCTTTTTTTTTCCTTCTCCTTCTTCACCTTCTAACTTTACTACTGTATCTGTAACTTTACTAAAGTCTCTCAGAATCAAATTTGGATATGTGAGTAAAATAAAGTATGGCTCCTGAGACAATACCCCCTCTCCCATTCTTGTGCAATTTCTGTTGACCAGCTGCAATATTTTCCAATTACAACATGATATTCAAGGCTAACTTGGTCTCAAAGTAGTTCTCAAAACACTTAATCTTCTGATGAAAGTAAATGCATGAATTGATTCAAATGATTTTTCATTTCTCATGCAAAACATAATACAATGAATAAGTATATTATGAAAAATATACAATGAAACAACAAATATAACAAACATAGCATGAGAAAAGAGGAAATAACTAGAAGCAGAGCTTGTTGAAGTATTAGTTCCTCAGATGCTGTTTTACAATATATATCTTGAACAGATTATACTTAGAAAACCTTGTTTTCACCATAACCTTCTGATCTTTGTTTCCAGGCCTTCCCCCAGCCACTCTACTACAATCGTCTGACAGGGTCCTTCCAGGAGGTGGAGGATGATTCTCCCTATGGAGCAGTGCATTCCTCTGGTGGAGCCGGAGACCATAGGAGGAGGTACTATGGACCGGGGGATGCAGAGAGGGAGAGGATCATGGATTGGGCCAGGAGGGAAAGATTACCCCTATTTCTCAGGTATACTTAAAAGAACTTAATTTTTCCAGTTTGGGTATTTATCATGTTATTAAATTCTGATTATTTCATTTCTTATGTACTCACTTCTTGATTTTCTTCTATTTCCATAGCGCTTTAATAAAGACTTAGTTGTAATTTGCGCTTTATATAAAAACTGAGTATTATTATTATTATTAATTATTATTCATGAAATGTATTCAAGACACATACTTCTCATTCAAAGAATTGTGGATAGAAATGATTACCTTAGCTTTAGCTTATTAGCTTACTTGACTGCAACTTTCAGAAGAAAGCAAATTTAGGCTTGAAATGGCTACAAGCTTTTTGATGAGCATATTTGCTTCGTACATAGAGAATAATAAACTGCACCTCCTCATACTAAAGGTTACGTGTCTGTATGTTTCGTAGTTATGTTGTTTTGAAAACATTAGTCAAGATTTCACCATTTACACATGTACAGTATGTATACTTTTTCTTCATTTCTGTTTACCAGACCAATATAAAAACTATGTTCCAAGTTGGACCTACGGATGAAAAAATCCTAGACTTTCTACCGATTAAACCCTCTCCCTAGTAGTTCATGCCCAAGCATTTATCATGATTTCCCTTTAAGTAATCTTTCCCCTCAGAGAGTTGGAAATTCACCTTTTTGATGAATGCTTCCAGTAATTATAAAAACATTGTACATTGTAAAGCGCTTTGAGAGGGCCTGCAGTCCTGAAATGCGCTATAAAAGAATGAACTATTGTTATTATTATTATCAAAACACAGAACAAAGCTCTTCCTAGAATACAAACTATGCAAGCTTCTCATCCGTCCACTCGAGGAGCGCCGATCAACCAGCCGCCCCAGCAGCCGAGGCCTGAGAGGGTACAGCCGGGAGACGGCCAGCTATTCCAGCACTTCCATGAGCCTTGCCCAGAGCCACGAAGCATCGGCCTACGAGAATGACAGTGACTTCAGCTGGCCTGGGGATGCTGATAGACTCTTCTTGTTCAAGCACATGCGACCAGGATCAAGGTGTATCAGTATGCCACCTATGCTTGGGCTAAGTAAGTGTAAAAGATGTGCTCCAGATGGCATATTGTTTCAGTGACAGTTGCTTCAGCCTTCATTTTGTCAGAGATATGGGGTTATGGTTAATATCATGGTTAATTTAAAACTTATATAGTGCACATATCTGCCTATAATGACACTCAAGGCGCACAAAAAAGATTCACTACTAACATTTTAAATACAAACAATAAACAATTTAAAGTTAAGAAACTAATAATAAATCAACAAATCAAATGACTAATGCAAATTACACAGTCAGTAAGAAATCAAAATGACAACAAGTACAAAATAATGAGCGAGTGGCAAGAATGAAGAGTTGTCCTCCAGGTTCACTAAAACTTTCTCTTCAAACAAGTATCAAACATTTAGAAAGTGAGTCTGATATTCTCCAATAATCTAACGAAATGTAGAGAGCTGAAAAGGTGTGCAACCATATAGCGCTACCCAACAACATCCGTCATTAGGGTTGAAGTAATTGGGTTTAGGTGAGGTTTATAGTTACGGTCAGATGGTGTGTTTGGTCCAGGGTCGAGGTTAAGGATTTGGTAAGAGTAAGATGTTGATCATGGAGATGTTCACCAGAAAAAGTGTCGTACAACCAAGAGAGAATGTATTCTGCAGATTGTGCAAGTTAGATTTCCCCCTAATGTTTGTGAAAAGGAAATATGGGATAAAGAGAAGGGGGAACGAGTTACCCTTAAGATACCTCGGGCAGATACATGAGTTATCTGACAGATTTTTCTTTCAAAATTCCTAGTGTCAAACTACAAGTAGTAATGCATTGAAAATGACAAGGTGTGTGTATAAGTCATTGATCTGACTGGTCGTTCATTTGGTGTATTTATTGGACCCTCGTTCAAAAGTTATCGAGCTAAACAGCAAAATGCAAACAATTGAATAAGTTGTAAAACTATTCATCGATTCTTTTCAGCTGTCAATGGTGCCTTATGGAGTCCTATAGATGCCTATCATGCTCGCAAGCTATCTCCGAGCAAAAAGTCCTCGCGAGAAAGCCGTAGAGCGACTGGGAAATCCAGGTCATCGCGAGAGAAGCTCAGTCCAGGGCAGGAGGCCGAGACGGGGGCTGGCGGTGATGCAGGGTCAAAGGTCGGCTTGCCCCATGTCAGTAGAGAAGACACACAGTTGACTGTTAAGAGCAGGGATGGGCAAAAATGTAAGTATGATGCCGCAGCTAGGTGCTGTTTCTGTAGAGGTGTTGTCGTCGAGTGGTTTAATGCGTTGACTGGAAAGGCAAAAGGTACGGGTTCTGGTCCCGCTACAGCACTTATGTCCTTCAGCAAGGTATTTTATCTACTTTTCTCCTCTTCACCCAGGTGTTAAATGGTTTGGGTACCCAGTAGGATACGAATATCACTGTGGACGGAATCGCATGTGGTCGCCAGAAAAAGGTGACCAGTTGTAATGCTCCCCAGGGAGTGGAGAATGTGCAGTATAGTAATTGAATCCAGTTACCGTTGTTGTAATACACTGTAATACTGTTAGTACTTTGTTTTAAATTTTATCATTACTTATTTCTTTATTTATAATTTACAGCAAGAAAGAGTGCCTTGAAAACTGAAAGCAGCAAAGAGAATACACCCAAGAAGAGAGCTACCATCCAGACTCCTAACAGAGGGGATTCGGGAAGAATACCACTCACAGAACAAACTAATGAAAGGTAAGGTGGTAAGGAGGAAAAGCACTGCACACAGATATGAATATGCGGACTGCACCCACACAATGTCACATTAACATTTGGTTGAAAGCTTTGAAATATTTAGATCGGGGAATTTGGACTTTAAGCAGTCAACTTGGATCTATATAATGATATAATATCAGATAGTTATATAGCGCACATATCCACCATGCAAGGTGCTCGATCAAGGCGCTCCGAATGTTACCCGGCTCTGCTAGGCTGCCGATTTCGGCGCTCACAGCATTCAAGGAATTGCTTCCTACCGTTAACCATTTAACACCTGGGTGGAGAGTGGCAAATGTAGATTAATGTCTTGCCAAAGTACATTAGTGCCACGGCAGGACTCCATCCGCGGACCCTGTGATCCACAGTACGACGACTTGTCCACTAGACCACAACACCTCAATATTTCAATATTAATATTTTTGAACATAATGAAATAAACTTCAAATAGGAATAAAATATTCTATCCCTTTAATTTCCTACTTCCTCACATTAGGCCTGGACCAGATGGCGCTGAACGGCTAAAAACTACTTCCAGGGAAAAAGCAGAGGATGGTGATGATGAAGATGAAGGAGAATCAGAAGGTGAAGATGATATCTATAGCAATGAAGGGGAACACGAGGAGGAGGAGGAGGTAGAGGAGGAGGATGATGAGGATGGTTCCAGCATCGCTCTACCCCGAGAGGTCGTTGATGAGGAGCAAGTCCTGGTGAATGTCGGTGACCTGAAGGAAGATGTCCTCAATGATCAGGAATTGAGGGTAGGTTGTAAGCAAGGCTAAAAGTACACGAGGGCAATGGGTGATTCGCCCAAGTGAGCTTCATAATCGCCTCTGTCAGATGGCTCACGAGGGCGATTGCAAAATTAAAAATCGCTCCCATGGATTTATAAAATAAAGATTATATTTTCTGTTAAAACTTTCAAACCTTAAACCAATGAAATGTTGAGAAGGCTTATGGGGGCTCTTTTTTATGAGCCCCCGTGGACAAAAAATTAATTTGAGCCCTGGTTGTAAGGTCCAGTAAACCTACATCATTTACAAATAGTCTTACTTTACAGATGATCAATATCATTTAGATCTTAACATTTATTAGTAGTGGTATTTATTTCCAGAGGGTTAAAAGTGAACTTGATCATTAAAAACCAAAAACCTATAACCCCTCTCTCCTACATACAGGACCTCCATTTGAAGTCCTATCTGAGGGACAAAGTATTCAGATAATCTGTTACTACCAATGGGAAGAGGAAGTTACAATAATTAGTTGCTCAGTGTCTTCTGCATTGGTTACAAATAATTCTCAAACCTACGCCAAAAGGTCAAATTATCTGCACCTGCATATAACGTTAAAGAACTGTGAAGGGGAAAAAAATGAAATTGTAAATATTCAGCGAAAAGGTGGAAGGGTTATTGGGACTACATACTTTTTTGCATTGATGGTCAAACATCGAAATCAAAGGTTTTAAAAAAATCTTTTGAACGGACTTGATTGCAGGTTGAGGGAGATGGAGAAGCAGAACCTGACCATAGTATGATCAATTATGAGGAGGATCTCACCGCTGTAGATGAGAGAACAGAGTCTGAATTGAGACAAGTAGAGGTCAAACATCGGGTCACATTCCATCAACTCAAAGAAGAAATCCTGGGCAGTGTAAGTATCTCACATCTTGCGTCAGTGTGTATGATTTGAAATTATCTCTTGTTTTGTCTTGTCTAAATCATTGTAATTTACTGCTCCATGGCATACCGCTTTAATAAGGATCTTAAAGGACAAGTCTACTCCAAAAATAACTTACTTTCAATAGAAGCAGAAAAATCAGACAAACAAATCAACTTTTTTTTTTTTATAACATGAAAAACCTTGAAAATCACAAGACAAATTGGCAACTCACTCATGAGTCTGTGAAGTCATTGCCTCACTGTCCACTAATTGTCCATGTCTCCCCTCTCATCACTTATCAAACATAAGACCTTAACTCTCACCTACACTTGTCTCAATAAAGAGGCACAAGCATACCTAGGTGAGGTACTCCATTCACACACATCCATGTATGATACAGGATCAGCCATTAGTAAACACTTACCCTCCCTCAAACCAGTAAACAGTTACATGTAGGTGACAGGGTTTTTTCCGTCATTTCCCCCCTAAACCTGGAACTCCTTACCTCCCTGTACTCAAGAATTGCCATACTCTCACAGCTATCAAGAGGTGTCTGAAAACTCATCTTTTCTAATTTGTTGTAATATTCCTTTCTGTCTGTAATTGGTGTAAGCTTTTTATGTTAATATTCTCTCTATTTGTTTTTTTGTTAGTATTTCTTGTTTCTGCAGTTTGTATCTAATGAAAAGGCGATTTATAAATGTAATATTTTATGAAAATATTATGATAACGAGAACACAGATAATTGTTTGAAAATCCAGTGGTGCCCTGAGGATTAACTTGATAGTCCTCTTGCAGGAGGGATGAGATTAAAGTTATAGACCAGTTTTGGAAACGCCCCCCCCCCCCCCCCCCCCCCTCTCTAAAAATGAAATTGAAGCTATTATTACCAATCATGTGAAAGAATATGTTTTGACTAATGCGTGATGATTCAAATTTTGCCGGGAAACGGCACCGCCTACTAATCGATATATTTGGTAAATTATCATATTGATCCGGTCTGTATAGATATTGCGTAGTCCCATATACATCTTTCTGTGTACAGTGCTTGTAACTTTTCCAAGACTAGGCCAAATTTCTTATCATTTTGATGATTCCAGAACCTTGCAGTACACACCAATACTTATGCTAGATGATCAACCTTTTCTGATCGATTCCACATTTCTTTCACAATGCAATCGCATGACCAGAACTGGTCTATACCTTTAGATATGAAATTAAAATTCTGATGTTTTAATTTGTTTCATCTCTCATTACTTTGTAATATATTTGATGAATACATTGGACTTCCCCTATTGTACTGTGAAAGTTGTTTGAAAGTAATATTCGTTTGTGTATTTATACAATTGCTTTACATTTATTAAATATATTTGTGGCTTCCACCCAGTAAATAAGCTTTACATTGTACAGCATTTCACCTTTGATTTAGCTAATATACTAACTCTGCAACACATTTTGGATATTCTCCTGTGTCTCTGTAACATCTAATCACTGTAGAGATGTAGTGGTCTAGTGGATAAGTCACCCGACTGCAGATCACAAGGTACCGGGTTCAAGTCCGGCCGTGGCACTAATGTCTTTTGGTAAGACGTTAATCTACATTTGCCACTCTCCACCCAGGTGTAAATGGGTACCTGATATGCTTGAGCTACAACCGGGGTAATATGTGTAAAGCGCCATGAGTGTCAGAACCTGGAGGATACCGGCGCTATATAAATATCCATATTATTATTATTATTATTATACCCATTTTGTATTGATACAGCTGGTTGGTATGGAGTTGTTCAAAGCCTTCCTGGCTGGAACTCTAGGAGAGGATATGCTCAACTTCTGGCTCGACTGTGAGATGTACCGAGACAATGTACAGAGTATGGAGGGAGGGACTGATATCAAAAGGACAAGACTGTTTAGGTAAGAAACTCCAAACTTGTTAGGACTTTACGAATTAACTCTTACCTGTAAGCTCTCATAGAGCTAGAATGTGATTGAATGAATATTTATATATATCTATATAATTATATCTGTGAAATTTGATTTGCTTCTTAGTCAATACTACCACAATAAAATTTAAATCTGATATTGATTTCTTTACGTGCCCTGTATTTTCAGCTTTGGCTGTCACTCATCATCCTTTGTTTATCATTTTCTTCCATTTGAATACAATTCCAATGTCCAATGTTCTGTTTCGTAATTTTTCTCAGTGTACTGTTTGTTTTCGATGAATCACTTGAATATATATCGATATACAAATCAAAATTGATTCAACTAGAATAACCTTGTAATAACCTTTGATGTAGAGTAGAGATGCAGTAGCGGAGGTTTCGTAGTATAGAGGTGTCGTAATCGAGTGGTTTAAGCACTTGACTTGAATTCATAGGTTGACACAGCACTATTGTCCTTTGACAAGGCATTTGCCACTCTATACCCAGAAGAGAAATTGGGACCTGGTGAAATGACGAAAGCATTTGTGTTAGTAATTGCCATATGCCCTCATTTTAGGATTCAGAAAGGACCTTCGGTATGTATCTATGTTTAAAGGGGGTGTAGCATGGCAAATACTGGTTTACGCCATCTATGACTTCTTTTGGACAACTGCACGTAAACAAATGGACTTTATTAACGGTCAGTGCGAGCTCACGTTTGCGAAACAGACAGAATACTGCGGTCGCGTCGTCCGTAGTCTTATTATACCCGAGTCAGGCCACGGGGAAAGACACATAGTCTTGACATGTTTCACCCCCCTTTAACACTCCTGAATTATACTCCTTCTGTTCATTACAGAGACATTCAAGACAAGTACCGGTTCAAGCTGACCCCGGACGCCCAGAAGCAGATCAAGCAAGCCCAAGGGAACATCGGACTGAGTGAATCGGTCTTCACCAGGACCCAGTATGATGTTCTAAGGAGGCTCAGGTCGTACTGGGTGGCTAGGTTTCTCATACACCAGGAAAGGACAGGAGAGTACAGGTATGGGACTGCATGAAGGAATTTGAGGGCTTGCGAAAGCACAAACACAAAAGAGAAAGATTCACTTGTTTAGAGTTAGGATTATTTTGCATTATGCTATTTATAATGTGCTGTTTGGCAATTTAGAGCGGTTTAGAGTGCAAAACTAACTGATTTATTAGGTCTACCATTTTTTTCTATCTAAATGAAGAAATGTGTATGAAGAAAGAAACAAATCACAGTCATCATGGGCCTAGGTTTCAAAGAAAGAGAAAGACTGGACAGAGAGACAGAGAGACGGAGAAAGAGAGAGAGAGAAAGAAAAGGGATGTAGGTTGACAGCCAGACAGATTAAAGGAATAAGTGAAGACACAATTTGAAAAAAGAAAGAAATAATCAGAGAGTTTTCATTAATAAATTGGGATGTTTCAAAGCAGTTATGTTTGATATTATTGCTCTTATCCCTTCAGCTACGAGCGACTGAGGGAGCGCCATCAGCGTATGATGGAAGACGCTAAGAAACCCATGGACACGTTCCTTCCCTCCATCTCGCTGGTCAACTCACTACCGGTCAGACCCTCATCTTGCTTCCGACTGGCCACCACCCAGAAGGACTGGTCAATCGTTGCCCATGGAGGGCGCCAGATGGAGGAGTATATCAGGCCGGGGCACCTCATGACCATGGACGACACCAAGTACATCCCCAGACCAATGTCGGCAAGGTTTCACGTGGGGCTAGCTTGCGATAAGGACGCGGGGAGGCCCTTCCAGAGATATCTAGAAAGGTATGTGGTATTTTCTGTCAGGTTCAATGATGATGATGATGATAATGATGACGACGACGAAGACGACAACGACGATGATGATGAGGAGGAGGAGGATGATGATGATGATGATGATGATGATGATGATGATGATGAAGATGATGGTGGTGATGATGATGGTGGTGATGATGGTGATGATGATGATGGTGATGATGATGATGATGATGATAGTGGTGATGATGACGATGATGATGATTATAATGATGATGATGATGTTGATGATGATTATTATGACGATGACAATGATGGTGATGATGGCTTCTTGTAACCCCCTCTTTAGGGTGCTCATTGTGCGTGCTTTTAGCTGTCTGACAAAATTAAATGTTCTCAATAACCTTGTATCAGCTATAGACTTTCTCTTCCATTATCCTCTTTGTTAACAATTTAGTTATTCTTGCAATCATGTTGCAACATGGAACTGATATTTCTCTCTATAGAGTTGACAAAAAATTGACAGTGGGGTTCTTGAACTCGAAAAGAAAGTTTCTAACTTTGCTTTGTCATTGAAAAAGACGCATTTAAAAAAATTATTCTGTTTTGTTTTTCTCCAGACATTCTGACCGGCTACTCCTTGCCAACCTGCTCTTCTGGCAAGACGTCTCAGACTATGTCCTGGCTGAGGACCGTTCAGCTGACCGTCTCCTCCTCATGGGTCAAGCATGGTCAATCTTCAATAAATACATCATGGACGATGGAATATGGAATATCGGTCAGACTCACTCACCTCCTTCTACTGTGATCAAACTTAAACTTCGTTCAGAATTATGCCGCTGTAAACCGCTACGTTTTTGTTTTATGATGACGTTAATTGTAATATGCCTCCATTTCTGCATCTTGTACTAAACACAGAGCTAAGTAAATAGGAACTTTTTTGTGCTCAGTTGCCATTCATTTACATGTAAAAGAACAGCTGCGTTTTTGATTTTGTTTAAAAAAATTCTTTTGTCTTATTTCAGAATGTTGGTGTTAATTCCGACATCTGATTCTATGAAGATTGCTCTAGGCGTAAAGGGGTTAATATTAGGGTTGATATTGACTTTTTTTTGTTGTTGAAATAAATCTTTATTCAGGTAAAATCATGGATAACATCATCGTACATAAAAATTCATAACAAATCACTGAATCACATGTCTAAATGAGGTCAAATCAAATGATATTGACTTTAGTTTCGAGTTAGAGTTTGGGATATAGTGTTTGGTCAATGGTTGCATTGAAGTTAAGTATTTTGTTGTTAACTCGAGAACATGTGTTGTACAACCGAAATGTCTCAACTTGTCTCTTTGTCTTATCATGTCTCAAATGAAGATCTGCCTCAAGGAGAAAGGGATTTCATCCACAGCACCCTTCTCTTGACCAGTGACTTTGTGGAGGCTGCGACCTTTGACCGGGCAAAAGAGCACGCTGTCCACATGCTCCAGAGAGAATGGCTCCACTTCCTGAAGGAGGATCTCAAAGTATTTCTGGAGTAAGTTTTTTATTTTATTTTATTTCTGCATTTTTCCAAATATATTACCAGAATAACAAAGAACGTAAGGTATAATACAAAATATACAAACAATAATAACTTCATGTCAAAATGTTTTTTTTTTACATATGTACATATAATAATGAAACTTAATATTTCTATAACATATTTTTATAAATTTAAAGTATTATCCAAATAGTCCGGCAGCCCAGAAGATTTATTCAAGGGAAAAGCGCCGGAACAACTGACCCCATAGGCCGATGGGGTGGACCCTAGACCTCACGAAAATGGATTGCTGCCGGGTCTGAGCTGTGGTCTTCCCGCCAAAATCACACAATTTGTGACGTCACTACCGGAAGTTCCATTTTTGACAATGTACAGAGAGGTACACATGACACCATCCCATAAAACATGTCCCCTACCTATTTTTAGGTTTTTTTTTGTGATTTTTTTGTTATAACTCGACTAGCCGATAGTATACAATACACCACAAAGAGTTTTCCCGGTGTTTGCATCCCCGAAATCGATGATTACGACGATAGCCTTAAGTAGCGACGTCGTCGACATCGGGCCAATTTGTCCGATTTTTTACTCAATTTCGGATTCAAATATTGAAGTTTACTTTAAATAGCTTTTCAATTACCCGATAGCTCTTGAACTTGACCTACATATGGAGCAAGTTCTTTGCTTTTCAGAACATATATGGATGTTAAACATATCTGCACATTTAGGTTGTTTTCTGACCATTTAAGTAACATGGTTTTCAGGAAAATCGGTCAAAAATTCGAGTTTTGGGGTGACATATTAGAACAGGTATTTTAAACAAGCGCTGTACGGGGAAAATATCATACTGAACTGATTGATACTAATAATATTTACACATACTCTTCAACCCCATCCCCCTCCCCCTCCCTCCCTACACCTCACTCTATCTCTCTTCCATTACATCAACCTCTCTCTCTCTCTCCCTCTCTCCCTCGCACATTTTGTATCAATACTCTAATATCTCGTGTCTCTGATATGTAGTAATGTATTTTGTGGTATGTCTGTCACTATTCACTCTCTTATTACACAAGCTCTCTCTCTTTCTCATAACTTCATCTCTTTCTCCCCTATCTCTCCCTCTCTCTTTCTCTTTCTCCTTTATATACATGTATATATATATATATATATATATATATATAAGGATAGCATTCACCAAGTGTATATATATCTCTTCCCTTGTTTTCTATATCTCCTCGTACAACACCACCCCTTCTCTCTCTCTCTTTCTTTCTATCTCACACTTCTCTATCCCCTTTCCCTTCCACTATCTCTCTCTCTCTCTCTCTCTCTCTCTCTCTCTTTATAGATCTCAATTTCGGTCTCGATATCCCTTCATGTGCTACCCAACCATCTCTGTCATTCTTCCTCATACATCCACTATGACTGATATTATACTTTTCTAGATAAAAGTCAAATATATTCGTTTAACCCAAGAAGATATTTATTCAGATATAATGGGTATGCCTCTTTGTATTTTCTTTTACTGTAGCGATTCAAAACAGAATGTTGTGGAAGAGCAGTGCAAACTGTTTAAAAAAAATCCTATTCATCTTAACACTTTTCCATTCTATTTCACCCATGTACGTGTAATCCTCACTTTAATTGTAATATGGTGTTATGGACCTATTTCTTTTTACATCCTCCATTATACAGAGTGAGTAAGTTTTTTTTTTACTATTTCAATTCAGTATTATTTCAAAAATGTGGGATTTTTTTTTCTGACTCATGCTGTATAGGTATACCACATGTATAAAAAATAGTAAAGAATTTGTTTTATTTATGTTACCTCATAATTCCAGAAGATAAGGTGGAAGCATTGGACACAAGTTGGCCCTATGAGAGTAAGGAAGACTCTCAATATTATGCCAGTCCTTCAAGCTAAAATTTGTAAATTTGGAACAATGATCTTCATCACTTTTTTTTGTGAACAGTTGTGTAATTTCTATTCACCAGGCCTATACATGTGTCAGAAATGCTTCGTCATGAATTTAAAACATATGTATCAAATTTGAGATGTGCAATGACATGTTTCACGGATAGCATCTTGCATTACGAGTCTTCTTCATCGCTGACTCCGACATCGCTCTCATCACTTTCCTCACTCCAAGCATCGTCTGATTCCTCCTCATCCTGGACGCTGTCATCATCTTCTGTAGGTGTGGTAGGTGAACCTGTGAGAGACTCTGGGACTGCACTTCCTGGGTACCACTCTGGTTCGAAGCAGTTGTTAGTTGATTTCCAGCCAAAGTCCAAAGGATGGGATCCACCGGTTGGCTCCGCCTGGTCAGCCCTCTTCCACATTCTGGCAACATAGTGGGCTCTTTTGATATGGTTACCAAGTGTCTTTGCACATGGGGGGAGAGAAGAACAGTTTATTTTCTTCAACTTTGCAAGAGGGCCCTTCTCACCTCCGCTGCTTATCCGTTTGAAAGCTTTGCATCTGGCCTCGTTTATGTCGGATGTTACACAGCCATATAACGAGCAAACGAAAGATGTAATAGCTGGGACATCAACCTCCTCGCTTGTTAGTGATCGAAGCGCTTGCATGTGGGTGGTACTGGCTTCCATCTTTTGTAGGGGCTTCATCTTCCCCTTTCTGAAGAAACACGAGGTAAAGTCACATCCAGTCAGGGCATGGAGACCGATCAGTGCTTCTGTTGAACCGGGTTGTTTATTTTCTTGAAGGGCAGCTACATTTGAGACATCAATGTATCTCCTGTTATTGCCAGAACCATAGTCCATTATGATGTTCATCCCTGTTGACCTCCCACAGAGCCCAAGCAGGATAATAAAGACGTCTGTATCACTCGACCTGACAAGGATGTTGCCGTCTGAAATCTCCCTTGCATGGAAAGCTATGAGAGTATCCGCCTCTTCGTGGTGACATTGGAAGGAACTTGGCTGATCTATCTCAAGTTGATTGTCCCCATTACTTTTCAGTTCAATACAAGCTCCGCCGTGGGACACATACAGCGTTTTTCTCCCGACTATTGCTGCGTACTCTGGCTTCCTCCATTCTTCCATAACAAACTTGGCGAATTCTTCCTTGAATGAACTACTCCTGAGTAATTCTATGCCACTCTGACGCTGGGCCTGATCAGGTCCAGTTATGATGAATAGCTGAGAGGTAGATTGACGTAGATTTCGCTCTGGGTCTTTGATGGAAGGTGACTGGTACTTGTCTAGCACTAGGTGTATTTGCTCTCCGCGACTCGAACAAACCCTTTCCAGAAGATCCTTGGCCATGATTCCGTATGTTGATTTGCTATGTTGGAGAACGGTTTCATGAATGATGATACCACCATCAATCACACTAGCTGAGATCACAGGGAGATTTGTAGGCAACAGCGCTGCTTCCTGTTTGCATTCAAGTTTTCTTGTCAAAGCTGCCTTCTCCGTCTTTAGGGGAGTCCCATCACTATGGGCAAGTGAAAGAGGCACTTCTGTGAGTGGGAAGCTGAGAATGTGCTGTAGGTCAAGTGCATCAGTTGAATCAGCGGCAACAGCTAACATTCGCCCAAAGACATCCCTGGCTCCCTCAGCTGCGTTCACTCTCCGTACTGCCGTCTTGGATCTCTTGGCGTTTTCTGCTGCGAAGTTTAACATCTTGATCCGTGTTACTGGCTTCAGAAACCATGAAGTATCAGCTGCACATTCATCTTGAAAGGCGAGTCGAAGATGTTTTCCTCGTTCAAGTGTTGAAAGGAGAAATGCACTCGTTGCATCCTTTGCAGTTCTTCCTGATGAAACATTGATGAGCTCAGCAGGAGAGCCAGTGGCAAATGGGTTGCATGTGTTGGTCAATGTATGTGTTATAGCTTTCTTGTCAGCATCATCCCGTTCGATTCTCCGTTTTGTCAGCTGATTCATTGATTCTTCCCCTTGGTGAAGACTGACCAGTTCACGAAGTGCTGTAAGTGCCATACTTCGTTGTGAGAGAGTAATAGCCCATCTTCTGAAAGCACTGTGTGAATTAGTGAAAGTTGCTATGCCTTTCGTGGGAGAAGAAGCATCCCTGTTTACGGTCTGCTCCAAGGTCAAGTCAACTGCGCATCTTGAATAGGATTTCTTCGTGCGCCGAATGGACATGCCTCCTGCCTCTAGAATCTCGCGTGCTTTGGGATCCATATTCTGAAGCTTGTTGAGAAAAAGGGATCCCCATCTTGCATAATTTGGCCGGTTCAAAGCAAAGAACACGTCGATCACCTCTGGGAGGATCTGGATGTATCTATCAACATCATTCGTCCGTACGGCACGCTGAAGATCTCGATACACTCTATTGATGAGGTAGACATAGATGGCCCAATATGCTGCTGTGCCTCCATGCTTTCCAGCAATGACATCCTGAAAGAAGCGCTCGTATTTCTCTTGGAGATCATTCAGTGCAGCATTGTCTGCAAGAAGTTGGCAGTGTTCGACGCTGGTGTCACTCTCAGATACCACATCATTTACCAGAGATCGGTCTGCGTCTTCCAATGTGTCTATGTATCTGGACAGCAATGATTGTTCCATCACAGCAGCCAGAACTTGATGGAGTCTCGTACACCTGTTGTAGAACTTGCCCTTCATGAAACCAGCAAGGGATCCTTCGGCCAGGACACCAGCCTCGGTGAGGAGATATTCTATCCCTGATTCAGCCAAGTAGGTTCCTAGGGCTCCGAAATACGCAAGCTCTAGATGAAAGTTGCCAAGCATTACTATGACCTTATCAAAGGTTGGCGCTTGCAGGGCTTGAATGGAATATGCCTTCAGAGCTACAGCAAGGTCATAGGTAACGACCGCATATCCCTGTTTCGTCTCCTGCGAAACTTTTACAGAACGCATCATCGTTTCTTGTACTACGTCGTTTCTTGTCGGGGGCTGAGAGATGGGGTCCATATAAGCTATCGTAGTTCTAGGGAGGCTATCCGTCACATATTGGGAGAAAAAGCCAGTATGAAGGGGCAACTTCTTTGTTGAAGATTGAAGGAGCCACGTGAAATCCAACTTCTCCTGCTGAATCTTTGCTTTCTCCTTTTGCACTATCTCAGTGCACGCAGTCATGGTGGTTGATGGACCAAGCTTGAATTTTGCCTGTTTTAGCGACGTGTAGAACGGTGGAATCTTCTTTTCCTTCCCGCCGAAGCTCTTTCTTTTCCGCCCAGAAAGTGTCCCGGGTGACTTAGAATCTGATGGTTCGGGGACTGGCTCTGAAGGCAGCTCGTTTTGGTAGCATATTCCCACCGTTGCGTGAAGAGTGTCTTTACCATCAAGGGTCTCTGTATTGACGTCGTAGTTATCCCATGCTAATCCTGAAATGATAATTAAAAATTACATATATTGACAATGCTGAGAAATATTGATATTATCATCATCATCTTCATTATTATTATCATCAATATAATCATTATTCTTATTACCATTATAAATAACAGTAGCAAAAGTAGGAGCAGTATAGTAGTATAATTGCTTTTATGATATTCATCATCATAATAATCATTCTTACCTGTTCCTAATGCATCTAGCAAATGAAGGCCTGCTGGGGTTTCCCTATCACAGTTGGAGCATGTGTAGGCAATTTCTGTCTCAAGTCCCTTCACCTCATCGTAGCTGATGCAATGTCCAAAGCGATTCATAATGGTAATTAAGGTCTTTGATCCTGTCAGTGCTCCTAATCCCAACCCGATGGTTTGATGCTTCCATGGCTTGACATTCCCTCGACTGCAGTTAAAAATGGCATCCGATGACAAAGCCATTGCTTTTCTCTCAACCACATCACGACTTGATTCTACTCCTGTGTCTGCCTGTAATCCACCGACAAGGGTACGGAAGAAAAATAAAATCAGATCGGGAATCATAGGGGCATTTTCCTTCAGAGTGTGAAGTGATGTCGGTGACGGAGTTTTAGTCGGGGGCATTCCGAGAATCTCGGTGCGCAAAACCATTGCGGCACACCTGATTGCCTCAACCTTCTCACTGATTCCTGTCAACCTAGCAAACGCTTCTGTAGATGACAATGACGAATGGAAGATGACATTTCCAGCTTTGTTTGCTTGTTTGTCAACGGTAATATCTTTAAACCGCTCTTTTATCTTCGTTACCAGGCCTTGCACAGTATATCTGTCGATATCTTCTCTGTTCCCTCCAAGTGACAAGAATTCCTCCTTGTATAAATGGAAAAGGTCTGAAGCCAGCATAGGAGTTTTGTTTACGATTACCTCATTCTTGATGAATTGTGACAATCTCTCAAAGGTCTCAGTGTGCTTCTTCCGGGTGGTCGTGTCTTGATCATCGGTTGATTCTACTCTTATATATTCACGTCGACACGAATTGTGGTATCTTGCCTCCTTTGCAACTAAATCCTCTCCTAGCGCAAGAATCCTTGTGTCGTCTTTTTTTCTCGCGGCAAGAATGATTGTTCTGCTTCCATCTGTGGTCATACATTGGCTGAGGGGCTCATTTTTACGAAGTTTTCTCTTCCTTTTCTGGCCACAGAAAAGGCATTCTTCTTCAAGGACTCCTCTTGTATTGCTTAATGGATAACTAGAACTTGCGCGAGTTGCTTTGTAAGGCGGTTCGGACGACCCATGCAATGAAGATGCCTTTTTCTTTACGGCACAGAAGCGACTTAGACAACTTGAATGGTAATACTTGCCATCTGGTTTCTCAGTGGCGCTGATCTCGGCGGATTGACTGAAAAACTGGTCATGTTGAAGTAATATTCGGCGTTTGGCAGCATCTTTTACTCTGTCCCAGTTGTTTGCTTGAAAATCCTTCAAATTAGAGTTATCTCCTTCTGTTCCTTTGCAGATTAAGCAAGTCGATGTGTCACTTGCCATGATCCTTAAGGAATAAAAGAGATAATGATTTTGTACAGATCATAATTAAGTTAAGATAATGTGAAAAACCACCAACACATCCTTCCAAAATTTAACATCCGGTAATACCATATGAATTGTATTCTTTCAGATATCAACATGATCAACCCACACATGGGGTGTTAGTATGGAATTGAATTAAAATTAATAGAAAACTTTTATCCACAGTGATTTTATTATTTTTTGTCCGGTTAAAACAAAAATAAGAACATCAAATCATCAATGTTTTAGCCATCTCCACCTTTAAAACGTAATGTGCCATAAAGTAACAAAGCTTCGTAAGAGGCTATTGCTGTTGTTTTGGGGTTTTACGGAGTTGTCATTCAAATATATATATATTTGCAAGTGCAACTGTCCTAGATTAAAGACCAACATATCTATATGGTGTGTCACAATTGATGCCTCTCTCTAGAAGGCAGCGATATAGGCTCTGGTTGATAACTTAGGGGAGGAAGGGGCTTTGCCAAACAAATATCCCTCATTCATCTCCAGTCCAGGGTTCTCAGCTATTAAAACTTTCACAGAGGTTTCGTACTTTACAGTTTGTTTCGTTTTGTTTTTTTATGTTTTCGTGAAAAGGTACCATAAAAAGAGCTCCTTGTGAAAAAGATTCAAATTTGTAACAAAGACTTTTGGCTGTAGAGTTAAAAAGCAAGGTACTTGATTGGTGGTAGCAAAAAGTTGATGAAACATTACTGGCAATCCCAGTATCATTGTGAGGTATAATAAATTAATATTACCCCATAAATAAACGACAAACTGAGGTGATATCTTATTGAATGTGAAGTCTTTTGAATGATAAGCATTGGGCAAAGACTAGCCGAATCATGTTTTGTAAACAATGTGCCATGAGCGGAGACCAGTGGTGATGATTGAAATGAGCCAGGTCACTTCATAAACAATGTTGTGTGAAGCTAATTTGTGCTCCCTGAGCATACTATATAATGTTTATCCTAGCCTCCATCGTTTTACCATTTCTGACAAACGGTATATGCTATTTGAAAGACTTGATGAAGAATGATTATAGATTAGATGAATCGAGTACTAAATCAGTAATTTTCAACTTCAAATGATTTAGGCTTTGATCATATTTGACAGCCTTTATTGTTACAGGCCTACATGGGAAGAAAAAAAAAAGTCTTATTCTTTCGAGCAGGACTTTTGTCTCAAACTTATTACAACTGAGTCTACCTTTCCTTGATGAACTATATGAGGAGAACCAAATAAGACTAGAATGACATATCTTAGTTTACCCAGGCACAAGTTTCATAACGGTCCATCTCTAATATCTGAATACCCTCTTAATCAAAAGTGTAATCATATTAACCATTCCACTCATTACTCATACACTAATTAAATGAATAAGTGATCATCTACTTGACTTGGTCAGATAAAAGATGAACCGCTATTAAATATATTTGTTAAGGAGTTGTTCATAAACATCGGGGTAGTTTATTCATTTGTATTACATGAGTTTCACACAGATTCTTACCTGACATCAGTTGTCATCAGATGATATGCTATTCCCAATAGTTTTGGGAGACCGTGACTCCAGCAGGCTTCCAGCGAATCGACAGTGATTGGTAATGACAAATATCATTGGCGATGAGGGCGCTTTTCATTGGGCGAAGATAATTCACTTTCCAGCAGTTAAACTTTATCTTTGAATACATCAATGGTTAATTATCATTTCCTTGATATAAAACACTTCAAGTAAAATGTTTGTAAAATATACAACCCCGTATATTCGACTTTCAGCAACATATATGCAAATTTTACCAAATATGTTATGTCGTAATTGCATAACTTTGAATAAATCATGATGGAAATGACCACGGGACCACTTAACTACAAGTTTGAGCATACTTTAAATATATTTAATTATAAAACAGAGGTGTGCAATAAGTCAAAAATTAACAATAGTGAAAATAGAATAACATTTTTAAATCACAGCACTTGCGCAAAACTGACTTTAAAATTTTACCTCAAAACTCTAATTTTTGACAGATTTTCCTGATAACCATGTTACTTAAATGGTCAGAAAAAACCTTAAGTATACAAATATGTTTAACATCCATATATGTTCTGAAAAGTGGGGAACTTGCTCCGTATGTAAACTAAGTTTCAGAGCTATCGGGCAATTGAAAAGCTATTTAAAGTAAACTTCAATATTTGAACCCGAAATTGAGTAAAAAATCGGACAAATTGGCCCGATGTCGACGACGTCGCTACTTAAGGCTATCGTCGTAATCATCGATTTTGGGGATGCAAACACCGGGAAAACTCTTTGTGGTGTATTGTATACTATCGGCTAGTCAAATTATAAAAAAAAAAAAAAAAAAAAACCCTCAAAATAGGTAGGGGACATGTTTTATGGGATGGTGTCATGTGTACCTCTCTGTACATTGTCAAAAATGGAACTTCCGGTAGTGACGTCACAAATTGTGTGATTTTGGCGGGAAGACCACAGCTCAGACCCGGCAGCAATCCATTTTCGTGAGGTCTAGGGTCCACCCCATCGGCCTATGGGGTCAGTTGTTCCGGCGCTTTTCCCTTGAATAAATCTTCTGGGCTGCCGGACTAAAACTATCAGTTGAAAAAGTGCAGGAGACCGCAATCATAAGCAAAGCCTGAATAGTTGTTATCCATATTCTTGGAATGTGTCCTCCACTCAAATAACAAGTTAGTTTGATTTGTAAATATGAGTAAAGAGTACCAATCTCCTTAACATATTTTGCTGTGAATACTTTGTGTTCTATACTACAATGCTATACTGAAAATATCAGCCTTCATTGTTACTTCTGTAAAGAGAAATTGCAAATTTAAATACATTTTTGAATTAAAGAAGGAAAAGTGATTTGTGAGTGGATACTCGATGCACGGAATGAATCCAATTCTGGCTAGAGTTATATGTCTATGGTTTTTATGTTATCGTCTTATTTTCTTACTTTTTTACATAATCCTTAACTCTTCACCGATAGAATACCAATTAAAGTTTCATGTGGTTGATTTAATACTTGCTAGCTGCTCACATATATATTTTTTCAGATGAATAGTCACCTGTTATATAACTTTTAGAAGATGGAATGCTTCATGTTTTTAATTGGTATCTGTGTGCTCTTCCTCTTCAAGCTGCCGTGCAAGACCAGAGGACCGCATCATGTCAGCCAGCTCCCAACGTTCCTCCTACTCTGAGAGATCAGCCGTAGCGAGGCAGGAATCACTCATGGGCAAACTGTAAGTAGGAAGGGCCATCCACCCTATAATCAGATCTAGGATATTTACCCCCCCCCCCCCCCCCCCCCTCCCCCTCACCCTGTTTGACCAATTAACCCCCGGCAGAGCCATCTATACACAGAGTTTGGCCAACTCAGTTTGAGTTGGACACCATATGGTGACTACTACTTTGCAA
Source organism: Strongylocentrotus droebachiensis (assembly GCA_035222895.1). Taxonomy (NCBI): domain Eukaryota; kingdom Metazoa; phylum Echinodermata; class Echinoidea; order Camarodonta; family Strongylocentrotidae; genus Strongylocentrotus; species Strongylocentrotus droebachiensis. Next base: position 159,704 of record JAVYIG010001485.1, on the reverse strand, counting down.
GCACAAAACAAAAGAATATCTTCCATGTTGTGACCCAGTGAAACCAAGTTGGCCAAACTCTGTGTATAGATGGCTCTGACCCCCTGGCAACTACCCCCCTTGATTAATTATGTCTTTGAGAATCCAGAATCCGCATTCATACTTATGGATATAAACACATCTATTGTAATTTTCATGGTGCTCTATATGCTCTGTAATTATGTTGCTTTTTTATTTAATTGTATTTATTTATTTATTAAAAAAAATATTTTGTTTGCTTTCATATTTGTATTCCTTCATCTGGTTTCTGGGACTGTTCTATTCCTAACTCAATTACCATTGGTGAATGTCAAACATTTTCTAAAACATATTTTTAATATTTTCATTTTCCCATTGTAAAATTGTATGAAATAATCTGTGGCTCATATACATGTAGACCAACTGAGTCGTAGGTAATAAATATGACTGTTATAACAAAAATCTTGTAATTATTTTGTATAGTATGAGAAATATGAGTGTCCTTAATGTCTATTTCACCTTTAATGCATGCTACAAAGGCCTTCCGTACATGTAGTTCCGGCTACTCGTCGTTTCAAAGCAAGGTAAAATAGTTTGATGTGGTGAATTGTGTTAATTTGATGAGACTAGAAAATAAAGAGAGAAACATCTCACCTGCTCTCATACTTGTAGTTTTATATTGAGTTTTACATTTGATACAAATCAATGAAATATATATATATATGTGTAAATGATCATAGAAAAATAGAAGATCTATTCTCTCTAATCATTGAAAAGGTGATTTCAGGGGTAATATATTTCAAGATGGAACAGAAAGAAGAAAAAAACAAAGAATTGAATGTGATGATATTAGATATTGTTTGTATTTTGTGCACTATTTCCTCATTGGTAATGATTTTTTTTATGCCTAGATCCCATTGTGTATAGTGGAATGGTTATTGGTTACTAAGGTGCTATATGATTATGTCTTTATTTCTTTCATTTGGAGAAAATAGCTCACGGTACTATTTTCATGGAGTTTTGGCTTAATTAAAAGTCTATTGCTTTATTTGAGTTAATTTAATCCTGGGGATTTCTGTTTTTGTGGCGGTTTTTAACATTTGAGACCAAGAAATAACTTAGGTATAAAATTGCTTGAAAAGGTTAATTTGAAATGAAGCTCTCTCGATATTTATACTTGCTGGTATATAATATTGGCTGCAATAATTTCTCCTATCTTAAAAGTAGTCTTTCAATCAAAGTTCCTTTTTATTTGTTCATCATGATACAAACCTTATTCCATAATTATAGTAATTTTAAAATTCATGAACTACTTTTTATTTTAATGATACAAGACCTACCTCCATGGTCAAATTTCATAAATACTGTACCAAGCCAAATTTCCTTACCAATTTTTCAGCACATCAAACTGCCTATTGCACTAAAAGGGGTAGTAGTACTCTACATTTTGCTCTATCACATATGCCTTAAATTTGGAGGTATATTTAAGTCAGGTTTAATTAACTTGAGCTCCAGGCTAAGTTGAGCTAGAGTTTAGCTAAACCTGACTTTGGAATTTGGGCCTGAGAACTTGTCTCCTTTTCACCTGCCACTCTTTATTCCTTCTTGGTTGTCATAGCGATGAAAGTAGTGAGACGAGCATTGAATCCAGCGATCACGACAGGTGATACAACATTTATATCCTCAGGGCCTCCGTCATCTAACGGTCATGACTGATTACAAGCTACGATCAAATACAACATTTCCATTATTAGACAATCATGAAAAACTCTCTCTATATTTTTATTAGAGTCATTGAATTAAAAATAAATTTTCAATTGCTCCAAAATTGGTTGTGAGATTTCTTCTGAATTAATTCAATAAACACAAAGATACCATGGTTTTGAACAGCTGTAATTCTTTTTTTAGCCTGGACAGGATTGGTATTGAGCTAATGAGAGAGAGGAAAAAAGATATGAATTATTCAACTGCAATCTATCTCTTTTTTTATCATGATGCAAACCTCATCCCTCAACAGATCATGAACTTGTTTTGATTTTCAGAATTATGAAGACAAGCTTATTCAGAATCTGTCTAAAATTTGTTTATCCAAAAGAAGAGCCTTGTGAATTGAGGATCGTTTTGTATTTTCCTCATTCAAAACAACAATAAATCCAACAACTTTTTTTTAAATGTATGGATTGGCTGATATGGAAAGTTGAAATTGATCATAAGTTGTGTTCATTTACATGATTATTTACAGTAGGCCCTATTGCAGTGAAACACACATAGCACTAGTACTACCAGATGGCGATCTACCCATTGCAGCAATCTACATTTATTTGAAAACCTTAACATACATGTAGCTATTGCACATTCACTTTTATTTATGTAACTTGTTTTTTCCTGTTAACCATTTTTTCCTTCCTTCATACATGATATATTTATGTATTTCTTGTATTTCTTATATAAAGTTGATTTGAATAACCTTTCTTGTTTTGATTTTAGCATTTAGCAAACACCTTAACAGATATACATGTTCACCTGAGATGATATTTTCCATCATTTCGTTCTCATATTAGAATTTGTTGTTTTTATGTCTAGTAACAATTATTGTAGCAAACACATTTGATATTTTATATGTTTGTACATATTCAAGGTACGGTAAATGATATACCTCAATGTATTTCACTTCATCACCATTAACATCTTGCTCCTAATTAGTGACATCATTTTTGTTGAATGAATGAGAAAGTACAAACTTTTCTCCTACTACCCATCCTCTCCAACCGGCGCTATAGTTCTCCTTAGAACTATAAGCTCAAGACTACGGACAGTCCTTTTCAGGACTAAACACACACACTCAAGAGAGGAAGAAACATCTTTTGTGAAAAAAGAGGAATATTAATGTAAACAAAATTATTTTTAGAATCAATACAATCCGATACAAATGTTTGGCCGTTTTTCTTGCACAAAAACCTGCTCAGAATTTTTTCATGTGAATTTATAATTCATAAAGCATAAACCATTAACTACTGAATTCTCTTATTCCTATAGACTTAATACAGGTTCCAGCAGCAATGGGTTAATATTTTTCATCAGTTCAGACTGATCATTTGTTTCTCCACTCAGGGGTAGAAAGCCTCAGAACTCAAGCTAAAGCTGATTCTCATAACACGATCGCTACTATATTTGAAAAATCAAACCAAGGGCAATTTCAGTGCCCTATCGCACATCCCATAGAAATGATGTTCAGGTTAAGTAATAAATCATCGTCAGGTTTGCAAATTTCAGTATGTGCCCCACAAGGCTATTTTTTTTTTTAGCAGATGTTTCTGCATTTATTGATAAATCAAATATAAAACATTCAAATAACAATAATAGTATATGTGACCCGGCACCACAAAACCAACAAAAAGTCGCAACCAGCGATTCTCCGTAATCAGCTAAAATGTCAATTTAGGTGAAAAAAATAGATTTTTGTTTTTTTGCATTTTCTGAAAGAGTGGTCTTTTCTGTACCTAGTATCAAAATTTGGAAGTCTAAAACATAGTAGAAGATGTGTTTTAAACGGTTTTTCTAGACCATTTTTTTTCGCACAGCCTTCGGTCTCTTCCAAAATTTGATCACTTTTCCCGAGCGAAATTATCGTAGTCCGGAAATGGTCGGTCGTTGCTAACGGGTCGTGCTACGCGGGCTGTGATTGGTCCGTTATAGCAATCAGTGCGGCGCGCCATTTTGTTTGTATCCGCTTTCACATCCGAGTTCCAGATTTGCGTTCGTCTTATATTCTCCGTTAACGACTTCGACTAGCTTGATTGTACATCACATATCCAGAATTTGTTGATCAAGAGTAGACCTAAGAACATTATTATATTTTATACATTTGAAAGTGACAAGTTGCGAAAAAGTCTACAACGTCGTTACAATGCCAGGTTTTGTACGTGAGCAGAGCCGTGGGATGGTACCGGGGTGCACCAACGCAGATGCCCGGGTAGCTCGGGCGGTCAACGAAGCGATGATGCGGGGGCTAGCTGCGGGGGATCAGGCCAACCTTACAGCTTTGCTTACTGAACACTTCGGGCAAGACAGCGACGAGAGAATTCCTGATAATGTGGTTACAAATAATTGCCCAGATGTATACAAAACAAGATAGGTGACAAGCAGTGTTATGTAAGGGGGAACAAAAAGACTCCGGGTCCACCATGAATAGGCATTGTCTAGTGCAGGTGTCTCGGCACTATGTTGCAGTTCACTTAATCTTCCCAATTACAACTCTATACATTTACAACATAATAACTTTTGAAAGACTTAAGTCCACACATTGAAACCTCAGAAACATAATGAACAGACTATGTTTGACCATCAGGCCAAATTTCAGCCTAATCTGAAAATCTCTTCATAGTGGTTGCTATGGCCTTTTGATTCACCCTTCTATTGATTTCCCTGTGGTTTGCTTGCTCCGCATGCTTGAATAGCCCAAAACTTTAAAGCTCTCTTTCTCACAATTTAATACCAGTAACCTCCCTCACCAGCTCTTTTCATTCACTAAATTGAAAGGGTTAGGAAGCTTCAATTTAGACAAGTAATATACCATTTTAATGAGGAGAACTTCTTCTTTCATAATCAGATGAAATCAGGAAAATAATTTTTTGCGACTTTTTGGTGGTTTTGTGGTGCCGGGTCACATATAATATAATTGATTTACATAAAGAGTGACAACTTAATACACACAAAATAAAATTTAAAAAAAAAAAATGCATAATTGAAAGCTTGAAAGTATGGAGGTAAGTAAAAATAATCAAGATAAATGCAGAGGCCAACTATCATAAGCAAGGAAGCTTGAGTCGATAGCAGCTATTGGAATTGCTTTAGGTTTATTTTTTTAACTACCGGTATTTAACATTCATGAATATTACAGATGAAGATGTACAATGTACATCATGCCTATGGGATTCGCTGATAACTTTAACAAAATCAAAGTTTAGGGCGAGGAAGAAAGGCTGAGATATATAGTATTTAGGATTTGTATCACATTTCCCCATTAGCATCAGTCTAATTTGATTGAGAAGACAAAAAAGCCACAAGTAGAGCATGCATTAGTTTGATTTTTTTTCCAATTACAGGAACTTGTTAAATATAAAATAACACTCTTTTGTTTTGCCACTGAAATTAAACACGTTTTATATTCATCTTTAACTTAGTATAGAGATTTAGAATACCCATTGTGCATTGCACTATGTCACTTTTCCACAATTAACATCGTCTCTATAATTAACACTAGTATTAGTTTAGTATAGTTTGAATGAGAAAGCACCTGTGTCTGTGTGCATTAAATGTAAGTCATTTAGATTGTGTTTTGTTTTATCTAAAGAAGGCATTTCTGTTTTATCTAAAGAAGGTAGTTCTGTTTTATCTAAAGAAGGCAGTTCTGTTTTATCTGTATAAAAATGTTACAATTTGCGACTTAAATGGGATCAGCTTATATGAGCTTCTCACGAAGCACTGACACATGCATTTAGCATATTCATTGGTAGTTTAAAAGAAATTATGAGTTGGACCTAAAAATACATGCTTTTTATGATTTCAGAATTTTGAATCGATAATAAACTGTACGTTTGTATATCTATTTGGGTTTTAATGATTGATTGATAAATTAACCCGTTTCTTTAAGTACTTCAGAGAATAGGAGATTGGTATGAAGGTAAGTAACATGGAACATATGGTTGTATGTCCTATCTGAAGGATTAGGTATTTGAGAATGGATGCATTGCCTACAGGTTTATGACATGTATTACTATGTTGTCATCATGATAAACATCATCACTCATCCTCACCATTATCAACACCATCATCATCATCACAATTCATTATCATCATCATCATTCATCATCACCATCATCATCATCACCATCACCATCATATTCATCATTATCTTCATCATCACAAATCATCATCATCATCATCAACTTTATCATGATTCATCATCATCATTATCTTCATCATTATCATCATCATCAGTCATCAACATCATCACAATTCATCATCATCATCATCATCATTATCGTCATCATCATCATCATTATCATCATCAACATCATCATTATCATCATCAACATCATCACATTTCATCATCATGAATCATTATCATCATCATCATCATCAAGAATCATCGTCATCATCATAATTCATCATTATCATCATCAACATGAATCATCATCATCATTTCTACCTTCTTAATATAGCTATCAACATCATCATCATTTCTACCTTCTTTATAGCTATCAACATCATCATCATCAGTCATCTTCATCACCGTCATCATCATTAACATCACAATTCATTATCATCATTTCTACCAACGTTAAAGCTATCGACAACATCATCATCCTTTCTACCTATGTTATAGCTATCAACAACTTAATTACAACTCTCATCTTTTTCCAGTGACCCTGAGGAGGCAGCAGCAGCCGCGGCCGCCATGAAAAAGAAAAACAAGAAAGGTGGCAAGGACGACAGCACCAACCAGGCCGACAAAGAAGCCATCAAAAAGCAGCGGGAGGCCAAGAAGAAGAAGCAGATCGCCATGCAGAGGAAACTGGTCCGGCAGGCCAAGGCCAGGCAGCAGGAGGCCAAGAAGGGCGCCAAGGCAACCAAGCAAGGGGTCAAGTTTGAAGGCAAAGATGAGAAGGATTCAGGGAAACCAGGAGACGGGAAAGGAGACAACAAGAAGCCAGAGGATGAGAAGGAGGCAACTTTCAAGAAGATGTTCAAGAATAAGAGGTGATTTATTCATGGTTGTGAAATAATTATAGATGTATTATTTATAAAAAAACTGTTTTAAACAATACAATTGAAATAAAAAAATACAATCAAACCTGCTTTAGTGACCACCTGTCTACAAAGACCACATTTGTTGTTTCCCTTGAAAATGGTTTCTCATTGAAACATGCACTGAAGGAACCTGTCTACAAAGACCACTTTTTGTGTTTCCCTTGGGCTGTCGCTATAGACAGATTTGACTGTATTATAAACAAATGTAACCTAAGAGTGAGGTTTTCCATTATATTTTCTGTACACTAATCTAATTCCTAACTTCCAATTGCAACCCTAGTCTTCTCTATATATCTATGACAAAATAATGGCTTGAATCATTTGCTGCCACAGCTTATGTGAGAGCACTCAACTTCATTATCACTGTGATCAGTGACATTTTATTTCCTTTTTCTTTCCAGCGTTATGAATCTCTTCAAGACGTACGTTCAAGACTTTGAGAGTAAGGACGTGAACAACATGGTGCAGATGTACTCTGATGTTGATATATGCTGGCGAATCCCTGAAAACCATGCAGATAAACGCACATCAATCTCCAAGCAGATCTACAGTAACTTCTTTGATCCAAACTCCAAAAGGTTAGTGCTTCTGGTAGTCGATATATTGCTCGTTGTGTATCAAAAGCAGTGTAGCCTTGTTTGAATGAGATCGGGCGTGTATCCCACAATTTTACCTTCATACTGAATTCATGCTTAAATTAGAAGAAGAAAAAACCTCTACAAGAAGATTTCAAGGAGGAACATTCAGTTGAAAATTAAAGTTCTTGCCAACTTTACTCGCTAATCGATTTGGTTTGGGGTGGGTTTTAAAAAAACATTTCAGTCGCAATTAGATTTTGATGGCTGATAAGTTTTACGGAAAAGTTGTGAATATATCCCAGTTGAAAATACTGGCGATTTTGAATTCATGTCAAATTTGACATTGATCAGCATAACGTTATTCTCACAGAACAATAAATCTTACTTTAAAAAAAAAGGTAAGCCAGGTTGGATATCAGCTTTGCTTAAACAATTTTTCTTTATCTTAAAAGTGGATACAAAAATAATTTTTATGAAGTATGAAAATATGCTATTAAACATACATCCAACTCTTTTTGCTTTCCATATATTTGCTTTTGTTTAAATTGTTTATTTGGTGAAATGAATAACATGCACATTATTAAATTACATGTACCGTTTGCAAATATAATGTATAACAATGTATATTTATATAAAATACAACATTTGTTTGAGTATCCTATTGGCAGAAAGACTGTTAATAATTTGTCATATACAACCATTATCAAAGTTGTATTAAATGACTTGTCTTGCAAGCATATTATCATTATTACTATTATTCATTTAGCAGTCACCATACACGGACGAAAGGAAGGTATTGTGCTATATGTGGTATAAGTTTAAATCACTTTTTGTTCAGTTTGGGCTGCACATTGGTGGAAGTTGGTTAGAAGTATTTTAATAGTAATATATGTTCAGTGATAACAGGGATATCATTCCTTGGCACACAGAGAGTATTAAATCATTGATGTATACCGGTATAGAGAGTACAAAGCAGATAAATGGGGTTAAAAATCTATCTGTATATAAAAACAAGAGTGCTAGATAATATCAGTAATATACAGTAGGTTTGCGGTTGCACCATGTGTGTGAGAGAGAGAGAGGTTTGAAGAGTCCTGAACAGGACTCTGACTCGGTAATCTTTCTTGGAGGAGTGTAGTCCTGAAAAGGACTGTTTGTTATCTTTCTTGGCATATAGTTCTCAGGAGAACTATAGCGCTTGGAGAGGATGAGTGGCTCGACGTTTCGAACAGGTTGACTATCCGTCGTCAGGAGTGGGGAATAGCTGGCGTGCGTGAGCTTAAGTCACCGGTGTGCGGACGTCAGGGAAAAATAGGTGACCGTATGTCGGCTTGAGTCATCGGGCAGCATCTAATATCAGTAATATTCTGATAACCTTTAAACCATACATTATCATCATAACTATTTAAAAACAAGTACTTTTAATGGAATTCCATGCCGTCATATCGCCTGTATAGCATTTCTTATTCCCATCACCGTTTGAACTGAGTTTTCATTTTTTTTTTTCCAAAAAAAGTTAAGTTAGGAAATATTGGAAAAGTAAATGAATATTGCTCAGCTCATACCATTTTATACAAAATTTCGAGAATTAAAAAAAAAAAATTAAATGTGTTAATTTATGGGGACTCTTGAGCTGTACTGATTATAACCGATAAAAATCCATCTAGAAATCCCCAATTGTAGTTCAGTGGCGGATCCAGGGGCCTGCCCCCCCCCCCCCCCCCCCCCCCCCCGGGAAAAAATGTGTATTCTTACTGTTACATTTTTTTTTTGGGGGGGGTGCAATTTTTCAAATTTTCGAGGACCAAAAAAAAAAATTAGTGTCCCCCCCCCACCCCCGCATGAGTGAAATATTGGCCGGCACGATTTTCATATTTCAGCACACTAAATTTCAAATTGATTTCAAATTTGGGCCCCCACCCCTAATAAATCCTGGATCCGCGCCTGTTATAGTTTGTTCAAGGTTATTGCTCAAAAGCTTTAGAAATAACCTACCACTATACACAAGGGAAGCCTCATATGTTGCTGTCTTCAAAGTTTTGACACACTTGTTTCCAGGAGCTTTTGAATGGTTTTTGAATATTTTTATTGTGTGTTTGTAAAGTAGCACTGTTAGGAGTATTGTTTTCATCACAGCGCAGTAGAGTGTATTTATATAGTAGCTGCGCTATATAAATAATGTAATCATCAGTTTCATCACTATTCTTATTATTGCTACAACAACGTATATGACAAAGAAGCTGTGATAGTCAAAGATAAGCATAGGGAAGTATTAAATTTGAAATGGAAATACAGATTCATGAAAGAATGAGATGTACATGAAATTTCTATTCATTTTAAAACATGAAGCTCTCTTTGTATCCCTGAATTATTTTCAAATCTAAATGAATATGATAAAAATTAAATATTGATGACACCAGTTAATAATTTCATCCATGCACCCCTATTCATAGAATGGACTAATCCAATTTATCAATAGAAATGAGTACACATTTTGACAGATCAGTGAACCGCGAGTTGGAAAGATAAATATCATTTCATGAAAGTGTGTCGACCCATAGATTTGACAGTTCGCTCAATGCCAATAAAAGCTAGACGATATGTTTATCTTGGATTGATGTTTGCTTTGTTAGGTCATAAATACAACCGATATTTAATCTGTGTGCTTCAATAGTTTAGAGCTGCTTCATTTAAATCTGTGTTTACATGAATATGTTAATTTGTTATGCTGAATGTGGCATCACTATTCTTTATTGTAGTTCTTTGTTTTTTTAATTTATTTATTTACTTTTAGTATTTGGTCAATGTTACTCTATTCATAATATGAATTTATAATATATGAACCTTTTTCCCTTTATTTTTTGTTTGATATGTGGTAAATGTATATTTATTGTTATGGTTGACAATCATTGCTGCACACACTTTATAAGTAACGGTTATTACAACTTAGTATCTAATAAAACAATTAGTGAGAGAGGGATAGAGATAGAGAGAAGGGGAGAGGAGAGAGAAAGGGGGAGAGAGGAGAGAGAAAAAGAGAGAAAGGGGACGGGAGCAATTTGAAAAAAATTGTGCCTTGTTTTCATACAAATGAAATGAACTTCAGCATTACTTTCACGCAATCTGTATCGCAGTGGTGAATAAATTAGGTGATAAGTGAATACCGTAAAATGTCTTGACAAAGGGCACTAATGTTGGCAACGCAACCTTTATTCATACATCTCTTTGGATTGTGCGGCTAGATGTAGGTCGGGGGTCATGTAGGTGGGTAAAATGTGGGTGAAAGGCAACTTAATGGTAGAAAAATGTAGGTGAGATGTTGAAATGTTCATTGGAAAGCCAAGGCACCTCACAAAACAACAAACCTTTGCAGATCGAAAGAGGAAGTCAGCCAAGTGCATTTATAACCTGTAAAAATTATGGATGAATGATTAGAGAGGATAAATTTGTGTGTGACAGGATTTATTAGTAATCTTTGTTTGCTTGTGCACACTGTGATTTGTGTACTAGGTTCTTTTTGATGGGGGTTGGAATTGAACTGGTGAATAAGGTTCTCTGAATTGATGAATGAACCCCTGTGATCTCTCATTTCTTCTTTTCTCCTTTCTCTTTATTAGGTGGGTTTTCTCCCTCTCCCTTTTTCATTGTTTTTGTTTTTACAATTTACGTGTGTGAGAGGGTTAATGTACTTTGAGGGATGGTTCTCTCTCTCTCTCTCTCTCTCTCTCTCTTTCACTCTCTTTTCTTTTTACAAGCTATGTGTGTGAAAGAGGTACTTTGAGGTTTGTCTCTCTCTCTATCTCTCTCTCTTTTACTTTTTTTTCTTTTTACAATTTATGTGTGTGAGAGGGTTAATGTACTTTGAGGTTTGATGGGTTGTGGTTACCATCTTTTCTTTGCTTGGCTTCTCCTTGTCAGTTTGTATATTAACTTTTTGAAAATAGCATCTGATGACTTATCATTGACAAGATCAATATTTGATGTGTGTACATGAATGCATTATGCAATTGTAGATTTAATACTGATGATAGGGTATCAGTGGCCTAAAAACAATGTCTTGTAATCCACATTTAGGAGATTTAAGATAAAATATGCATTTATGTTCTTTTACATGTACTTTAAAATTTTGATTCATAGGATATTGATGTTAAAAATGTTGAACTTCCATTATAGCATAATTAAAAAAAGAAATATTACTTCGAAATTCAGGTTAAAAACTTCCTATTGTTTTAATAGGTATTTGTACTGAATGATGATACATTTATTACAAAATAAGGAAGAGCTTTGAAATGATGGACCTTTGTATTAGCACTTATATCTTTTCATGTTCTTATTATCATTTCACTTTTTATTTCTCTTCAACATTCAATATGTTATCTTACATCTTATAAAAAACCCCCTCTTTTGAGTTTTGACATCATGTCTTGTTTTGATTTATATTTCTGTAATTCTATGGAATTTCTTTGTCCCTTTGTTTTGATCTTTTTTTTCCCTTCTTCCCTCACACATGCTCTCTCTCTTGCTCTCTCTCACCTTCTATCTCTCTTTCTCTCCCACCGTCTCTCTCTCTCTTTCTCTCTCTCTTTCTCCCTCTAAATTCTACTTTACATTATCCTTCTCTATAAACTTTTTCTTGTCCATTTTCTTTGCTGTTTCCACCTCTCCCCCTCCTTCCCCAACACCTATCTCTCTCTCTGGCCTCTTTCTTTCACTCTATATCATCTATTTCTTTTCTTCCTCCCTCTCTCTCTCTCTCTCTCTCTCTTTGAAAACTTGATTTCTCTTGCTTTCTCCCTTCATCTCTCCCTCATTGTTGTTGTTTAATTTATGCAAGTCAATCAGTTTATGACCATTATTGCTGAATACTATAACAAATTTGTTTTTAATTCAAATCTATGTATAAAATATGCGTGTTTATATATGTATATTTCTTCTTTTTCTTTAAAAAAAAAGGGGGGGGGGGAGATCATGATATCATGTTAGATTACCGATCTATGTATTTCCCCTCTTATACCCTCTACACTTGAAGGTCAATCCCAATGAGTAAAGATGTAGCATCCAGGCAGAACAACGAGGGGGATCGTCTCTCCACCAAGACCATGGACATGGCTACCAAATCGGTTCTGCCACAGATAGAAGAGGCTTTTCAGAACTTCTGGGCAGTAAGTCAACCTTCTCCATATCTTCTTTATTCATTGATAGTATAAGCTTCTAAAGTGACCCCATTAGGACATGAAATACATAATTCTCAATCATCATATGAAAAAAATAGGCTATTTTCATAATGTAACCAAAACTAATGCATACATCGATCTTGTGCCTTGATACAAATGATTTCATTCACCTGTTACAAATAATTGTATTTCAATAGTAAGTAAGCACATTGCATATATATTAGATGATGTTAGGTAGGGCAAGCCATTTAGTTTGTCCTACCTAGCAACAACTACATGTAATTCGCATTCTGAATATTGAGATATTACGAAAAATATAGCCTATAGATTCAAGTGTCTAAGTAGGTGAAATAATTTAGTCTTCATATACATGTATATTGTCATTGCAACTGAGTAACAACTCATCAGTATTTATTACCAGACACTTTTATGTACATTTATTTTCCAGTATCAACCGAAAGTATTGTATTTTACTGTGACATCCACCCAATTCAATTTCACTGTAGATTACACTGTAGATATTGTTTATGTTTCTTTATACAACTTGAAGCCTTCATTCGAAACCTAGTAAATCACTTTAGTTTTGACATACACAAGTATGATTTCAAAGCATAGAGTAGGAGGTCAATTTTGATTAATTTAGTGTCAAATTTGAGTGAGATAAATGGTGTATCTTTTGTGATTACCTAAATAATTACATTACACATAGGTATGTGCAAGATATAAATTTTATAGTTTCATTAATCAAAGACATGAAGTGGCGCTCTCCTCAATTTGTATGATTTTAATTTGAAGTATCATGACACTGTTGCTCATGTACATGTATCCAGTCATACACATTTAAACATTCTTCCTTACATTATTGATTCAGTGTGAAGAAATAAACTGTATTTTAGGTTACATATTATATACACTTCAGCTGTGAACAATTCATGTATATCTGTTTCATTGTTCTCTATATGACAATATGTGAACGCTTTCTGAACAAATCATGAACAATTTCATTGTTTTCTTTATGACAATATGTCATCCAGGTTGTGAACAGTTTATATCAAAACCTGTTTTATTGACAAACCCCTGAGGGCATAATACCTTCCACAATTCATATGAAAAAATGAAATAATGAACAAAAATGAAATTTTAGAGTTACATGGATTCTGGAGAGGAGCCAGGAGGTGAGCGAACTGAGGGCGGGACGGCTACGAGCAGAACAGAGAGTACTCAGAGTATGGTTCTAGCTTATAAGAGAAGACGCAGAGGAAAGGGACCGGTAAGAAAGACTTTTCTAGCAGCTGTGGCTGCCTGTCTGTCTGCTCTTGATCTGCACCAACTAACAAAAACAATATAATTCAATACAAAAAAAAGTCTTTTTGTTGTTTTTTAATTGTAATTTTATAACATTTTGGTGTGTATGCAAACATTAATGAAATGACAAATAATAAGTAACCATAAAAAAAAAAAACATGCACTTTTTGTTGTTGTTATTTCATTTTCTTATTTGATTATGTTTATATAAAGTCTGGATGAACTAACAAAATGACAACATCAGAATTGAATAATCATAACAAAAATGAAAATATTGCTTCTTTTTTATGTAATATGATTAAATTTAATCTGTCTGTAGAGTTTAAACTGTAGTAGCTAACAAAATGACCCCCCCCCCCCCCAAAAAAAAAAAAAAATCATTGGATAAACATGCACTCTGCCTTTTCTTTCCTCTTCTTTTATTTGATTATATTCAATCTGTCTGCACAAGCTAACAAAAATGACAAAATTTGAAATGAAACAATCATCAAATAACCATGTTTTTTGCTTGTTATTGTTGTGCAAGTTGATATGATACTTGTATACTTTGTTTAATCACTTCTGTGATGTTTACAGTATAAGGAAGGCATATTATCTTGTCTCCCCACCTAACTGCCCAAGTATTGAAATTGTCAAAAACATTCATTTAAAGGAGCTACACAAAGAAAATTTACTAACAACTGATAATTAGAACAAATTACATATGGATGGAAAGATTTTCTCTTGAAAAACACGAATAATTTGCTGAGAAATCATATAGATATATCATGAAAAGGCGTAAAATGCAATTTTTCAAGACCCTTCTTAGACCCCAAGCGCCCCCGAACGTAAGCTAAACACGAGCGTAGCAAGCTCTGACTAGTGACGTCACACCCTAGACAAACAGCTCGGTACCGGCCGCATACCGGAGTCGCGCGTGTATTAGTTTGCAGCTAGACAGCCATGTCCAGGGTGTGACGTCACAATAGTGACGTCATACGAAGGACTGCTGAAGGCAGTAAATCTGGATCTCAAAACTAACATTTTTTAAAGTTGATTTCTGCGGGCCCCAAACATATTTTGAAGAGGAAATTTGTTGTATTTGATCAGTAAGGCTCCCCCTTCGCAATGATATGAATTTTGCATCAATTCAATACACTTTTGCTTCTTGGTGTGACTCCTTTAATGGCCATGCAACATTAATTGAATTCTTCTGCAGGTATAACTTTTTTATGTTAATCCTGATGTATATGTTTCAATTGTGCTCCAGTAGTTCTTGTAATATCTATTATTGATTATTGTCTATAAGAAATCGAGACCAGTCACAAAGACACAAAATTTAAATATTCAGATTATATCAGTTCAACTTACATGTAGATTCATCATTGGTAGTTTGGGTACATATTTTTCTCAGTGTTTCTATTCCATCCCATTTGTGCTCATGTAAATTCTTTCATTTTTTGTAAAATAATTCCTGAGAAAGAAATGTGTGTCATTGTGTATTTTCCTAAATTTGGACAACTTAAATCTGAAACCTAATTTCATCATTATCATACACTTTCGTCAGCTTCTAATTCATCACATCTGTACTTTTAATTGTTAGTGTAGCTTCATCTTTCTTTGAGAAAAATGTTAATTATGTGAGTTATTAATTCAATCTCATCATTGTCATGTCATTTCATATCATCAAACTCTAACTCATCATTCCTTCCTATTAACTACATCCTCACTGTATTTCATTGTGATAACAGCATAAAGTAAGTAACCTTAGAACTAATTAACTTTGGTTATTTGATGTCTTAAACTTTTAATTCAATAATTGCATTACTGTGTGTTTTCTTGTTTTTGATAACATATGTATAAATGTTTATTTGATGTATTTGATTTAATTCACTAATTGAATTCATGTGTGTTTTCTTGTTTTTAGTATAATGTGTAGTATTTATTGATGTATGGCATGTCGATTTGATCTAATATTTGAATAACTGTGTTTTTCTTGTTTAAATAACCCTAACATTTACAAATATTCCCTTTTTTTGGTCAAAATGTGTCGCTTCACCAAATGTTGGATGTCCGTTCCGCTGAACTGCAAATAACAACTGTATAATGTAAACGATGTAAATATTTATCATTCTTGTTTGTATTCTAATCTCCTGCTTTGATTTGTCTTCTTGTTTTTGCTGGTACTGTTATCTCTGTTTGTAAGGCTAAGATATATGATCTTTGTATCATGTTGTTATTCTCTCTCTCTCTTTCCCTTTCTCTCATTCCCTTTCTCTAACTCTCTCTTTCTTTCTCTCTTTACTGTTTTGTTTTGGAATGTGTTGTATTTGCAAGGGTGTATGACTTGCGTTATCAGCAGCACAAATGTAAAAGTCAGGAGCCATATTTATAAAAAAAATCTTTTCAGTGGAAAGTATGTTTGTTGCCATTTAACAATTTTATATTTATGCAGAATAAACACGCATTGGTGCTTGCTCAGTCTTCTCTCATATGCTCCCACATAACCAGCTTTATGCAGATATTAACCAATGATTTGTCCTATTTATTTAGATATGATATGAAAAATAACATGCCTTCGCTTACATAAAAGATATCATATAAGTTATCAGATCACCAGCCCTGAATGCATGAGCAATAGGGAGAAAGAAAGAGAACAACTACCAACTTTACTTGTAATTCTGATACGTAAAATGTTTTAATGAAGGCACTGTTAGTGTCATTGTATATTTAAAGAACTTTTAAATATGCTTCATGTTATTCAAAGCCATAAAACTCTCATGCAGACAAGCCAATTTTATATATTCAAGTATGTAAATTTGTTTTTATCTAATAGGACAAATTCTGTTTGATGTAAACTCATATGTTAAAGAACCCTTCAATACTGTATGAATCATCCAATATTTTCATGACATGGCTCCATCTTATCTATCAGAGTTGCTCATGAAATATAAACAAGTAAGAAATCTGAGGTCACTGCAGGAAGATCTATTGGGTGTACCTGTGGAAGAAAAAAAAGTCTTATGGTGAACAGGGTTTTGAGCATTGCCCCCTGAGCTATGAAATAGTATACCTCATAATGTAAGGCAATTTAAGACAGTTTAACAATTAAAAACTGCTCTTAAAACATATTTATTTAATTGATTAATTGATATTTGTTTGCTTTAATAGTCAAAGAAATTTCCCTGCAGCATTTCTGTTTGTTTCATTTCCTTCTTTTTTTAATTGCGCTGATACTTTTTTCAAAGGTCTAATGCACCATATAAGAACTGTTTATTATTATTATTATTATTATTATGAAACAATTATGTGGTCTGCCTGTTTTTTGGAATTTGTAAGATGCTGGTTTTTAAAGAATTTCTGCCTTGGTAAAAAAAAAAAAACTCTCTCTCTGTTTCATATGGTATATGTTGTCTAAAAAGCTTTTTAAACTCTCCATCTGTGAATTAGTTTTTGCTTTTCATATCTATCCTCTGTACATATTGATAAAAGATGAGTTGATCTATTTATGGTTTGATGTGTTATATTATGATAAATTCTAAAGATCACACACATGCACTAAAGAGCACATACAACTTCACAATATCCAGTTTCATTGCAACAAAAGTGTGGAAGTGCAGCAAAAGATTTGAAATTGTCAACTTATATGCACTTGAAGTATTTTCAAAATTGGTGTTTGTGATATTTGTTTTTATATTTGATTTACAATGCTGAGATTTAAGTACAATATGATAGAAATCCCTCAAGTCACCAAATGAAATGAATCTTCATCATCTTTGAATTGTGAAAGGTGTCAATTAAGTCTTTAACCCTTGCTGATGCTATTTTATGTGATGATAAATGAATAAATGAATTGAAAACGTTGAAATTTGGTAGTTGTTTTACCTCTCACACAGAGAAAAATGGTCAAAACACACAATGCTGGACTAGCCGACATGACTTCTTTAAAGACCATACTGGCTTCTCTCTGTTTTTCTTTGTCCATAAACATGGTCGTTGCCGAGTACTAATAAGATATCAACCGACATGAAAGTGTATCACTTTTTCAAATGCAGTGTGGACATTACCAAAGCCTCAAGCACATTGCTTTTACTGGTATACTGTAGTACAAGAAAACCCTGAATGATATTATACCCCACCACAGAATTAACCTTAACCCTAATCCTAGGGCCTAACTCTAACTCTAATCCTAATCCTAATCCTAAATACAGTATATGTACTAATGTGTGGTTAAGATCAGGCTAATTTTTCTTTTATCCGATGCATTATTTATTAATGATATAAAACCAACATTAGATTTATTTGCAAATGCTTGCAACTTTTTTTTTTTATCATCATTACAATTTCAATTCAATTTATTTCCACTTTATAAAAACAATTTACAAATCAATTACATATCCATATGAATAATAGTGGCGGTATCATAAAAAGCACTAATTGGCTTATTGAAAATGACCCCTTAACAAGTATACACATAACATATACATTGTAAGAAAATATAAAAAATTAAATCATGTCACTGTTTCCATGACGATGACATATTCTCTTCACCTTTGACCCCCCGGCAGCAATCCGGTCAACAGATGCCCACAGCCCAGGACAAGAACGAGTTCCAGACCCTCCTGATCAAGTCAGCCAGAGGGATCCCGTCCCACAAGCTCATGTACTTTCATCGCTACCTCATGGACTACAACGGCAAGGACGGAGGAGCAGAGTTCCTGGACAAAGATCTTGTCTTTTATCTGGAGGCACAGAGATTCAAGGTGAAGATCGAAGGAATTTCCTCTGTCTTGAATAATGATGATACAAGTGTCCTGTTTACCCAGGACAACCTCAGCAGCATTTGTACTGTTCCTTAAATCCCCACTGCACTATACTTGTGGCTACTAGCGCCCTCTATATAGCAAACAATGCTTAAGTGGTGACCATTGGTCCCCCAGGGTCCCCTTTTTTTAATGTTAATTGAGAGCTGATTTGATGAGATAACCACTCATCAGTGCAGGGAGGTCGAAATCGAAATTTCAAATTCCAATCATATATATCTTGATAATCAGACGGGCAATTGGCTTGTAAACAAAGGTTGGAGCATGAGCTAAATCCAGAAGTTTGTTTGGTATCTGAGACAAAGATATTTAATTCCTTTAAATCAGAAATGTTTATTTAGATTCTATTCTCTTTCCTTTGCTCTTTTCATACAGGAAGCTTGCCATTCCCGCATGGACATGGCTCTACTGAAGAGAAAGGTGGAAGTTATTTTGGATTGTTTCGTTGATTCTCCTCTGTCCAACTCTGGAATTCTGGTAAGTTTTGCTTTTTTACTTTAACTCTTTTGCAACATTCCACATTTTGTGGTTGGGCTTGTTTTTTGTGTGCTCTTGTTACTCAGATAAATTACTTCAATGCTTTTTGGTTAGAGGAACTTGTTGATTATTTTTCAAATTGACGCTTGCAATATAATTTTGAGAATAAGTATAACAAAACCACAAAAACCACATCATTACAGCTGTGTAGTAAGTAGCCCCCCCCCCCCCTTTATTAAGGGGGGGGGGGGGCAATGATAGGATGTTATAGATTTAAAATTCTTTTTAAATTGTCTACTTGTATGCAGATGCTATATCAACAAATAGCAATCGTAGTTTGAAGAAGAACTGTTAATTTGCATATCAGATTTTCTTTATCTGCCTTCGCTTTGTTTTATAAGTAATAGGGCTTTGACTACAGAAGTGACTTCTCCCTATTGATTTCTCTTTGACAATATCTAGATTGACATATCCACCGAGATGGCCAGCAAAGTGATGAAGAAAGCAGACATCTTCTTGAAGGATACCGGTAAAGATCCTCACAACCCCAACTTCTTTGACGACGCCCAGTACGCCTTGTTTAAGGAGATGCTGCCTTACTTTGCATCGTTCAATAAGCGCTACCAGCAGCCCTCCTACCAGCAAGACAGACTGCCATGTAAGTCAAGACTGATGAACTCTTTCACTGCTATTGGTGATCAAAATGTGTGTGTGTGTTACCACTTGTGCAAGGGGTGGTGCAGTACTTATACAGTCGTCAAACCTGTCTATAGCAACCCCCCAAGGGAAACACTAAAAGTGGTCTTTGAGGACAGGTTCCTTTAGTACATGTTTCAATGAGAAACCATTTTCAAGGGAAACAACAAATGTGCTTGTTGTAGACAGGTGGTCTTTGTAGACAGGTGGTCACTAAAGCAGGTTTGACTGTAGTATATCTACTATAGAAATTGTTTCAAGTGATGAAGAAAATGGTAAAAGTAAAAAAGGGAAATTAGTTGTTTTTATTTCAAAGGTATGGAGTTAGGTGAACATTTTTGAAAATATGAGGTTTTGTATTTCAAGATCAGTAATTGCAATCTAAAATGTATTTTTCATTGGGCTATTCTTTCAAGTTAATTTTCATTGCGCTTGCTTTAATTCTTCTAGACTCAAAATATGAGAAACTGGCCAGAGACCGGCTGAGAAAGTTTATGGAAATGGAAGAGCCTAGCGTGGAATTCAAGTTGCCCTTGGTCAACAACCCACCGCAGAATCGCACAGGTGGGACTGGGATGACCTTCTCGATCGGTGATGGCTTGCAATGGAAGGTAAGTTGTGCCAGCAATGATTCTGAATCTGATAAAATGCAAATATGATGATGGTAATCAATTAAAGACATCGGTAAGCCTATCGCCATATCTCCAGTACATAAATGCGGGTATGTCAGTTTGCAAAACCAGCAATGATATAGTAGCAAACCTACCCTCTTTAGCTTAGAAATTAATTCTGTGGCACATCTAAAAGGTAATTCCCTGGTTCTTTCAATGTCTGTGGTCTAGGCACCTTCCTCTGACGAGTAGTGGCAGATTGCCATAGATGTTGAAACTTTAACCTGTAATTACCATTTAGTTGTGTCATGGAACCAATTCCTAATGCTGTAAACCATTGGCTTTAGGGTGATGACCTTGTTCAACAATTCATTTTCTATACCCTTCAACATGAGATGCATGCATTCATCTAAATCTGTTGATTTCTTTCCTTTACATCGCATGCTCATGCTCAAGATCTGTCTTGGCATATTTATGTTTCATACTGTTTCCTTAAACAAGATTAAAGTCAAACATTCATTCTGCATGATATTCATGAAATATAGCATGTCAACTAAAATTAATCTAGCATGAACTTAATACAAGAATATTTATTTATGAGTATTTAAATATACTAAAACCAAATTTTGCAAATACTTTAGTGATATTTACTTTGATGTTAATGAGCATCAAATTTGTTATATTAAGATTTGTTATATTTGGATTTATTACTATATCTGGATAAACAGTACCAGCTTATAAAGCATTAACATATTATATGTGGATAAAGGATACAAATCAAAGTTTTAATTTTTCAAATAAAAAATCAGATAAGTTTCCCTCTTAAAATGATAAAATCTCTAGTAGGGTGTTCATCCAAAAATGTGTTCAAAGAGAAGCTCACTCTATTTCTTTTTCTTTGTTTCCTACATCCTTGTGGCATATGCACATAGAAAAAAGCGGCTGTAATTATCATCAAATTTCATATTTTGGAGTGTTTGGTTTTCCTGGTTATGGGTCGTTTTCCAATCCTGTTTACTTTGGGTTTATAACTTTGAGAGAGTTTAGAGGATTTATTGAGATTAATTTGTGAATTTATTCGTCCAAATTGTAAATTGTTTATTCTTTGTACTGTAAATTGTAAATCGTAAATCTTTCAAATACTTCCTTTCTCGTGGATATAGAAACAGGTAAGATTCACCTCTTTCTCTTTCACTTTGATGATTTCTGGGTTTTCGCTTGGATGCACAATCATCATTTATCAAATCCATAACAAAAGTCATTAATTCATTTCATCAATGCTGGCAAGAGAATATAATCATAATGTTTTTGTTTATCTTTAAAGAAATTTAGAAAGCTTTTTTGTAGATTGTAGTGGTTGTGGTGTACTGATGTTGTTGATGTTGGAGGCTATCTTTGGAATGATGGTGGTGATGATGATGATGGTAGTTGATGGACATAGTGGAATTTTGGAAGTGAAAACGTTGATGATGATGGTGGTGGTGGTGATGATGAAAGATAGTGATAGTGGTGTTTTTAATGATAGTGTCAGTGATGATGTTGAAGATGATTTAAGAAACGGGTGGCCATCCCGCGATGCGGCCGGCGAGATTTTCTGGTGCGGCCCGCGGAGCATTGAAGAAGTGGTAATAAAAATAGCTCATGAATGAAATGCGGCCCGTATAGCAGCGATGAAATAGGGTAAAACATTTACAAACAGCTATTTCCATAATTTGTTCCCATCATTCACAACATATTGAATCTTTACGTGGTTGATACAAAACTCCTCAAATTTCCTCTCATTACATTAACGACATTAATACTCGGGGGGAGGGGGTACTCAGATATTGGGACATACGGGGGTGTGCCGCTCTAACGGATGACTTTGTCACAAAAAATCCCCAAACATGGGTCCCACTTCTAACAAAAATACCATTAAAAATGGGTCCGTTTCTTCAACATCTAAAAAATTACTGAAAACTGTGGAAAATGGGTCTTTTTTCGAGAAAAATGACCCCTAATAATGGGTAGGGGTTTTGAGGCTTGAGCGGCACACCCCCGTCCAAACCAAATCTGAGTATGCCCCACCTGGACATTAATATCACTCGCCACGTTAATTTCAGTTTGTAACAAATTAATGTTGTGAATCAAGAAATATGTTTGAAATGCCATACTTGTCTTGAAACTTACAGCCCTTTTCTCCCGCCGTTGAATTTTCTCATGTTTCTCGCGTTCAATTAGATTTTTTTTCACTGATTATGTTGTTTGCTTGTTTTGTTTTTTCAAAATTGCAGGTGTGTACACGTATTGCATGAGTGTTTTTGTTTTGGGGGGTGGGGGAAGAAGACTACCTATGACCCGCCAAGTTATGCCAATCGTTAGCTGTGGCCCGCGAGCTTTAAAAGGTTGGCCACCCGTGATTTAAGAGTGATGGTGATGATGATGGTGTTGATGATGATTTATAGTGGCAATGATGACAATGATGGTATATGATTCTGATGGCGATTGTAATGATTTTAATGATGGTGGAAAAGCTGGTGATGACAATGATAATGATGAAAATAAGTTAGATGATGGTGTTGGTGATGATGATTTCATAATAACATTTCACTTTATTGAATTTATTCACTATTAAACATGATTTTTCATTTTCCCTGTCATATAAATTAAAATTTCATTTTAAATTATATTTATCACATTATTTAATTCATTCTTGAAGTATCCATATATATAATCGTGTATTTGTATTGATGAAGTAGTTGTACCCTATGAAAAAAAAATGATGAAAACTGCACTTATGATGTTTTAACACATTAACATGATTGTGATTTGAGCAGTGATGTTAAGGGGTGAAATAACAACAATGTTTGTAAAAATCCTTGTACTTAATTTGACAATGACCTGCCGATAAGTGGTGCATTGAGAAATGCAGTGATGTTATACAGGTCAAAATGATGAATATGTGTTTGATTGTCATGGCATTTCTAGACTGCTAACTCTAGTTGCTTTTATTGAATTTTTAAATGTGTTTCACAGTTAATTGTTCAATGTTACCCACTAACTTGTCATATGAAGGAATGTTAGAAAATCCTTCAAATAATAGCTCATCAATTATACGATTGAGGAATAATTGTCACCATCTTAACAGTAATTTTTGCCATGAGATTCAATGATTCAAGCTGATTAACATTTTACTAACTAAAGCAATTTCTCTAATACTGAAAACTCAGAATGACAAAAAGGTGAGTAAAATAATATAACTTAGGACCACTTTGGGGTAGTACCATGTGGGCATACACAGAGAGCTTTCTGCAATTTCTGTGCTTCCCATGCTGTATGAGTATCACAAATACACACAAGGTTTAAATCTATTTTGTTTTGCTTCTAATGATGATCTTCCTTTTCAATTTCTGTTTATTCTTTCTTTCTTCTCTATTTAAAATTCATAAGACAATCGCAAAGACTCTCAGAAGATCGTTCTGAGGCATTTTCTATAGCCTTGTGCGTCACCTTTCAAAACGTGCAAATATGACAATTTGTTGTTTTTATTTCTGTATAATAAAATCAGATAAAATACATACAAAGTAATAATACAGAGAAAAAGGAGAAAATATGGCTGGTAGCCCATTTTCAGCTGCAAGTATATTGTTGCTGCTGGTCTTCCATGGGGGCAGCAGCATGATATTTCCACAAATGATTTCTGCAGGCTATACATTTGGGTATTGAAACTACCTATACATGTATGCTCGTTTCTTGAAAGTCTTTGCCATTATTTTGTGTGTTTATTGTTTTTGATGGGGTATTTTCTTGCTTTTTCTGTGGTTTTGGTTCATTTATGATTGGTAACCTTTCGTTAATATTTTTTTTTGTATCCTTGGGTTATCATCTCTTCTTGTCATGCTTTACAAAAGGAATGGGCTCAAGCTGAAGTCGTACAATAGTAGAGGTCAGCTATTAACAAGAGTGATAGTGTCTGCTAATAGTACTTATATACCACTTTATCATGATATAGTATAAAATAGTGTATAATAATCTATATATACTAATATATACCATAGTACGAGCACTATTGAAAATGATTACCAAACCAGTTTTTAGCAGAACCTTGTGCGCACAGCTAGTATTCACTTTTTGCAGTTGTTCATTGTGCTGTTTTTTGGTGTGGTCACTTTTTCACATAAAGCCTACGAAAGGCCTATGAGCCCTGTAGGTCTATTAATGTGATTTGGGGTATTAAAGACATCACTATCCTGTGGCAGAATTAAGGACATCTACTTGGTATTTACTGCAAATGCAAAGTAGGGTGTAAACTTCAAGAAGTCCAACATATTTACCATGTGAAGTCAGGTCTGTGTACTGCTTTGGCGGCTGTAAGGCACTATACTGTGAATGAACCTGGCATCACTTGGTGTATTATTAAAACGTGGCCACCAATATTTTTTTTTATTTTTTTATTTTTTTATTTTTTTGGAGGGGGGGGGGGTGGGAGGGGAAAGGGAATGTGAAAAGATGATGCTACAACATTCTCTCACATACACACCTTATCAGTGCCCCCCTCCCCTAACCCCTGCTGTGCCAGTACCCCAGCATCATCTGAACACCTTATGCCAATCCCTAACTTTTACAAATACAATTTAATATTAATATTTTACTCTCAAAGAGCAGAAAGTTTCCTGGCACATAAAATTAATATTTTAGTAATTTTTCCAAAAATATTTTTTTTTGTTTTCTGGCACTTTAATTGTAATATTTAGTCATTGAATTACATTTTTGTTTAATTTTTAGTTTGCACATTCACTTAAACATATATATCTGAACAAAAAATTAATTGTGTAGAAAAGCAGCAAGATTTAAGAAAGTTGTTGTTGTTCTAGCACACAATTTGAACTGAAGTGGTGAAAGTGACAATTTGTGATTTTAAAAATTGGAATTTATTTATAAGAGATGTGTCTTCCAGACTGTTAAACTTAAATTTACCGCTCGCAATCAGTTTGCAATTATAAATTTACAGAGATTGAAACGTGACAGTGAAGAAACCCTATAGCACATTATTTGAAGTGTTATAAATCCCTATGTCTTGTTACTAAGTTTCTGACCACAAACATTTTTTTTTATAATTCTTATATCACTTCCCCGGATTGTTATTTCCACACCCAATAAAAAAACAAAAAAAAACAAACACATAACCCAAAAAATAAAAATATGATTTGATGAGTTGACACCTCCCTCTCGGGTAATTTGTTAATCTTCTTGAGTATGGCACATACAATGTCCATGTACTCTATGGTACTTAAGATAAATTATTATGATATATTGCAGTCCAGAACACAGTTGGTACTTTACACCTTACACCGTATTAACGCATTTATTTTTGTAAAATTCACTTCACATGTAACAGATGTGTGTTTCTTTTTAAAAGTCAACGTTAACATTGTTTGAGTCATTCAGGTTGTTATTTATCCCATATATAGATACAATGACATTATTCTAAATCACTTTAAAAATCAATTCAATTGAGGAAATTATGGTAATGCACCGAAAAGAAAAGCTACAGGTATGTTCGATAAATGAAGGTTGTTCTTTACAACTTGGAAAGTGAAGGAAAAAGTAAGATAATAACTTTACCATATGGGGGAGTGGATGGAAAGTGCAAAGCATTGCATTATGATTAAGGCCGGTTGGTCATAAAACCGGAGGCCCATCCTTGTAATTGACAACACCTGTTATTGGGTAAACACCCGACCAGTGTCAAATTCCCCATGAGAGCCCACTCCTGTGCGTATTTAACCTGATGACTTCTGAATTCTCAGATTCACATAGGCTTAATACAGGGACTACCAGGTCCCAGTAGGCAATGGGTTATTAAACATCCTTTTGTTTGTGGTTTATTTGCAGGTCTTTGATGGCAATGACGGAAACGACGCAGCGAGCGAAGTGGGCTCCATCCAGGTCCCTCGTAGCGAGAGGGCCAGTACCAGGGAATCTAGCTCTACTCCTGGATCCACATATCAGAAGCCCTTTAAGAACAATCTATCCAGGTCCCTGGACTCTGTACATACACCACCTAGACCCAACAAGGTCAGTCAAGTTCCAAGACTCTCAGTAGTAGTCCAGGACCTATAAGTTTAGGATTACCATTTTAACCCAACTGGGTCAGTGTAATTCCAAGACTTGTAGTCCAGGACCTGTAAGTTTTGGGATTTGAGGAAATTGTTTTGATTATGGGTTGTTACTCGGTAAAGAATTTAATTTAATCAATTTGATAAAATTTGTTATTTTTTAACAGATGCTTTCATCAATTTTTTTGAAGGTCCCATCCCAACTTTCTATGACTTCTCTCTTATTTTGATTTTAGTGTAATCTGCCAAATATGGTCATATTTAGGAGAATAATATTGTATGGGACTGAAGTAATGGATTAATATTTATTAAAGTAATCCAAAATCCAAAAGTTTTTGGGTTGCACATACATCCATTATATGAACGCACAAGCAATTCAGAAATGTATAGGATGAATAATGTGTATGGTCTAAAAAATTGCAACTTCTTATTCCTCATGAAGAATGAAAAGATTGAAGAAGTTTTTGTATGTTTTGAAATCGGATGAAAAACAATTTCATATATGTTCGTACTTGCAGTGAAATTGATGATCATGTAGTAAATTATAATCCATATGTGTCATAATTATCAGCTTGTTGGAGAAGCGATTTGAAACAAATCGAAGCAGCAAATTATAACAAATTAACAAAATCTTCTTTAAAGTCACTAAACAGTACTGAGAATGCTTCTACAGCAATTATATTCTTTGAAATGCCTAGTATATTGAATTATTCAGTCATTTGGGAAATATGGCACTTTTTAGTGAGGTATTATCGAAGACTTCTGATAATCATTTTCCACTGATAACTTTATTTCTCTTGTGGTTGTCAACTTTATAGTCGGATTGTTGAGCCATTATTTCAACCACTCAGTTTTTTTGCTTTAGTTGGGGGATTTCTGGAAAAATATTTATTAAAATGTCAAACTGTCATTTGTATTGCCGCAAGTACATACACCTTGATGAACTAACCATAATTTTAACTTTTTAATTTTTATCCAGTAGAGTTTTATAGTTTGTTTACAATTAAAATGTGTATGAAGTTGAAAAGTATTGCACTAAAGTTTCACCCTTTTGTCATTTTATTTGATGGTTTAGATATAGATCTTGATGCCATGTTTGGCTCGAATCCTCCATGTATTTTATATGAAGTATTATCCCTGTATATGACCATATTATATGATAACAATATTTGGAGTGTTTTGTATTCTCTCTTTCAAAGTAGAAATACATGAAAAGATTTTTGAGGTCTTTTGTGATCATTTTTTCTTTGAAATCAAATTATGCACCAAAGATGAATACCAAGAACCATCCATTCCATGATATATTTACTCAAATCAGGTAAAAGGTATTACATTTTTTTCTTGTATAATGTAATACTGTGAAGCCTTGTGAACAATATAATCAAAGATTTACCGTCAATTTGAATTATGTATTGAAAATCAGTTATTTTTGTATTACAGTTGATCAAAGTTGTGATTATTTTTAAACGAAAACTGCGTTATGTACATGAAACATTCATAATATTATACAAAAATTGCCTTCCAATCATGAGTTCCAAATGATTCCGTCCATATTTAATGTCGTAACTGCTCATAGTTTCGTCCAAAGAAAATATTAATATTTTATATCATATGATGCAAATTCATTTTAGCTTTAGTAATGATATTCATTGTCAGTATTAAGAAGAATTTTAAAAAGTATATCTGATATAGATTTGAGACCACTTACACTGCAAAGCACAATTTAAGATGGATACTTTTAAATGAAATCTGATTGATTGCTGGACCAGTTATTTATCCTAAGGTTCAGTAATAAAAATGTTCATTGATTTAATGTGATTTGATTTTCTAGCAGTCAAAAGACTGAAGTAGTGAAGAAATACATATATCACCTATGTTTCTCATTGTATAGTGTACTTTTTTCATAGTTGATCTGTTATACATATTTCCAATGCCTAAATGTTTCATTCCTTTGAAACAATGGAATAAGAATTATTAAACTATACCTTTGTTGTGAAAATATAGAGGTTCTATACTAAGACTTTAGCAAAGACTTCAATTGTTTAAAGGGTAATTTATCTGAAGAAAAAACAAAAAACAATTTTGTTTCAAGATTCAGATTATTAAACCTTACACTGCAGTGCCTAGACCTTTTTAACCGTAAGGAACTTGTATTTTCGTAAATTACCAATTATTAATATTTCTTGTTCAAGTTGTACAACCTTTAAACGATACAAGTAGTTTTGTTGGTTTATCAAGTTCAGGCTTGTACACAAGAAGGGAAAAATATAATTTTTGCATTCAAAGTATTTGGTTACTAGAAATTCACAATGTTAATGTAGAAGGGGTCATAAATTTAAGTTTAAAGGTGTATGCCATTAATCAGTTTTGACACGCTTTTATCATTCATTCCATGAGGGTTAAAAGCAAAACATTTAGAGAAAATATCTCATGTAGGGAAGTTATTAAATATCTTTTTGATTTAAATATAGATTGCTTTGTGAAATTATGCTGTGTACAATTTTCTAAGCCTATACTTTATATATACATGTACATATCTGCTCTGTTGTTATCTTGGTAAGTGATGCTATGTAGATAATAACAAAATGTCTCAAAGTTGGTGTTAACATTGTAGATGTGAGCTATGGTATTCAAGTTTAGTTTCTTTATTAATGTATGATGTAGAATGTAGGGATGTGCCTAATTTTTCCCTTTTCCTAAAATTCCGAAATTGTAATGTTGCCTACAGGGTGTACCGGTATGTATTTTTTTTAAAGAAGATATTTTCTTTAGTTGAAACTGATAAGTATGTCTATATGTATAAGTGCAATCCGTCCTTTTAATGCCTTCCTTGATTCTACAGTGTCTTACTTACGAGTCTATTCTATAATACTGCTATCTTTCATTTATACTAAAACTATATTTACATTTTTAATTAACATGCTGCTGTTTTCGGGTGAAAGATATCAAAATGTAATTTTGTTTTCCCCCATGGGAATATTATAATGAATATCTCTATTGTTAATGCTTTTCTAATTTCTATTTTGCACATGAACAAAAGTCTATATGTAACTATTTGTATGATAATGTAACATATTAAAAACTGAATATCACACACATAGGATTGCTTCTTGGTCTTATTGTATTTATCTTTGTTGAATATGTCATGATTACCTTTAACATCACTGAAGTGCTGTATACCTCCTACATGTATTACATATATAAATTAGGTAATAGGTTATCGTCTTTTAGGGTGGAGAAAAGAACACAGGATACCGGTAGTTAATAGTAAGAGAGAAAAAAGAGGAAATGTGAGAGGAAAATATGACAAAGGATGTGGAAAGGGATTGGTTGGTTCACGATGGCAAGAAACTTCATTACACAGTTTTTAGCTTTTAGCAAAAACTGGCACTAGACCTTGCTTAGGTACAAAGACTATCTACAAAAACGAGTTCCAAAAAGATATGTTATGACAAGAAGAATTAATTAGTTCATGTCTGCATGTTTTCTCTTAGAGATAAATTATGTTATTACAACACCATTTCGTCAATAGGTGGAATCAAAGACTATTCAATGAACTTTTAATGTTTATGGAGGCATACTTCTTTCTTCAAACCTGCAATATTGAGGGAGGGGGGCTGGGATATTATGTATAGTTTAATGTTCTTTATCAATGTAAATGCGTAATGTATGTTTAATATTATGGCTCTTGGAGAGAGAGAGAGAGAGAGAGAGGGGGAACAAGCAATAAATAGAAAGAGGGAGAGAGAGAATAATAATGTTTTGTTTTTTTTTGTTTTTTTTTGTTGTTAAATGTACAGAGCCCCACGCCGCTCTGTACTGTGATCAGGGGCGTCGCCAAAGGGGGGGGGGGGGGGGGGGGTGTGGGGGGTGCGACATCCCTCCACCTGTCAGGATATTGTCGGTAAAATTGCACTGCCGTCGGGAAAAAAGAGAAAAGGGGGAGGGAAAAAAAGAGAGGGAAAAAAAGAGAGGAAAAAAAGAGAGGGAAAGGAAAGAAAAGAAAAGGAAAAGAAAAGAAAGAAAGGAAAAGAAAGGAAAGAAAAGAGAAGAAAGAAAGAGAAAAAAGAGGGAGGAGAGGAAAGAAAGGAAAAGAAAGAAAAGGAAAAAAGAAGAAAAAATAGTGAAAGGGAAACAAAATAAACGGGGGATGAAAGAGAGGAGAGAGAGGGGAGGTAAGAGTCTGAGAGAGGAGGAGTGGGAGTAAAAGAGAGAAGGGGGTTCTTGGGTGGGGTCGTCTCGTCGAGGGAGCAAGAAAGACACGGGTAAATATGTTGCTGTGTCGGGTCAGCTGTGTCGGTATTCTTGCTCGATCCTCGTGTACTATATCAATGCAGAAGTTTGAAGTCGGTGAGTTGTATATTGTCGGTCGGCCGACAAGTTTTTTTCCCTACGAACTGTGACTTCTTATCCGCTGTGACGACGGACAGTGGGCCAGGGAGGAACCAAAGTGTGCCAAAACTAATTTCTGGGGATTTATTCTCTATAAATCCATAGGAAATGTTTGGATGTCCAGGGATTTCCGCTTAAATGGTATTACCAATATTTTCTCTGATATCTAAGCTTTAAGTTGATACCAGATTTGGCTGCCCGATTGTGCCCGTTATTATGTTAGAGCCGTTTTCTTTGCAACATTGCCCCGAAAAATGTGTTTATTTTGGTCCGCGGTGTCAGAACAAGTGTCACGCGCCCCAAGCGCCGTGATTTATGACCGCGAATCCTTCATGATTCAGCCGCGGACTAAAAACAAACATATTTTTCGGGACAATGTGGCAAGGGGAATCGGCTCTAACATGACAACGGGCAAGATCGGGCAGCCAAATTTGGTATCAACTTAAAGCTTAGACATCAGACAAAATGGTGGTATTAAAATATAAGCGGAACTCTGCGGAAATCTAAACGTTTCCTCTGGATTTATAAAAAACATGGATAATTAGTCCATTTTTCAGTGAATTAACCTTTAATATATCATGAAGATTGTGTTTCTATACATTTTAACCAATTCATGCAACGAAATAAACTATCAGGAATATGTGAGAGCAATTTCATATCAATAACTTAAGAACTTCATGTTAAATTGAAAGATTTATAAAATAAGTCACTTTTGCACTAAAACTGTGAATATGTAGGATTTTGCTGTTTGAAGGAGTAAATTTATTCCCTAATTGTGCTTACCGGAATTAAATATTTTACTGAGGTATTCCTCAATGTATTACAATTCAACTGGTCAAGAAGAGAATTGAAGAGAAATAAATCACCCAAAAATGAGTTTTGGCGCACTTTGGTTCCTCCCTGGCCCACTGTGCGTTGCCATGGTTACGCGGACGAGCGTTGAATCGGCTGTGCGTGCACCTGCTGGTGCGTAAACGAAACAGTACAAATGTGTACCGATTATGCCTAATAATAATCGATGGACGTGGGGAGGAAAAGCGCCTGCACATGCAGTGTAGCGAATTCTCGCAAAAAGAAATACCATACTTGGAAAGCTTAGGTTTGGGCGGACATTTTGAGATTAACATCACTGCGGGAATCTGCCGGAATCCTAATAAACATGCTACTTTTATATATTTAAATAATTTAAGGAAACGTCAAAGCTTCCGCGGTTCGCGCGAGAGGGGGAAACTGAATTCAGACAAAATTAATAGGGCTTATTTAGAGTCGAAAACGGTACAACGAATCGTATTCTTTCTCTAATAATTTGAGGAAACGTCAAAGCTTTCGCGCTTCGCGCGGGAGGGGGAAACTGAATTCAGATGAATAGGGCTGAATAAGATTCGAAGACGGTACGAGGAATCGTCTTCCTTTCTCTATATTGTGATGAATCGCCAAAAATTTCGCGCTTCGCGCGGAAGGGGAAAACTTCATTTAGACGAGTCGAGAACGGTACGACGAATCGTCTTCTTTCTTTAATAATTTAAGGAAACATCAAAGCTTCCGCGCTTCGCGCGAGAGGGGGAAACTGAATTCAGACAAAATTAATAGGGCTTATTTAGAGTAAAAAACGGTACAAAGAATCGTGTTCTTTCTCTAATAATTTGAGTAAACGTCAAAGCTTTCGCGCGAGAGGGGGGAACTGAATACAGATGAATAGGGCTTTATAAGAGTCGAAAACGGTACAACGAATCGTGTTCTTTCTCTAATAATTTAAGGAAACGTCAAAGCTTCCGCGCTTGCCGCGAGAGGGGGGAACTGAATTCAGACAAAATTAATAGGGCTTATTTAGAGTCGAAAACGGTACAGCGAATCGTGTTCTTTCTCTAATGATATGAGAAAACGTCAAAGCTTTCGGGCTTCGCGCGAGAGGGGGAAACTGAATTCAGATGAATAGGGCTTATTAAGAGTCGAAAACGGTACGACGAATCGTCTGCTTTCTCTAATAATTGAATGAAACGTCAAAACTTCCGCGCTTCGCGCGGGAGGGGGAAGCTTCATTCAGATAAGGATTAAGAGTCTAGAAAAGTACACCGAATCGTCTGCTTTTTCTTATAATTTAATGAAACGTCAAAGATTACGCGCTTCGCGCGGGAGGGGGAGAAACTGAATTCAGACAAGGATTAAGAGTCGAGAAGAGTACACCGAATCGTCTGCTTTTTCTCATAATTTAATGAAACGTCAAAGCTTCCGCGCTTTGCACGGGAGGGGGAGGGAACTGTATTCAGAAAAGGATAAACAGTCGAGAACGGTACAATTAATCGTCTTCTTTCCTAATAATTAAAGGAAACGTCTAAGCTTCCGCGCTTCGCGCGGGAGGCCCATCACCACAGCCCCCTAATGAGCGCGCTGTTAAGTGATTCTCTTGCTCACTACCGCCCCTTCCTAAAATAAGATCCTAGCTCCGCGCCTGCATTAAAATATATAGCTATGATGCTGACTAAATTGAAGAAATAAATCGTATATTTATGTCGTCGAGGAAAATGACCATTTTGCGCATGCAAGTACTATAGATAGTCCATAGGAAAAACAATTAAGCCTTCGGCCCTAGGTTTATAGGGTTGAATTTGTAGAAATTGGACATTTAATTTTGTCGGTAATTGGTGGCTAGTTTTGTCGGTAATCGTTGGCCTCTACACCCCCCCCCCCCCCACTGAAAAAGGTCTAGCGACGCCCCTGACTGTGATGGACTATACCGTCGATTGAACGATTATACCAGCTCCATAAAAACACGTGTGTTTGTGTAAAGTACTGTATTTCATAAGCTTGTAGCAAATGCATTTGCTCTTATTGTTTGTTTTTTTCTTCTCCAATTTGAGTGTGAATGTGTAAGCAATCACATTAATTTCTTCTTCTTTTTACAAATAAACTCATTGTTTATAAGATATTGATTCACTAATTCCGTTGCTGTAGAGAAATAATGAACTATGAATGCTTGTTATTTGTTGCGGTTTTTGTTGCAGTGTTACATCATCCCATCTTGATAAATTCTTTTATCAATTTCTTGTAATTTTGAATACGTACACATTGTTCGTTGTCCTTTGGCAACCAAGTATCAATCATGAATTATAACTTCCGTTATACTATTCATTTTTCCTTTTTATTTGTATTTTGTCTTACATTTCCCATATCTCGATGGTTCTCATCTCTTGGTTACTTCTTATATTTTTAAATAATTCCACGTAAAATGTTTGTTTTTCTGTTTGCAACTTCTGTTACGCCTTCCGCTCACAGATTACTTTTTATTTGTTTGATAATCACACGTTTGATTACAGCTAGCGGTCCATCTATACAATTTATTTAATGCATATAGACACCCGTGAGGAACTAATGTGATAGTAGGTCTAATAGACGAAAAAACGAAACCGAGAAGTATCGATGTTTTATCATAACTTAATCACAACTATAATTAATGAATGATACATATTTGGAAAGCTTAGAGTCTCCTCTTTCATGTAATGCTATATACTCAGATCATGCATATTTCACGCATGAGTGATAAAAAGCAATTTGAAGGAAGGAAACCAAAAAGACATTTGGCGGGCGGTATCTGAATTTCGAAGAAAAATTCACATTTCATTGAGGTTTCTTATGAAAGAGCAGAAAATGAACTTTCTAGAAATATGAATTTTTCTTTGAAATTCAGATACCGCCCGCCAAATTACTTTTTGGTTTCCTTCCTTCAAATTGCTTTTAATCACTCATGCGCGAAATATGCATCACGTGAGTAGCCTCTAAGCTTTCCAAATATGTATCATTCATTAAGTATGGTTGTGATTAAGTTATGATAAAACATCGATACCTTTCGGTTTCGTTTTTTTCTGGGACGCACTGTATAGTGAGATTTGTTAAAGGGTTATAAAGATGTGCCAAGGTGAGCATAATTATAAACATGCTGGGGAAACCAAATATGCCATGGCTGAAAAGGATTCCCTTTATAAGTGAATTATCGGGGGTATACCTAGATTAGTTCAGGAGCTAATCCCAGTGAATTGAGTTACGTGTGAGACTTGAATAGGGAAGCCAGGGAAGTGTCGGGGAATATAGGTCAATTACAGGACCAACATCCAGAGTCAAAGAAGGGTTAAAGAGTTTAATACAACAAGACTTGCAAGTCTCGAGTTGAATCAGATTGTGATGAATCGCCAAAAATTTCGCGCTTCGCGCGGAAGGGGAAAACTTCATTTAGACGAGTCAAAAACGGTACAAAGAATCGTGTTCTTTCTCTAATAATTTGAGTAAACGTCAAAGCTTTCGCGCGAGAGGGGGGAACTGAATACAAATTAATAGGGCTTTATCAGGGCTGCCAACTCTCACGCAATCTGCGTGAGTCTCACGCAATTCACCCCATTCTCAAGCTCTCACGCTGATCATAGGAACTCTCACGCTGAACCCCGAAAATAGAAACTAAAAAAAAAAAATGTCTATTATATCGGATATTCAATATCCCTGCCGAAAGTTTCAACATTTTTTTAACCACACATGCGCAAAGCTAAACTATCAATGCAAATTGGTTTCGGTTTGCCGCGCAAAGACAAGATAGTGAATTGCGATTGGCTTATCCTGCGTGTGCGAGTGACGTCGTCACTTTACTATGAAGCGGGGTTTTTGTGCGAGACACGACAAGCGAGTGTCGATGCCATGGCCTGTCATCGCTGTACATCGCGCCCGGCCCCCAGCCCGGCCCGGCTCGGGTGGCTCAGTGTTTGCGATCGAATAATGGGCCTGGGCCGTCCTCTTTAGCCCTCTACGACCAGATCGGCCATATGGTACAGTACTTCAGGCTTCAGCCGGTACAGGTGAGTTTAAACTCTTGTCTTGAAATATTGAAATTCATGGTTTCGATCGTTTATACGAGAGTAAGAATGATTTTGGAAGGGTGCTTGTATATAATTGATATGGCAGTTATATTAACTATGTTCTGTGTATTCTATTGAGAACGACATTTTGATTGAATTTTTTTCCAAAAAGAGTGTGGAAATGTGGAATTTTGTATTTTTTCAAGGTCAGTGTATACTTCATGAAATCAATTAACCTATGAATCATGCCTTATGTATTTGTGGAATCAGGGTTAAAGTATGCACCAGATTGCACCATTTAAATTGCAAAATTGTAAAAGCTCCCTACCGTGGAAGGGGGGACACCCCCCTTCCACACCATCCCCCCCTCGGGCGCTCCGCGCCCTCGGGCTTGGTCGCTTCGCTCCCTCGCAATGTCTCACTCCAAACTCTTTCCAAAGGTTGGCAGCCCTGCTTTATAAGAGTCGAAAACGGTACAACGAATCGTGTTCTTTCTCTAATAATTTAAGGAAACGTCAAAGCTTCCGCGCTTGACGCGAGAGGGGGGAACTGAATTCAGACAAACTTAATAGGGCTTATTTAGAGTCGAAAACGGTACAGCGAATCGTGTTCTTTCTCTAATGATATGAGGAAACGTCAAAACTTTCGCGCTTCGCGCGAGAGGGGGAAACTGAATTCAGATGAATAGGGCTTATTAAGAGTCGAAAACGGTACGACGAATCGTCTTCTTTCTCTAATAATTGAATGAAACGTCAAAACTTCCGCGCTTCGCACGGGAGGGGGAAGCTTCATTCAGATAAGGATTAAGAGTCTAGAAAAGTACACCGAATCGTCTGCTTTTTCTTATAATTTAATGAAACGTCAAAGATTACGCGCTTCGCGCGGGAGGGGGAGAAACTGAATTCAGACAAGGATTAAGAGTCGAGAAGAGTACACCGAATCGTCTGCTTTTTCTCATAATTTAATGAAATGTCAAAGCTTCCGCGCTTTGCGCGGGAGGGGGAGGGAACTGTATTCAGAAAAGGATAAACAGTCGAGAACGGTACAATTAATCGTCTTCTTTCCTAATAATTAAAGGAAACGTCTAAGCTTCCGCGCTTCGCGCGGGAGGCCCATCACCCACAGCCCCCTAATGAGCGCGCTGTTAAGTGATTCTCTTGCTCACTACCGCCCCTTCCTAAAATAAGATCCTAGCTCCGCGCCTGCATTAAAATATATAGCTATGATGCTGACTAAATTGAAGAAATAAATCGTATATTTATGTCGTCGAGGAAAATGACCATTTTGCGCATGCAAGTACTATAGATAGTCCATAGGAAAAACAATTTAGCCTTCGGCCCTAGGTTTATAGGGTTGAATTTGTAGAAATTGGACATTTAATTTTGTCGGTAATTGGTGGCTAGTTTTGTCGGTAATCGTTGGCCTCTACACCCCCCCCCCCACTGAAAAAGGTCTAGCGACGCCCCTGACTGTGATGGACTATACCGTCGATTGAACGATTATACCAGCTCCATAAAAACACGTGTGTTTGTGTAAAGTACTGTATTTCATAAGCTTCTAGCAAATGCATTTGCTCTTATTGTTTTTTTTTCTTCTCCAATTTGAGTGTGAATGTGTAAGCAATCACATTAATTTCTTCTTCTTTTTACAAATAAACTCATTGTTTATAAGATATTGATTCACTAATTCCGTTGCTGTAGAGAAATAATGAACTATGAATGCTTGTTATTTGTTGCGGTTTTTGTTGCAGTGTTACATCCTCCCATCTTGATAAATTCTTTTATCAATTTCTTGTAATTTTGAATACGTACACATTGTTCGTTGTCCTTTGGCAACCAAATATCAATCATGAATTATAACTTCCGTTATACTATTCATTTTTCCTTTTTATTTGTAGTTTGTCTTACATTTCCCATATCTCGATGGTTCTCATCTCTTGGTTACTTCTTATATTTTTAAATAATTCCACGTAAAATGTTTGTTTTTCTGTTGGCAACTTCTGTTACGCCTTCCGCTCACAGATTACTTTTTATTTGTTTGATAATCACACGTTTGATTACAGCTAGCGGTCCATCTATACAATTTATTTAATGCATATAGACACCCGTGAGGAACTAATGTGATAGTAGGTCTAATAGACCGGTTTACCAACATATTCACATTTTATGAATACTTTTTAAACAAAGGTTGTTATTGACGACCTGAAAGCTTGACCGAGGCTTGCCCGACATAGCAATAAGGAATGTATGCAGACTAGATTCCAAGTATTGCAGTTCATTCATCAATAACAGGTAAATAGAAAAACTTTCCAATAGGTTCCCAGGAAAGAAAATATATCCATATACATTTGAATATGTTAGAAAACCTGTCTATAAAGCATCAATAGCTATCGACAGGCCCGTAGCAACGGGAGGGTGGGGAGGGGGGGGGGGGGGGGGGGGGAGGGCACAGGGGGAGAGGGGGCACGTGCCCCCAGAAGAAAAAAAATCCAAGATCGGTTGAACTTTTTTAGACCCCTCTAGACGTCGATCAGTCATGTAAGTGCCCCCCCCCCCCCCCAAAAAAAAAAAAAAAAAAAAAAAAAAAAAAAAACTCTGGCTATACGGCCCTGGCTATCGAACCCTCAAATCTGAGGCACTTCAATATCATTTTTGAAAATACCCAATGATACTTTTGTTGTTGCGAGGAGCACTGTCAGTGGATGTCTTAAACACTGCTTCACAAAAAATGCGTCCAGGGGAAAAAAAACTCGCCAACGTTGGCAAATATGGTATAATTTGTCCTCAAAAAAGATTCCCCATCTACTGGTGGGGGGGGGGGGGGGATTGCCCTCTGTATAAATGAAAATTCGGACTTTCATTTGCATAGATTTTTTTTTAGAGTCGATCAGAGTGAGGATGCGACAGAAAAGGTTGAAATTGTGCCACAAATAAGAGGAGAGTGAATGTTTTTACTTTTCGTTGTGCTTGCGCAATACAAAAATATGTAATTTGAAAAGATGTAGGCCTATGCACTTTCTTGGAAGAGGAGTAAAATGTCACTTTGAAAATGCACATAAATATTTTATGTGTATGTGTAGGCCTTTGTATCTCAATTAAGAGAAATACGTATTTAATTGAAGAAAAAAAGTATAATTGTAAGTTGGTACTGAATGTTAAAGTGAAGAAATAGAGATAGTTACGGTCTGGAATGTGCCATTGATGGTAGAGAGTTAATTAATTCAGCTATGCCAGGGATGATTGTGCTGGCCCAGTATTGCGTTGATAAATATGAAAGTATGACTGTATGCACCTGTTTCAGGTTCTATACTTAACGTGTAGAGGCTTGGGGCCCGTTCCCCGAAACTGTCATAAGTCTAACTTCTTAACTATCCCATTGAAACATGTGTTATAAAGTTAACACGCGTTTTAATAGAATAGTCAAGAAGTTAGACGTATGACGGTTTCGAGGAACGGGCCCCTGGTGTTCTGTTTTGGTGTGGCTCACTCTCAGACTTTGCTTTACCTCAATTTTGAAGCAAAGAGGCATACAGGATTTGGTTATGTGTTGCAGACATTGCTTATTTTCTTATGATTTTCCTTTCTGAACAGAAATTGCCGAGTTTCTTTTAAAGGCACACTGTCCTACTTGTAGCTACTTGCTCCCTCTATATAGAAAACTTCCCAAATCGGTGCCTGTTGGTCCCCCATGATCCTCTTTTTCTTATGTTAAATGAGAGCTGAGTTAATGAGATAGCCACCTGTCACAGTGACCTCGATGGCTCTCTGGGTGGTCTAATCCCTTCTAGCTGCAGTAGTAAAGCCTCCCTTTAAAGTCGAGAGACAGACGGTTTGGGTTCTGTTTAGCAGAAAAGCAGAAATGGCTAAAATGTTAAGCTTTTGAATACTGCAACCAGCAATCATCGAGGGCACATGATGTTGGGACCACGTCCGACCTCGAGAACCAAGATCCATGGATTTTAGAGGGCTGTAAAGTGGAGCTCAACCTTTCGCAAGAACGAACGGACATTTTCTTTCAGCGTCACCGGCAATGACTCGGGAACAATGGTGAGCTTTATCATGCCATATTGAATTTATTACACTTTCAACATTTGAGACATACATCGAAAGAAATCGTGGAAGAGTATTGAAGACAACATGAGTTATAACTACAAGCGAAATTGGGGTTCATTGTTGATGATTAAGTTTTGAGCGTGTGGATTTTCCTAAGACGTCTTACGCCTAATTTGGATCACATCCGAAGAGTATTAGGATGTCATTGACTGACTTTAACATAATTTAAAGAGAGTCATGTGTGATATTTCTTAGAGGCTCTCTGAGCAGAGTAGACTTGAATTCTATTTTGAAAATGATGTTAGTCATTTTTTTGTTCTTTCTTTTGTAATGACAAATGTACATCATTGTGGTTTCTTTTAAAATGAAACAAAAGGAGTATCTGGTTGAAAAGAAATTTTACTAAGAAAGTGCATATATTTGGATTTTGAGATGTGTATCTATTTCAGGTCTGTACAGGTTAAAAGAGTATAGATCCAAGATGCGAAGTTAATCATTAGGTTAAAAATCCCAATGTACAGTGCGTCCCAGAAAAAACGAAAAAAACGGTTAACTTTTGACGACATTTACATATTGTTTACATTTCTTTGTTAAAATATGAGAACTTATCGTCTTTGCCTACAGCAGGGACTGGTGTAAATGTTTTAAACCCAAAATAAAGTAAGGGTATTGCTGTATGGTAAATGGCTTGTGTGCAACTTCAATTATTTTGAACCAAGCAGAATAATACACAAAGGCAAAAAAAAAACCTCGGACATTTCAGTTATTCAACTTTTACTGTAAACAGATTTATTACATTTTTTCAGCTCACATTATGCTATATATTGAATATTTTACATAGATTCCACATATACAGGTTATATGTACAGTAAGACCATTAACAAGTACATTTAAAGGAAATCAGAGAATTATAATTTTCACTTAATTAGATTTTTTTTGCTCATAAACAGCATTATGGTTCAAAGTAGTAGTCAAGTGTTGTTCAAGGTCATATATTTCCTTAAAATGTGTTTTTCTTGGTGGACCTGAATTCCAAAATGCTTGCTAATTTCCTTCAAATTGCCTTAAGAGCTATAATGTTTGTAGAGAACATGCTGTGGTGATAACTGCTCCAGATCAATAACTAATTTCCCAACCTCAACACTTGACCAAACACTATTTCTGACCCTCACCCTTCCCTAAACTGAAACCAAATCACAAACTTGACCCTCTATCTTTAATGAAAGAAACCCCCAAAATGTTGTTGGAGCAATTGTCAGTTATTTGCTGTAACTGGAAGAAAAATTGCCTAGATTTAATATGTCTAGACGGACAAATGTGTCTTCAACTTGAAAACAGTGTTTTCTGTATATTCCATTAATTATTCATGAATTAATTATTATTGATATTAAGAAGAGCCTTTAAAGGTCACTAGAACAGAAAAACGCTACAGCTACCCTGCATGTTTTACTTTTTTTTTTGAATTACTTCTGATATAATGCTTTGGTCATCTCATGAGAAAAAATGAAGAAAAAATTAGATAATAATAATTGACAACTTGTGGTTTCAATCAGAAGCTAACAAAGTGAAGGCTTTCTTTCCTAAATTAATTCCAGTGATTTTATCAATTTGAGAACATTTCATTGTAAAAATAAAAATATTTGCCATATTTCAAGCAGTATAAAGCAAATTTACATCAGCATTCACCAACAAAAAGATCAATACTGTTGATAATAAGTATTGTAAAAGTCATAGATGCAAAATTGAACTGATTGTACCGTTACCTATTTCAAATTAACTGCATAAACTGAAATTACAAATCTAATTCATGATTACATTAAAAAACGATCACAAGAATCTGTCCAATCAGTTTTAGGAAACAAAAATTAATTAAAAAGCTAAATACAAGTAATGTACATGTATATTGCACAGGACTAATTTATCTGTAACTATGCTGTACAAGAGGGATTCATTTCCTTTTTACTACACCCATTAATAATCATTAATAATAGAGCCTCGATCAAACAAGATGGGGTCAAATACCTGATGAAAACAATAACAGTGATGCCCAATAAACTGACATTTGCGCACAGCATTTCACCTTTCTGTATCTTGCAAAACGCAGATAAGAGAGTATTCTTAGGTTTTTATTTGCCATAAATTTGTTTTTAGAGGCAGGGTATTTTACGAACGACATCACTACGACTGCTGTCATGTATTTCCAATTCATTGTTTTACTATGTACCATGCAATCCCATGTAATTTATTTTATTTTGTTGGAAAATTGAAATAAACCAAATTTTAAAAAATTGCCGCATCTTTTGGAAAAGGCGTATAGAGAGCAATTTCTGGTTCTTGTACCCAAACATCATCACGCCTGTGTCATGCAGTTGGTAGAGCATTGTGAGACATAGCCATCGACACTTGGGAAATTGTGAGCAGCAGATGGCAGCACACACATAACATTTCAAGTAGTGTCAGTAGAATACCCTGTCTTTAAGTGGTTTACAGCACTGTGCACAAACACAGCTTAAAATACAAAAATGTAATTTCGATGAGAGCTCTTTAGAGTCAATCATATAATACTATCTGTAAATATTAAATAAAACACAAACATTAAAGGTGCCCAGATTCCCTCAATGGTGAATTTCAAATAATCACATAAAAAAAAATCAAAATGTGCAGTCAATTACATGCCAGCATACATGATCGAATTGATAATTTGTTTTACTTTATCTGTACATAAAACTACAGTACCAAAGGAGGCTCATAACAGGCTAAATACCAAATGATATGTAAGATGCTCATAAAGTCACTGCATAAGGATACAAGATATTTGAAAACAATCATAGACAATGATGAGAGCTAGAAGGGCATTCATTACTCATAACATATTACATGGCTAACTTCGAATCATCAGGTCATCGCGTCGGGTTGGGTGGTTGCGTTACCTGACCTTTTGTGAAAACATGCCCCTTTATAGATCAGTTCACGGTTAGCATATGTCCCAAATGACCCCAACCTATCCACAGATCTTCAAAACATGAAGAGGTCCCCCTTTGTACATTTTGAAATAATGAGTACGTATCCATTTTTTTTTGTCTCCATGTATTTCACAATTTGGTCTGCATTGACCTTTATCTGCTCATGCTCAGACTGCAACCTTGAACTGGCATATTCACGAAATGACTGGGGTAATGTTTGTAAAATAAACCCCTCTCATCTGCAAATGGTCTGGTCCAACTTACCTGACACTTTGTGAAAACCCTACGGCAAATCTACAAAAGGCCGCGACCTTAATGTGCATCTTTAAATGATCTTCCACTTTCATATCACGAAAGATCTAGCGATACCCGATGATTTGAAGTAAACCTGTTACATACAGTCAACATATCCTCCGGCTCTCACCAGCGGATATGTTGACAGACGGATAACAACCCCATCTGTACCATTCAAAGCAATGGAATT
The DNA here is from genome assembly GCA_035222895.1 of Strongylocentrotus droebachiensis. Classification (NCBI taxonomy): domain Eukaryota; kingdom Metazoa; phylum Echinodermata; class Echinoidea; order Camarodonta; family Strongylocentrotidae; genus Strongylocentrotus; species Strongylocentrotus droebachiensis. Next base: position 116,424 of record JAVYIG010001485.1, on the reverse strand, counting down.
GATTTGCTTTGGCCAACTGATGTGATTTGTTTTGCATAACGCCAACTGAGCTACAAAATGCATCATGCCTATGATTTCATAGCATACATACAAAGATGTACTGCTTTGTGTTTAAGTTACAGATACATAAACAAATAATGTGCACAAAGAAGGATAAATACTGATCAGAAATTGACAGGAGGGCCCTAATAAGAAATCTAACAGTACCACATCTGTGAATGTAACAATTAATCCAATAAAAGGACCAAATCAATTTGTTAATGAATGATCTAAAATTTGACCATACAAGGCCAAAATAGTAACATACATTTATAATTCATAAGAATCTGAAGTTATTTCATTTAGTTCTCTGCCAATTGACACAAATGTACCTAATTTAGTTTCAATAAAACCCATCCTTTGACACACACAAAAATTATAGTTGAAGAAGCAAGTAATATTTAGACTCAACAAAGAACTATGTAAAAGCTTTCATAGCTCAAACAGTAAATGAAATGTAAAAACAAATTAGTTAGTCTTAGGAAGGTTTCCAAAATGGGCTGCAGCCTTCAGTCACTACCCAAGTCAATAATAATTTGCCTATTCTCATTCACATGATATATTTTTTTCTTGGTTGTCCAACTTGTAGCTTTATTCAGCACACATTTTGTTTTTACAAAGACTTAAAACTACATACTCTCTGGCTGGAACAGTTCCCTTGTGAATAGAATATTGGAATATTCCAATGATATATGATATAAGTAAGTTTCTGTGAGCTTGAAACTCCCGAGACTGGACGACTGGATGAACACAAACATGAATGTAAGGAAGATTTGTAAGCGAAAGTCAGCATCCCATATTCTCAAAAGCTACCTCACTCTACGCCAAGGTTTAAACCCAGCCTCGGGTCGGAGAACACCAGTTTAAGGGGTGCCAAATGTCAAATTCTTCATTCTTGTCATATTCACAAAGGCTCAACCTTACTTCACGCCAGGTTTGAAACCAGCTCCAGTGCATAAATTTAGTCCACCAGTCTATGGGGTGCCAAATGTCAAACTTGTCATTCTGTACAAATCAACGTAAAGAAAATACAAAAATGTGTAACTTTGAAATTAATTTTGTAACATAATAGGATAATTTATATGGATCTTAGGGCCTGGCCTGCGTTGGACCTTCCATAAAGCAGTAGACTAAAATTTTAAGAATGCTGTGTGGCGCAATCAGATTATCGTCTAGCTCTCATGACTATTGTCATGTGCGTTGGTTCGAGTCCAAAAAATGCAAAAATGATTGTTTCCGGATTGTGGGTAAGCAAGCCCCTACCCTCTGTTCTCTATGCAGGCTCAGCTTCAGGGAAAACAATTTTGTTCCTTGGACTAGAACTTTAACTGGAGACCCTGTGTGTCACACCTATGCACGTTAAAAAGCTACACTTCTCGCAAAGAGTACTGGTGTAAATTTCGGTAATCTTTCCATAGATTTTTGTGATAGGCTGCATAGCCCTATAACAATTAAAAACAGATGAAGTTAAACCAGGTCCTTTTCAAGAATACAGACCACTTGTCACAGCTATGTCCCTTCCCAAATAAAAAAAAAATAAAAAAACTCTTTTGCTCGGCGTCACACATACAACCACACACCCCATGACTGAAACAGATACAATGCAAGCCTGATATCAGGGCACCGTTTCACAAAACCACCAATCGGTACAAGTTCACCGACATCCTACTGAAATGCGTGCTAATTGGAATACACGCCTTTCATTGGGACGTTGCCGAACTTGTCCTGATGGTTTTGTGAAACACAGCCCTGGCGACTACCGGCATCCTCTTGAAACGCATGCTAATTGGAATTCACATGTTTCATTTGGATGTTGGCGAAATTGTACTTACGACGGTTTTGTAAAACACCGCCCTGACACCTTCTCAACACCAATTAAAAACATCCTTTAAAAAAATAAAATAATGATAATAATAGTCCTATTTGAACTGGCTAATGATGATGCCCCATGGCTAATACAAGGGGTGCCAGGCAACCGATAACGAGTGCCGCTAATTCCCCACATGTGAAGCCTTGTTTGATGTCTACCGCCCCCTCTGGGTCCGTGGCAGGGGCGCTGGATTGGCGAGGAGCTTGTATCTCCGGTAATACATGTACTGTGGCTACGTAGAGGAAAGTACCCGCTGAGAAGAGCATCGATAGGCCTGTTGCATTGACGGATAATAACGCCTCTTTACTTGCCTGCGGGTGATAAATGATCAACAAAAGGAAACGGGCATTGCAGTGAATGTACAACCAAAAATGTCTAATATCTGTAGATTCTTAGAATTACTGATGAACACAGGAGTTACAAAATCTGTCAAATTATAATGAATTAATTATAATTTGAATACTGGATACCTGAATAAAACCCCAAACATACAGAATATAAACAATTAAAAAAGGTGACTGATCCCTTAAGGAGTTATCGTGGTATAGTGTTCATTCACTTGACTCTCAATTTAAGGGTTGAGGGTTCTGATACCAGCCCAGCACTGCATCCTTTGGAGAGAAATTAATCCATGTCTGCCACTCTCTACCCAAGTGCTATTGGGTATCAGATTATGCCAGAGCGGTACATATTTTGCCGCTTGGCTATGACTGGGGTAATAACGGACATGACCGCCGTACAGGAACTATTTTTGCTATTATCAAGAAAATGCTTATGTTATCCGATAACATTAATCTGTTGACTACGTATATACTACATGGACATAAAGTCTGTGCATACTTACATGACTGAGGCTAAAATATGTGAATATAGCCATAACTGGGGCTGCTAATGAGAAGATCACCAGATGTTTTCGTATCCTATTCCTCTCATAGTTTTCATGCAATAGGAATGTGACAAGTCCAAAAGCTGCTGGTGCCTGTCAAGAGGAAAAAAAAAATAATTGCAATGACATGCTCAATATACATACTAGCTATTAGAGGAAGAGGTGTTGTAGTCAAGTGGTTTAAGCACTTGACTTGAAATGCAAAGGTTGTGGGTTCAATCCCAGACACGGCACTAATGTCCTACGGCAGGGCATTGATCTACATTTGCCACTCCATACCCAGGGGAGAAACAGGGACCTGGTAGGATTACGAAAGCCTTTTTGTTAGTAAATGCAAATGCCCCCATGGTGACCATATGGTTGGAATACTCCCCAAAGAGTGGAGATGGTGCGCATTGTGTGTGCATGAATCCGATGACCAGGGTAATGATATCTGTAAAGCACTTAGAGACGGTTTTTCGGATTAAACGCTTTATAAATCTAGATTATTATTATTATCACATTTGCATTGTCTCTTTAGTGCGTTACAAAGACATGCTTTTACTGGTTATCAGATTCAGGTTTGCCTGCACACAATTTATGTACATTCTCCACTCCCTGGGGAGTATTCCAGCCAGGTGCTTGTAAACACACATGTTCACAATACTTAAAAAACACCTTGGCATTCCTATCCTATTGGATTTACTGGAGAAATGGTAAGGATTATGAAAGGTCCTTAGCAGCTTACTTTGTAATGTACCAAAAACAAACAAACACTAAAACCTTTCTATATAGGATTACTTCAACAAATATTACAAATCTTAAACACATACAATTTTACATAAAATGTTGTACTTAAACTTCACAGATGATCCACATTTCCCACAACTGCATAAAGTTGCACAGTTATAGCAAAAGTATTTTGGTCCCATACTCCCATACCAGAGCAGAAAAATGAAGCAATGACAATGAGAGCTTACCTTATGCAGCATAATAGCAACAAATACAATCATTTGAACATCGGCTCGAGATCCACTAGCTGCTGCCCCCATAGCAACGCCATCAGCTGCAAAAAAAACATAAAATAAAGTTAATTACAGCTTGGATTCCTCAGCTCCAGTCCCACATCCCAAATAACAACAACTGCATGCATTTGAAATACAAAGAGTCTTCTACTTAAAGAAATTGTTAACAATGTTAAATCTGAGATGCATGGCCCTACGTGTTATCAGTAGCTGTGATATGGTGTAATATTGAAGCCCTAACAAAATTGTGCTTCAAAATGATCATGAAGTGCCTCAAAAAAGTAAAAATCTTTGAGTGACCAGTTTTACCATACTCATTTCCCCCAATAGACTGGAGTGTTATAACCGTTTCCGATTTCCAATCATAATATCTTGATAATCAGACCCGCGATCGGCTTGTAAAAGTCATGGGGTTCCTGACTGACCTAAAGGTTTATAATTATCATTGCAGCATGAGCTAAATCCAGGATTTTGCTTCAGAATCTGAGGCGATGTTACCGAGTTGTATTAAAGAGAATGCTGAGTTCTTGTTCTGTCAGTGCATTCTCTTTATGTATTCAATTATAGAGGCAACTAAAGACTTTGCACTTTGTACACGTTAGTTCATACACCTTGCAGGATTTAATTTTTATATGTTTGAATTTTTATATTTCGAGCACCTTGAATCATCTATTCCATTAATCATCTTTTTTTAAAATCTTGATTTTCATCTTGATTTTTCTAATTTTTTATCTTGATTTTTATCTATTCCATTCAAACTCAAACTCAAAACTCAAACTCATCTTTTTTTTTCTTTTTTCTTGATAATCTTTTGATGGTTAAAACATGAAAGCTTTCTTTACAATAAATGAGTATCCTTACCTGCAGCATGTACCACTAGACCTAGTGTAGCAGTTATGCTCTTCCCCCTTCCTATTCTACCTGTTGCTTCTTGTTCACCTGCAATGACAGGATCATCAAGACAAAGACATGACGTATTAGGAATGGAACAGTAAATATTAGGATAGGTACATGCACTCTCGAAACCTCCCCACAACCCAACCACAATTCTGCTAGATATGGGACAACCTCACTCCCCATCCCTCTTCCACTAGCTATGGGACACCTACACAAACCCTAGGATGGTCAATGTGATCATTTCACAAACACATTTAGGTACTTGGGACCACTACCCCCCCCCCCCCCCCCTAATTCAATGAATATGGGATCTGCCTCCTAGGACAATACGCCATTTACGTGATGTAATCCAATTGAATGCACAAATCTTTGTTAAAAGTGCCTCATCACAAATTATTTCATTCATCTGTAATGAATACTTATATTTCAAATAGTCAAAATGCGATTTACATACATTAATTGTTGGTAGGTAGGACGAACCATAATATTTGTCCTACCTACCAACAATTAATGTATGTAAATCGCATTTTGACTATTTGAAATATTCTGTCTATTAAAACTTAATTATTCATTCAGTTGTTAACTGTATATATTTATGGAGCTATTCCATATTTCCATTGCACATATACCCTAGGGGGTGCTACAGGTGCTAACAAAATACTACTCTAGCCAAGCTTCCCTAGAAGTTGCTCAAGCATTCAAGGAACTGTTTCCTAAAAGGTACCCATTAACCCCCTCCCCTGGGTGGAGAGTGGTAAATGTATATGAGAGACCTACCTGGTATCTGCGCATGCGAATGCCCATGGCCGCCTCCTATTTGATCCACCAACAGCATAAAAACAAAACCGAAGACCAGAGCTATGCCAACCAGAGAGTGGAGGTCCTCGACGGATGAGTGGGCGTGGTTATGAGCGTGGTCATCTGCTTCCTGATTGGTCTCTTGCCCTACTTCAAGTTTGTTTTCTGGACCCACTAGTACTGCTCTGGCTTCGTCTTCATGGTTGTGGGGAGCTATGAGGGAAGATATTTGGTAGATTGACATTCAATGGCAAGAGTTCTTCAGTTTGTTTTTGTATTACTGTAACTTACATTTATTGCACCTTTTTATCTTAATATGTTTTTTTTATCTTCCAATTATTATTACATATTTTTCTCTTCTTCAGTTCTTTACTTTTCTTCTTCACTAAAAGTATATGTTCCTAAAATAAAATACTCTTTCATCTTCGTTGCAAACACTATCCTTCCCTTAATATTTTTTTAACACAACTCTTTTTTTAACAGACCAGACTGTGCAAAAACAGGAAGAGGATGTGACCATTTCAATCTTTCAGGAAGACGTTAAAGATAAAGGTGAGTTCTAGTAAAAAAATAAATAATAATTCTCACAGAATCAAACGAAACTTGCACTGAATGTTCAAGATTACAAATAAATGTCATTTGCCAAACAATTTTGGTAGAAAATGTATACTGGCTGAGTAATAAGCATAGAAAGATTACGGAATCAAGGTTAGTTGCCCCGACACCATTTGTGTAGTCCCATATACATCTTTCTGTGTACAGTGCTTGTTACTTTACCAAAACTGTGCCAAATTTATTATGATTTTGATGACTCCAGAACTTTGCAGTACAGTACACACCAATACTTACATGCTACATGTACATGATCAACTTTTTCTGATCCATTCCACATCTTTTCTTTCACAATGCAATTGCATGACCAGAACTCAACTTTATCTTTTAACTTGGAGGTGTTTTCCCAACCATCATAACAGACAGGTTGTCATACACCGTCTGTTCAGAGCCAGAAGGGCATCAAGTCATTGTTGAAGTATAAGAGTAAACGCCCTACTGCCTCCAAACAGACAAACTTCTCACTGTTTACCTTGCAGTTCACAATATTGTAAACTGCAGGGTAAACAGTGAGAAGTAAAAGAAAGATTAAACACTTATCTACAGAGGCTACATGACTTGACACTTATTGTTCATATAATAATTTTTGTTATCCCTGCATCAACATTTTTGACCACTTGGAGGGTTTGTTGTTTGTTGTTTTAGAAATTACCTGCATCTGCAAAGAGTGAGTGTATTCCTTCGGGGATGATAACAGCCAAAGATGTGCCAACGAGAAGTCCTGCCCCGATTACCGTTGTCAGTCTAGTTTTATTCTGGAAAGAACAAAGATTACGTTCAATTATTCTCTGACAGTAAAAACAGCATCGGGAGAAAAAAAAGTAAGTCGACTCTTTAGTCTTTACAGCTGCACAAAAAGTAATATTTCTGTGTTTTTGTTTTAATAGACAGAGTAGTTGTCGATTAAAAAATTTATTAGCAGTCCAGACTCTTGGGTTAAACTCTGAAGGCTGAAGCGCTTACCCCTAAATGATCACAGTACATGTAGCCTATGTACACTGCATGGACCTACATGTACACATGTAAGTCAACATTCGTACAATGAACACAATTTGCCTTATATCTCCAAGCAACTACATGTAGTAAGCAATGGCCTGATCAGTGAATTTAACAACTAATTGTAATACAAGTACATGTACATGTAGATCTATATGTGCAGGGCTCTGATCAAGGGCACAAAAGTGTTACATATGAGGTGAATTTTAAAAGTCAATTATAGACTGAGGCAACATTATTTTTGTAATCTGCAAACATTATGCAACATATAGCTAAAAAATTAGACCTTAACACATTGCGGTTAAGTGGCAATCAGTAGCTATATATCACATCATCAAAAATGTTACGTACATAACTCAGTGTCCACTTCATGCTGATATTTCCCTTATAATTTTACTTTTTCTGACAAAGTACATTAGATGTTAAAACATACTGTAAACAAAACTTAAAACCATTGCCATATCAACTTTTTTTCAATTTAGTTATTAGAATATGGCCAAAACAAATGTGGACACCGAGTTATGTACAGTACATCTTATTCTCTACATGCTTTCTCTTTGCCTCATTGTCAGATAAGGTTTTGCATTAGTCTGATAACGACTTCAATTGAAGGAATGATGTGTTTCCTGAATGAAACATAATTTGCAATGTGTAAATAGTTTGTAAACTACTATTACAGGACTGAAATGTAAGATTTCTGTACTTAATCGTACATAACTGTGGATACCAAAAGTAAGAAGTTTTACATTCAAATAATAACTTCTTGTCCCTTAAATTCAATAAATGTTTGTTTAAATGAAAATGCAGAAGGGTGCAATTCATGCTGTTTGGAATAAATAAATTTATTTATGATAATTATATCAAATTTTTGATTGGTAGTAACGTACATAACTCGGTGTCTTTTCATAATGGTGTCTTAGTTATGTACATGACATGAAAAAGTTCAAACTGCAATATTTTGTAATATTCTTCTCACCAAATCAGATGTGTGTATGTCTTATACATTTTTTACTACCTACCATGACAAATAACTAAATATAGGTGGTCTTATTGGAAAAACAAAACATGGAATACGTACATAACTGTCACGTACATAACTCGGTGTCCACATTCATTGTTGATTAAATAACACATACCAGTTAAAATGCGGAATCCAATGTTATCAGTGCTCTTCATTCACCTATATACACCATTACATTGTCATTTTGAAAGTATACAATATGTTTTTGTATAGATTCTGATGCACTGGTATGTACATAACTGCAGGACACCAAACATTTTCCATTTACAGAAATCTAAATATTTTTAAAACCATGACCCAGAATGAGATGATCTGATTGAAAATCAAAGATAAAGTGAAACTAAACATTATAACATTGCAAGCTTGTAAATAAATCAATTATTTATACACCATTCTTCAGTTAGTAAGGTTTGAAATTTGCAGGACACCAAAGTTATGTACAAAACACAAAAATTGTATCACATGTAAATAGAATAAGAAAGTAAAATACTAGGAATTAACTCAACATAAATGTTAATTATTACATAGATTCTACATCAAGATGAAAAAAAATCATAAGTTTTGCATCCCATTAGTAAAAATCTGGTAACCAATTAGTGCATGGTTTGAATGTAACGTTAAAAGTGCTGAAAATAGGCCTTTTTTCATCATAAAATTGCTCTAAAATCTTTAATTTGAACTCAATGAAGCTGAAACCTTGTTTTGAGCTTCCCCAAATGATACTTTGTAATATAAAAATGCTAATTTGTGTCTGGGTCTCATGGTTTTGAATAATTGAACAATTTCCCAGTGTTCAATCTAAGTGTACCCTTGATCTGAGCCTTGCACATATAAATAGAGTCAATACCGGTAGATTAAACAATCAAATAAAAAAAAAAGAAAACTAAAGGACACTGGTCACTGTGTAAAATCCACATATTCTGAAATGATGAGAAGAGGCAATTTAATGTTCGAGTCACAAGTGTACTTTTGCACTGCAAGTCTGCCACTGGTCGTGCTTCATTCCATCACTCACATTAGTTTCCTCATTCATACTCTGTACTCATAGACTCTACAAATTATTATCATCATCATGCTACGAGGGAAGGTTGATCCTGTAATCTTGGTCACTTCTTCAGGGTTAATTATATTCTACAGTCTCTAATGGGTAGGGAATCAATGCCTTAATGTAATTTGCACATCATGCGCCGGGTAGAGACTGTTTTGATCATATTTAATTTTAGTCAAATCGTTCAGACCACCAGTGCTTTTCCAGTTTCATCTTGAAGGTATCGATGGCATTCGAGTCAATTACTTCTTGAGAGAGACTGTTTCAGTTGAACACAACTCTGTTGCTGAAAAAGCATTCACTTATGTGTAGATGAGACCTTTCCTTTGAATCTTTAAATGTTTTTAGGGAATGCCCTTGAGTTAGAGTATGATAGGAGTGATATAGTGAAGAAATGACTTGGATCTAAGAAATATCATCCAACCTTACCATGCCCTTTAGTATTTTGAAGACGGTAATGGCATCATTAAATAACTGATGCCAAAGTACGAAACGCTAATGTTCAATACTGTAAATTGGACACATGCGAGCAGACGAACGAGTGCTTTCCAAAAGTACTCTGTAGACAACATGTCGAAGTGAACATGCAAACTGAGCTGAAGTCAAGCATCTAGTAAAGGACTTAGATTATAGGCCTAGGCCTACATGTTAATACAATAGACTAAGTAAACATCAAAGTTCAAACCAAAACCAGATTTCAAAGAATGCTGAACAATAAACAAATTATAATTTGGACGTGGTTCGACGGATGCTCAGGCCCAGAGGCAGAGGAGTCGAAAAACATTGTGGCCCGAATTCACAAAGCAAGGTTTGAGCTCAGACCAAGGTTTGAGCTCAAACCTCCTTTTGTTTCGCCAAACCAGGTTTGTAAATAACAAAAGGAGGTTTGGCGAAACAAAAGGAGGTTTGGCGAAACAAAAGGAGGTTTGAGCTCAAACCTTGCTTTGTGAATTCGGGCCTGTAAGTCTAAATTGTAATTACTTCCTCTTTACATTACGAAAAAATGTGACCTAACCCGCTGTTTGAATCGTTTTTCTGTACGAGCTCTGGATATGGATCTGGATCTGGAGCTCCGACGCCTTCGGCAGCGGCCCTCGGAGCTCCAGCTGGCGTAGAGATAGCCTATCTGATAGGCGTCGGGCTAAATGGCAAGTGTACTAATCGCGTTATGGAGACTGACATCGGCGCGGGCGACAGCCCGAGCGCCTATCATCACTGGTCAACTCATCATTATTCATATATGTCTATCTTATGTGTGACGAGCGCATTCTCATGCATGATTCATAAGACTAGCCTTATTTGGTGATCGGTCACTTTGATTCAACCAATCAAATATCATCTCTAGGTTCCTCATCGCTCATTGGCCTATTTTGGTCCATGCTCCATAAATATTCATGAAAGAGCTTTGCAGGGGGTTCGTAGATTTTCTACGAACGAAACAATGAAAACAAAGAAAATAAAACTGTGTGAGTTGACCAGTGATGATAGGCGCTCGGGCTGACGCCCGCGCCAATGTCACTTTCCACATAAACGCGATTAGTATACTTGTATGGCTGTGTGACCAAAGTTCGCGCGTGACCAAAGTTCGCTTTCTCAAAAATTCGGTAAGATTTCGAAAATCTGATATCACCAATGGAAAGAGGATCATAAAATTACCCAGAAACGAAATTTTCTTTGGAATTGGGTACGAAATTGTGAAAATATTGACAAAAGATCGACACATTTTGCAGTTATTTACGTCCGTTCCGAAAAATTACCAACTTACCGATAAGGGTCTGAAAATCTTCACTTTGAGAGCAGATATCCTCAAAATTGTAAGTAATAAGTGGTACCGTCTGGTAGTATGATATTTTGCCTTGCAAATTATGAAATTACCTTATTTTTGATGGATCGTATTTTCGTATAAATCAGCTGTAAACCCCCGTGCGTGAACTTAGGTCTCGTTGTTTTTATGACTTTTTTAGATGCAGCGCGCACGCACGATCGGACATCGAATTTTTAGATCGCGATATCTCTGAAATCCTTCGACGATAAATGTTCTAGTTGAACCAATTGGTAGTAAAATACTTTGCCGTCCATTTGGTAGTAATTAACATAAATAAATTTGTGTAGAATATGAGAAAACATGGATCGAATATCACATGTTCTAATATGTTCTAAAATCTGCGCGAACTTTGGTCACCCCTTCATACAGCCCGACGCCTATCGGATAGGCTAGCGTAGAGAGAGTGGTAGAGTCTAGAGAGATGCGATTTTCTAATTTTTGGGGGAACTCACCTCGGACATCGTAATAGATAATGGGACTGATCCAGCAATGTAGCAGCCGATCAACATCGCAAGCGAAAGGAGGATGATACCCCATGATTCTGTTTCTCCTTTATCTTCGTCCATCATAAAAGTGAGCGGGATCGGGAGTACGACGAGTGTGGAGTGGGGCCTTGACTTCGTCTCTTTCCGTCCGATTTATGTGCAGCTGTTCGATTTGGTTTGTTCATGTATTGTGTACGAATCATGTACAATACGCGATTATTGTGTGTGCGTGGCTGCGTAGCTAGTTGTTGTTGTTGTTGTTTTAATTTATAGGCGTTTTTCATTCAGAAGTGAATATTTGTCACTCCAAGCTAGTCTGAATACAAGAGCATTCTTTTATTTTCAAGGTTGTTTATAGTTATCATATCTATTATTTCATTTTAATACATTATTTGGGAAATTTAATTCATAAAACAATGCTATATGACTGTTACGATACTGAAAAGCACCAGTTAAATAAATACGTAGACTCAAATTAAAACCAGTTTGATGAAATAAGACTAATTTAAACTGACTATGTCAAGCGAACTGGGTCAATTTCAAACAAAACAATTAAAAAAAATAATTGAAAATACATGTATTGAGACCTTGATTGAGACTTGATCGAGGCCTTCAATTGATTTTTCGAAAGTCTTGTGTAATCATGTAAGAGGACACTTTTTTTTTTTTTTTTGGTCTCGAAATTTTTAAAAAATTTGACATTTTGTTCCGTTTTTTTTTTTGGGGGGGGGTCACAAAAAACATACACATAAAAAAAACTTGAGGGGGGGTTAACCCCAAACCCCCCCCCCCCCCCCCCCTGCGTACGCGCCTGCCGTCAATACTACTGGGCCAGAAGGTATTAGACCACACAGCAAGGTCGCTGACAGGTGGCTATTTCATTAACTCAGCTCTCAACTCAACTGACATAAGAAAAAAAGGATCATGGGGGACCCGACAGGCACCTATTGGGGAAGTTTTCTATTATAGATGGAGCAAGTATAGCTACAAGTATTTTGTCGGTAAAATCGCGCTGCCGCACAGTGGGCCAGAATCGCCTCAAAGTGTGCCAAAATTCAAAATTGGCGAATGTGAATTTTTATATTTTTTTCATTCGCTTGGGGAAGAAAACATTCTAAAGAATATTTTTCCACCCATATTTTAATATTTAGCGAGTTTTAAAAGTGTCATATACCCCTGCGAACATGGGAAAATCTATATGTTGCTCCAAAAGTGATAAAAGAGGCAACTTTACAATAGGTGTTGAGAATTTATGAAGGGAAAAGCAATCAACTTGATACTGCGTGCACTTCTTGCCTATTGGTAACCCAATTAGAAAATACAATGATCAAATTTATTGAAGCTTCATTTTGGGAAAAATTAGCATTAAATTTCACAAAAAAAGGAAAAAAATTGCAATTTTTTTATAAATGTAGCATGTTTATTAGGATTCCGGCCGATTCCCGCAGTGATGTTAATCTCAAAATGTCCGTCTAAACCTAAGCTTTCCATATATGGTATTTCTTTTTGCGAAAATTTGCTACCCTGCATGTGCAGGCGCTTTTCCTTCCCACGTCCATCGATTATTATTAGGCATAATCGGTACACATTTGTACTGTTTATGTTTACGCACAGCCGATTCAACGCTCGTCCGCATAACCATGGCAACGCACAGTGGGCCAGGGAGGAACCAAAGTGCGCCAAAACTCATTTTTGGTGATTTATTTTTCTTCAATTCTCTTCTTGACCAGTTGAACTGTAATACATTGAGGAATACCTCAGTAAAATATTTAATTCCGGTTATTTTGTAAATCTTTCAATTTAACATGAAGTTCTTAAGTTATTGATATGAAATTGCTCTCACATATTTCTGATAGTTCATTTCGTTCAATGAAATGGTTAAAATGTATAGAAACACAATCTTCATGATATATTAAAGGTTAATTCACTGAAAAATGGACTAATTATCCATGTTTTTTAAAAATCCAGAGGAAACGTTTAGATTTCCGCAGAGTTCCGCTTATATTTTAATACCACCATTTTGTCTGATGTCTAAGCTTTAAGTTGATACCAAATTTGGCTGCCCGATCTTGCCCGTTGTCATGTTAAAGCCGATTCCCCTAGCCACATTGTCCCGAAAAAATATGTTTGTTTTTAGTCCGCGGCTGAATCATGAAGGATTCGCGGTCATAAATCACGGCGCTTGGGGGCGCGTGACACTTGTTCTGACACCGCGGACCAAAATAAACACATTTTTCGGGGCAAAGTTGCAAGGAAAACGGCTCTAACATAAGAAGGGGCACAATCGGGCAGCCAAATTTGGTATCAACTTAAAGCTTAGATATCAGAGAAAATGTTGGTAATACCATTTAAGCGGAAATCCCTGGACATCCAAACATTTCCTATGGATTTATAGAAAATAAATCCCCAGAAATTAGTTTTGGCACACTTTGGTTCCTCCCTGGCCCACTGTGTGCCGTCGGGAAAAAGAGAAAAGGGGGAGGGAAAAAAAGAGAGGGAAAAAAAAGAGGGGAAAAAGAGAAGGAAAGGGAAAGAAAAGAAAAAAAGGAAAGGGGAAAAAAGAAAGAAAGGGAAAGAAAGGAAAGAAAGCAAGAGAAAGGAGAGAAAAGAGAAGAAAGAAAGAGGAAAAAGAAAAAGAGGGAGGAGAGGGAAAAAGGGAAAAGAAAGAAAAGAAAGGAAAGGAAAGAAGAAGAAAAAAGAGTGAAAGGGAAACAAATTAAGAAACGGGCGGGTGAAAGAGAGGAGAGAGAGGGGAGGTAAGAGTATGAGAGAGCGCTAGAGGAGGAGTGGGAGTAAAAGAGAAAAGGGGGTTCTTGGGTGGAGTCTTCTCGTCGAGGGAGCAAGAAAGACACGGGTAAATATGTTGCTGTGTCGGGTCAGCTGTGTCGGTATTCTTGCTCGATCCTCGTGTACTATATCAATGCAAAAGTTTGAAGTCAGTGAGATGTATATTGTCGGTCGGCCGACAAGTTTTTTTCCCTACGAACTGTGACTTTTTATCCGCTGTGACGACTTCAAAAGTGACTACAATACTTTCATTTTCTCGAAGTATCACTTGCCTATGATATCAGCTAAAGAAATCAGAGGTTTACAATTTTCGGGGAAACTAAATTCAAACAAGGTTTAAAAGTCAACAACGGTACGACGAATCGTCTTCCTTTCTTTATATTGTGATGAAACGCCAAAAATTCCGCGCTTCGGGCGGAAGGGGAAACTTCATTTAGACGAGTCGAAAACGGTACAATTAATCGTCTTCTTTTCCTAATAATTTAAGGAAACGTCAAAGCTTCCGCTCTTCGCGCGAGAGGGGGAAACTGAATTCAGACAAAATTAATTGGGCTTATTTAGGGTCGAAAACGGTACAACGAATCGTGTTCTTTCTCTAATAATTTGAGAAAACGTCAAAGCTTTCACGCTTCGCGCGAGAAGGGGAAACTGAATTCAGATGAATAGGGCTTAATAAGATTCGAAAACGGTACGACGAATCGTCTTCTTTCTCTAATTATTTAAGGAAACGTCAAAGCTTCCGCTCTTCGCGCGAGAGGGGGAAACTGAATTCAGACAAAATTAATTGGGCTTATTTAGAGTCGAAAACGGTACAATTACGAATCGTGTTCTTTTAGGAAACGTCAAAGCTTCCGCGCTTTGCGCGAGAGGGGAAACTGAATTCAGACAAAATTAATAGGGCTTATTTAGAGTCGAAAACGGTACAACGAATCGTGTTCTTTCTCTTATAATTTAAGGAAACATCAAAGCTTCCGCGCTTGGCGCGAGAGGGGGAAACTGAATTCAGACATATTAATAGGGCTTATTTAGAGTCAAAACAGTACAACGAATCGTGTTCTTTCTCTAATAATATGATGAAACGTCAAAGCTTTCGCGCGAGAGGGGGGGGGCTGAATTCAGATGAATAGGGCTTATTAAGAGTCGAAAACGGTACGACCAATCGTCTTCTTTCTCTAATAATTTAATGAAACGTCAAAACTTCCGCGCTTCGCGCGGTAGGGGGAAGTTTCATTCAGATTAGGATTAAGAGTCGAGAACAGTACACCGAATCGTCTGCTTTTTCTCATAATTTAATGAAACGTCAAAGGTTCCGCGCTTCGCGCGGGAGGGGGAGAAACTGAATTCAGACAAGGATTAAGAGTCGAGAACAGTACACTGAATCGTCTGCTATTTCTCATTATTTAATGAAACGTCAAAGCTTTCGCGCGGGAGGGGGGGGGAACTTCATACAGCCAAGGATAACCAGTCGAAAACGGTACATCATCTTCTTTTCCTAATAATTTAAGGAAACGTCAAAGCTCCTGCGCTTCGCGCGGGAGGCCCATCAATCCACACCCCACTAATGAGCGCGCTTTTAAGTGATTCTCTTGCATACTACCGCCCCTCCCTAAAATAAGACCCTAGCTCCGCGCCTGCATTAAAATATATAGCTATGATGCTGACTAAATTGAAGAAATAATTCGTATATTTATGTCGTCGAGGAAAATGACCATTTTGCGCATATGCAAGTACTATAGATAGTCCATAGGAAAAACAATTTAGCCTTCGGCCCCAGGTTTATAGGGTTGAATTTGTAGATATTGGATATTTAATTTTGTCGGTAATTGGTGGCTAGTTTTGTCGGTAATTGTTGGCCTCTACACACCCCCCCCCCCCCCCACCGAAGAAGGTCTAGCGACGCCCCTGGCTAAGACAGTCATAATACAGAGGAGAGCATGATAAATTGTCGAATTTGTGACGTTGTGATTGCTCCTATTTTCAATTACTACTATATTATTAGGCCTATATAAAAATTATAATTATCATCATTATTATTGTCATCATTATCATTATCATCGTCTTCAATGTTATTCTTATCACTCTTATCACTCTTATCACCATTACCATTATCATCATCATCATCAAGTTAATCTATTCTTTCTTTTAAAAAAAATGTAATTAATAAACTGCATCGAAAATAATTCGCATATATTATGATTGTTCCTGCATGCGATGTTATCATATCTTATCTTGTCATGTTATAGTTATCTTGAAAAGGAAGCAATAAAAAGAATGGTACACAAAATCATTCATAATATGTGTACTTCATGCCTGTATTACGGAGACCCAATTACTCCCTGTCATCTAAACTGCTTTTTTTAAAATAAATATTTGTTATATGAATATCATTGTTGAACATTATATTTGCAGTTTGCACTATTCAACTGTATTTCTCCCATGCCTCAGGAGGGGCCGTTAAAGAAATAAAAAATAATTGTCATTGTCATTGTCATCGCATTGCGTTGGAGAAAACCATTTACACGTTTTGCACTTCGTAGTTAATCAAATATCAACAATTAAATTGTTCATCCCAATAATTTATGGAGGATCTCCGGAAAGACCATTAATGATGGAGATGTTTTATCCTTTGTAATGTGCCATAATGATTGACAGTGGTAAGATTAGTAAGACTCTCATGCTGCTAGATTATGTGCTTGGTGTGAATAGGTGATTCTTTGTACATTATTTTGTGATTTTAGGGAGGTTATTCGATCGAAATGAGTCGCGAACAAGATTGTGTTGACCGTCTCGATGGTCGCAACCTTAATGGATCTCAAGCCAGCTGCCCAGTGGCAGTGCCCGCTACCTCCGGCGGAGTTAGCAGTGAGGTGTCCGGACATGCAAGAATGGTGCTGCGAGAAATGCACAGCTTGCAACAACATGGTCATCTGTGTGACGTCGTTCTAAGAGTAGACGGCCATAAAGTAAAAGCCCACAGAGCTGTATTGTCTGGATGCAGCCCATATTTCAAAGCCATGTTTACTGGAAATTTGTGTGAAAGTGAAAAAGAAGAAATTGATCTCAAATCGGTCGATAAAACTGCAATCAATGTTCTTGTAGATTTTGCCTACACTGGAAGAATTGCAGTTACCCATGCCAATGTCCAATCCCTCTTGCCAGCTGCCAATCTTTTTCAAATGCATTCTGTGAAAAAGCTGTGCTGCGAGTTCTTACAAGCTCAACTCCATGCCACAAACTGCCTTGGGATCACCCATTTCGCTGAAGTCCATGCATGCAGGGAACTTCAGGCATTCGGGGACAAATTTATCGCTGCTCATTTTCAAGAACTCGGCCAGAGTGAAGAGTTTTGCCAACTCATCTTTGAAGAGTTGACTAAAATACTCTCGCGAGATGACCTCAATGTTTCCTCGGAAGAAGTCGTCTTCGATGCCCTGGATACCTGGTTGAATTACGATCCTAACAGACGACAGTGCTATTTGGGAAGAGCCCTCCAGTGCATTCGCTTGCCCCAACTCACCCACAAGACCTTAACAAAGTTATACGAGACCCACCCCTTTATCAAGGAGAATGATCTGTGCCAAGAACAGGTAAAGATGAATTGGATTTCCCTTCCAACTCCTTTCCTCGACAAATTAAAATAAGTCTAGACCCTATTCTTTAATTGAATAAAAGGGCATGTTGTGAGAATTTTGTGAAAGGATTACAGGACATGTAAATGAAGCAAATCATTTGTATTCACTTTATAGATTGATGGGTATCGAATGTAAATCTTTAATTTTGTAACCATTATGAAAAAAAAGATTCCTTAAAATACCATCATAGTCATACTATGTGATCTACTTACATCATAGGGTTTAGTTTAAAAATGTAGAATCGTGTTGTTGTGATAATATTATTAACTGAATGCTGTGTAATTCATGAAGCATAATGTCTTTAACTTGATGCTTTTTTTTGTTTACTGTTTGTAAACTGTAGGTGAACAAAGCACTGCAATACCACCTCAACACAGAGGACCGCCTTTCATTGGCCAAAAAGATGAAAGACAAGCTGAAGAGAAGAGGAGAGTTGGAGATGTTTTGTGCTGTAGGAGGCAAGAATGGCTTATTTGCAACTCTTGACAGGTAAATCAGAATGAACTTTCCCTACGCATATGACTCATATTTGCATTAAGATGAAATGTTTGTTTGAACATTTTGAATGCTGAAAGACTAATTTTTTTGCAAAAGACCTCAAACAATTGTTCTAGAATACTGGCTTCAAATTCTGTTTGGTCAGAATTGTATATTTGTTAGGCTATCAAGGCACACTTTGCTGAATATACATTCTCCTTATATTAGGAATCCCTTTTTGTGCTCTTTCTGGTGCAATCCTTTAGAGCTGCAGGAGGTTATTAAACCTGGGAATAAGTTTTAAATCAACAAGTTTAACTTAGGCACCATGGATTTTTCAGAAAAAAGTGCATCAATTCCATCAACAATCTTTCCAGGATGTAGCTTTGAGGACAGGGGCCCGTTCCTCAAAACCGTCATAAGTCTAACTTCTTATCTATCCTGTTGAAACGTGTGTTATAGAATTAACACATGTTTTAATGAGATAGTTAGACTTATGACGGCTTCAAGGAGTGGACCCCTGGCCCTCTTAGCTAGCTCAATCCCAGATAGGGGTCATTCCATCGGGTTGGGTCTTTTCAGCATTTTCATGTGTTTGAATGTTTAGAAGCTATTTTCTCAAATTTAAATGTATTTTTAGAAAATTAAAAGTATATTTTATTTAAGAGTAATGTATGACAGAATAAATAAACATGAAAACAGAAACTTGTTCATCATATTTTTTTTTTGGTGAGAGTTTAACTACCGATGTCTCAGCGATTTTAAGGGTGAAAGTTGTGACATGAAAACAAGTCATTTTCATGAACTCATTTCTGGAAAAAAATTCATCATAATGCCATTTTTCCTACTTAAAACATGTCACCTTTAATACCCCTACTATGTCTGAGAAGCTCAGGTGAAATGTGCAAAAAATCGGCAAGTTATCCCATATTGAAAAAACACAATACCGACGTTACCAACAATGTCCTAAGCACTTTTTTCGTAACGGCGGTAATCTAACATTTTACACAAATTTAGCAGAATATTTTCTCAGAAACTTTCATCTTATTAGGAAGGTACAACCCCTGATGAACATATGTTAAAAGAATGACGATTAAATCGGTCGGTAAATACAAAAAAATAATTAATTTACCACAACAATCCCCCGCGATGTCCTTCATAATTTGGTAACGTCGGTATGAAATTACGGTGTTTGAGATCAAACCAGCCCGCTAGCTTCAGTTTTTGGTGTTAAAATGACCTGCTAGTTATTCACGAACGCGCACACATGTTTTTTGATGGTGTGCGACGACCTACCCCTGAGCTGCAACCACAAACGTGACAATGTCCATATAACGTCGGGCAGCCATTTTCGCCCGTCAGCGCCCAAATTGGTACGTAATATGTATTTTAAGTTATTTTTATAGCCCGAATTATTATCATAGACAATGAAATTCCATTTTGTTTAAATGTAATTCCGTTTTAAATTGTGTTATTTATAGCTTAAAACGGTTTCAAAACCATCACGTGTGAGTGAATATTTTACTGTTGTCCCACATACTGATATATGTGTTATAACGAAACATGCAAAATCGTTGCCGGACTTTTCCCCTTAAAAAGCTAATTTCTTAGACAGAAATTGAATTTTGTTATAAGAATCCCGTAAATAAAGATATAACTGATGTTCCTATACCTCAGAATTTTTCTCACAACTGTTAAATTAATTAATATTAATTATATGATGCCATTAATTGTCATTGAAAAATGATGGCTAAGCCTAAGGAAAAACACAAGTTATTTAAAATTGTTAGGAAGTTCAATCTAAGGCCCGACATATCCAACTTTTGGGCAAAAAAGGGGGTTGGAGTTGAGATAGAGAAAAATGGAGAGAGCTAAAGGGGAGAGGGCATGCGACCCCTCCCCCGATTCAATTAGAATTGGATACATAATGATTTTTTTTTTTTTTTTTTTTTTTTTAAATAATTTTTTTTAAATATTTTTTTTAAAAATAAAATCATTATTGATGTTTGCCATGTGGCTCCCACTCCCCCCTCCTACAAAGGTTAAAGGGAGGTTAAAGGGTTTTCACCACCTACCCTCCCCTCCAAAAAATAAGATATAAAACAATAATGATAAATAACAACAAACAAAAAAAATTAAGAAATTAATAATTTAACACAAATATTGAACTTAAAAGAATAATAAATAATAATAAATGAAAACCAAATACCTACTTCTATTTGGGCATGCAAAAATAGCCAAACGTGAGGATGATGCCTCCCTATCCATCTTGCAATCCTCTGTGTAGTTGTTCCATCCTTAATTCTTACAATGTTACAATGTACAAGTACTCATAATTATCAACCAGAACACACATTTTGAAATGAAAAGTCACAGAAGCAATTTACAGTTTTGTTTTATTTTTATCTCATTTAATATTGTTTACTCATTTGTTTTTATTTATTTCTTTTCATGCATATTTATTAGATTGCTGCCTGAGGATTCAGCTCCGGCAGAGAGATCGATCAAGAGAGCAGGCAAAATGACAAGTCATCGAAATATTCCTGGAAACGAAGATCTTTCCAATCTAATCACTATTTTGAAGAAGTATAAAGTTAATCATTAATATCAACCAATACACCTATTGTATGAATATTTTGTTTTTTTATTTACTGGTCAATGGATGAAAGATATTTCAGATGACATTTGATATAGTCTGTCATGTTTAAATGAGTATAAGAGGTCAGTAACTCTAATATCATACGGATGTTACTCGGACATGATGTCCATGTAACATTGGTATTTCGAGGTGTTGAGGTGAATATAGACCATAAATCTTGCAGCTTTCCTTTCATTTGTGTCATCATCTCATTTAATATGTTTCATGCATCAATTAATTGGCACATTTCTTAGAATGCAGCCAAGATTTTCTATGCAAGAGAAAAGATAACCCTTTAGAAGAAAAACATGATCTGAAAATTGCTAGTTCCTCATTTGTTTCATGTTTATAAGTTGATATAATGTTGCTGTGTTCAAGTTTTGAGTATTCTAAACTATTGCTCCCATCATCTTAATGTTTTCCACACCAAAAAAAAGTGGAGTACAGACTGTAACAAAGTTTCAGGTCAGAAAATAAATGAGCAAGTAAAAAAAGATGTCCTTGTAACGTTGGTATTTTGTTGTGTCTGTTTTTTCATTTTAAATGTAAGTGTGCAAAGGAATACACACAATTCCAATGGAATCTATTGTAGGATTGGTGTTAGAAACAGGATATAACAATAAACAAATTATTCACCAACTCTGAATTTTGAACCTTCATGTCACAATTTATGACCCAACCCGATGGAATGACCCATAGGGCAAAGACAATTGTGAAAGAGTCATGGAGGATCTACTGCAAAGCCCTGTACCTCCGTATGATGTTTATATTCTTTGCCATACTACTTTAAAGGAAATATATTTTATTTCATCTTTCCCATTTTGTTTCTCCTTGCTTGTCCAGTGTTGAAGTTTACCGATCTGAGACAGATAGCTGGAGTGAGGTAGCCTCACTGAACTGCAGACTCCAGGAGTGCGCTGCTGCGGTCGTCAACCAGAACCTCTACGTCATCGGGGGAGTGCGTTGCCAACTCAGAAATGGGACCTCGTATCGCTGCTATGACAACGGCGTCGAAAGATGGCAACCAGACACTAACACATGGAGCACTGTAGCCAGCATGCACATGTGTCGGAGTAACCATGGTGTCGCGGTGCTCAACGGGAAGATCTACGCCCTTGGGGGATATAATGGAGAGTCTTATATGAAGAATGTAGAGGTGTACTGTCGGAAGAGCAACCAGTGGAAAATGGCCACACCTATGCTTGAGCGTAGGAGTATCTTCACCACCGCAGTTGTTGATGGCAAGATATACGCCATCGGGGGATATGGTCCTAATTATCTTAACAGGTAAGATGTCATACCAGTAGGTTTGTAAGAGTAAGAGTGCAGATGACCTGATGAAATTTGAAATAACCCCAACGGGCAAATACCCAATCAACAGATAACACAACCCCCTTGGTTTTGGAGCTGCCTTTCTTTTTCTGAAGGTGTTTCAGCTGAAAAATTGTAAGTTTAGCAACGATACAATATATGGTACCTATATACAGATATCTTCGTTCAAAGCAACACAAAACGCTTTATGATTTATGTATTTAAGGCTATTCATTAATCTCTTACACAAATGCTTTATTTATTTATGAGGAGGCGCGATAGCTCAGTGGGTAGAGCAGTGGTCTCGTAATCCAGTGACCCGGGTTCAAAACCAAGGCGATGCGCTAGTTCCCTTTGGTAAGGCATTAATCCTCATTACCAGGTCCCTTGGAGATTACCTAAAGCCTTCGGCCGTCTGGTTGCTTTACTTACAAGCATTTATGCTTTCTTAGCAGTCAGGTAAAATAACAACTACCACCACCATTTAGCTAATTTTTAGATAATGCCTAAAATTATGTTTTAAGTTTTGATAATAAACATTATATTGACATCTGCAAGCCTTCTTTGTGTTTCTCGTCTAGTATGGAGAGATATGATCCAGATAAAGACTTCTGGGAGAAGGTGGCTCCGCTCACTGACCGTCGGATTAACTTTGGGGTTGCTGTTCTCCACGGGTTCATCTACGTTGTAGGAGGCCACAACGGGGAGCAGTATCTAAGCAGTGTAGAACGGTATGACACGCACCAGGATAGCTGGAAGACAGTCGCCTCTATGGGCATACCAAGGACAGGTTTGTAGAAGTTTTTTTTTAATCGAAAACGAGAATATGACTTACAGTTGATACCATATACAATAGGTTGCACCATGCGAGAGAAAGGGAGGATTGAGGAGTCCTGAAAAGGACTCTCAGTAATCTTTCTTGAGGGTGTGTAGTCCTAGAAAGGACTGTTGGTGTAGTCTTGAAAAAGACTGTTGGTTATCTTTCTTAGCTTATAGTTGTAAGGAGAACTATAGCGCCGATTGGAGAGGATGGGTGGCGGTAGTGGTTCGACGTTTCGAACTGGTTGACTATCCGTCGTCAGGAGTAGAGAATAGTTGATACCATGTTGTTTCTTTCAAAAGAAACAAGAAACCTGAAGAGAAAAAAAAACTTAGAACTACCGTATGTGACTCCTGTTTAGTTATACATCATATCACAAGAAACTTCATATCTTAGTCCTCTTCTCATGCGAATGATAAAAGTGCACTTGAAAAGGATGAAGGACAAATTTGAAGTAATTTGTGTTTTCCTTTTTTTTCATCTCCAGAAAATTGTTTTAATTTATTTTTTGTCTTCCCGTCCAAAACACTCGGACTTAATCAATGCCAAATGTGACTGTTAAACTAGGCTTCCGTAGTTCTTTTAGCTTTAGTAGCATACTGTGCATTTCTATATCTACATCTCTAGATAAAGCTTCTAGGAGCTGCTGAGAGGAATGATCATTTCAAGGTTTATTCTTTCAAGGACTGTTGCCCAACTTTCATCATAGAAAGTCAGTTTCAAAGAGATGATTGGGACTACAAAACGAGGAGTAGCATGGAATGCAAGCGTACTTAAAGAGATGGTTTATTGATTTCAAACTTGACTGAATTTGGTATCATTGCAATCGAAAAATTACACTGAGTAAAATCATTACATTTGTGTAACTTGTACATTCGAGCGAAATTTTTAAAAGTTGATTGAACTTGACGAAAAATCAACCCACTCAACGCCCCCAAAACATCGTACGTCAGCTGATTTTTGAAGTGACATCACAATATGAACAGCGGGCCGCTCAGCTGAAATGATTGACGACGGTGCGAGATTCAGTTTGCGTGCGATTCACATGTATTGCATTGACTCTCGAGTACCGTACCCATTTATACCTAACGCCGTTTACCTTCATCAAAATCCCCTGGAAATATAGATATGGACAAAAACATACTTAAGTATACTCCAGAAGGCTCCTCCATGGCATGGTTTTGGTTCTTAATCTGACGTTAGTCTAGATAAATGATATATAACTTCCAAAAAGCGAGTGAATATATCGTCGATGTAGCGTTCAAGTTTCCCGTAACTGGTAGCTGTGCGTGCTTACTCTGCATGTACTATGTGTGCAATACACTGACCTCTATATGCGTGCATCACATCTAGCGCAGCTTGCTAGCCAGCCTAGCCCGTAGCCCGGCGCTCGAGCTAGCCGTGAATCGCAAACCGGACTGATCTGTTTCTCTCGGTTTATCAGGTCCTATACGACTTGATTTATCAAAAATGATTAATCAGCCTAATCACACATTTTTGTAATGAATATCTGGACAATTCTATGTAAATTTGTCGCCTATTTTACTCCAAAAGAGTCGTTAGGTCAGCATGCTAAATGTCCTTTGCCTTCCCAGATCAGACACATACACGCTGAAGTGCCCTCAGAATATGTGATTATTTTTCTGATTTTTATGCTCAAATGTGACGGGAAAAAATATAAAAATCAAACAAACATTTGTAGAAAGTATCATTTATTCAGTGTATCTCATTCAAAATGCCAAAAAAAGAGGAAATATCACCACTGGCGGTAAATATACAAACAACGTTAACCCATATCTGAAAATTGCAATGGGTATCCAACATTGTCCCGAATGTGTGATGTAGGTTGTTCATATTGTGACGTCATCGTTTCGCATGTAAAATAACGCCGTCAATTCACTTAGTGAGTGGGTTCAGGAAAGGGTAACAAAATTGCATTTAATTTATTCCTCACAACAGTGAGGGCTTCAAAAGTACTTTGCTCATTTTGTTAATGTTCTCAGCAATCTGTAGAGGTGTAATTTGCCCATTTTCCACATTTCAATGAACCATCTCTTTAAGCTTTTCATCTCATACTCATCAGAGTAAAGTGTAAGAATGAACCGAAAGCCAGAATCAGACAATATAAAAGGAAGCTAAAAGAATAAAGCACATGAAACACACCAACTATAAACACTGTTTGTTTGATATGCCACTGGGAAGCTTTTGCGCTATTTGTTCCTGTAGCTTCCGTTTAAATTGTCCAATTTTGGCTCTTTGTTCATTCTTGCGATTTACTCTGAGTGCAAGACGAAAATCTTTACTATGTCTGTATTCAAAGTCAGTTTTGATTGTTATTAAATTAGATATCTATATCTTACGTTTTCTATGAAAAGGGTTTGTATTTTGAGTTTCATTAAACTGGATCTCTCTCTCTACCAAATCACGCTTGACAGGTCTTGGAGTGACCGTTATGGGTGGACACATCTATGCTGCAGGTGGTCACTCTGGAGCGGCCTATCTTGACCGGGTGGAGAAGTATGACCCCTTCACGGACACTTGGACCCTGGCCAAGACCATGCTGAACTGCAGGTGTAACTTTGCCTTTGCTGCCTTGTAAGTCAAGAATCATACGAACCCATACCCTGTATGTCCTTTACTACTGACCCTCTGCCTGTACATGTAATTCGGGAGACAGAAGGACACAAATGTCTTCATTAAAGCCCCACTGCACTAGTTCGGCCAGGAGGGATTAGACCTCCCTGCATGGTCACTGACAGGTTGTTATCTCATCAAATCAGCTCTCAATTAACATAAGAGAAAGAGGATCATGGGGGACCAATGATCACCGATAAGGCATCGTTTGCTTTATAGAGGGCGCAAGTAGCTATAAGTAGTGCAGTGGGGCTTTAAAGTCCCTACAGAAAAGAGTTGAGACAAGGGTGTCTAAACAGGGCAATCGAATTTCATACTGGTGCTTATTACACTTCGAATTTAAATTCTGTACGACAGTGGAAACAAGAAGGCATTCAAATCATGGGTTGTTAAATTACTCCTTTAAAAGGACTTTAGTCTTTATGACTTCAAAAAAAATCATCATTATTATTATGCATGGGACAGTCCCTTCTTGCCCCCCCCCCCCCTTTCAATAAGATTACTTGCACATCTCTGCATGAAACAGAAAACCCTCATGAAACATGTAACTATGGTAGAAGGATGTGTTTATTTATCCTGCATACTGTAGATCTACTAAAAGAAGATGAACTTAGTAGCTATCTGCGGACAATAGCCATGTACAGGACATGGGTTCACTCTATTTCCATGACCTCAACAGCAATATCAATCATATATGTGCATATATATATTATACATGTATTAAAGATATATATTCATGATGATTGAGTTGCCTGTATTTATGAATTTGAAGCAATAGTAATTAACAAGGAGACATAAGGGACCAGAATATTCATATTCACATTTTCTGACAAATTAGTATTGTTAGAATGGATAGTCAATATCTGATATATTTTAGAGAAATATGAAATTATGAATAGGTACATGTATGTGTAGATTTCATTATGTTACATGTATGTTTTTGGTCAGTAAAATGAATTGTTGGTTTCAGAAAGGGTTGATGGTTTCTCTGTTGAATCATTTGTTTAAATGCACAAATTAACATGTAATCTGCAAACTGGCAGCTTAGGAGATAAACTGCGAGGGGACAAAAAAAAAATCATAAATAGTCATATCTGCATCCTGCCTGGTTGATTGATAGAAAAGTTATAAACTAAGCAAAGTTTAGTTAAATGTTAGTGTGCAAAATTGATTTCATCTCAGCAGTCAGATTATTAGTCTATCGGTATATTATGACCCCCAGGGGCCCGTTCCTAGAAGCCGTCATAAGTCTAACTTCTTGACTATCCCATTGAAACGCGTGTTAATCCTATAACACACGTTTCAATGGGATAGTCAAGAAGTTAGACTTATGACGGTTTCTAGGAACGGGGCCCAGGGATTTACCAATTGGTACATCTTGGTTATAAATACAAATTTGTTTCAATACGATTTCTAATAATTTTGAATACTTTTCTGGCAAACTTTTTTTGTAATGTCATTATAATGATAATAATATAATAATTTGTAGACTTACCTGTATAATACTAGGTAAATCACATTAAGTTTCAGAGGGGAGAAGTTTGCTCTAAGGGATCTTTTGAAAGAGGCAAGGCAGGATAATTCTCTGATAGAAAGTGGGATATCGCTCTATGATTTGAAGCAGCCATTGTAAACCTTTTTTTCGCTAGATGAGAGTCTAGATTTGGGAATAATTACTTTATCTATGTAAGTAGTTGAGTGAAGGTTAAGAGCGGTTGTGTATATTTGGAGGGTGTCATTAAGATATTCAGGTGCCATATGAATTTTGAAGACATACAAGCAGACCTTAAACAGAATGCATTGTTGTAGAGGTAACTAGTGGAATTCCTTGATCAAGGGAGAAGTCTGAGTCCGAGCTCCAGGGCCAAAGATAAATCTAGCGGCTCGACCCTGGGCAGTTTCAAGTTTCCTTCCATCTTTTGGAGACAAGACAGTTATAATCTAACCAAGATAGAATTAAGGCACGAACAGCATGGTTACTAGTCTTAACATAATTCCTGCAGAATTCTTTTTACCACTACAGGTATGCAATCATTTCCATGGAATTGTTAGCTTTGTGTTGAGTAGGAGAGAAAATTCAGCTGTAAGAACTGTCAGAATTGAAAAAAAAAAAAAAAAAATCGAGAAAGTATTGATTTCAGGTCAGGTTTGTCCAACTAAAAGCTAAGCAGCTATGAAAAAATTGTGCAATTTGGTTGCCAAATCACCATATTTGCAATCACAAAACCTGTGATTATATTTTCTTTGTGTCTGACAAGTAATACTTTTAAAAAAAGTAACCTGTGCCATAAAACCTCCTTAATTCTATTTGGTTGACTGAAAATAAAACTAATTGAATATTTTTATTTCCATATTACTCTATTCAATATGATATTCATCCATTGACTATGTTTTGTAAATTTCTTTGTTTACTTTTATTTCATGCTGGTATAAAGTTAGTCCTGCATTATACAATTTAATTGATTAGACTCACTATGAGTATATTGTGCAATTTTAAGACTTCGATTATTGTGTTTGTATGATTGAAAATACTGTCGAGTCAAAACAGAGTGACTTAAGGGAGAAGGATTGTTTTTGTTGTTGTTGTTGCCTTTGAAAAAAAGTACATGATCCAGGAGTACAAGGCTACAGGCAGAGAACGTATTTATGTATAATTCTTAAAGAAAGGTTAATTTGTAGTAGCACGTTTCAGCACAGATGTATACATTATTTGATCACTTTGCTTAATTGTAGGTTGTATACACATATTTGAAGTGAATGCATAATGATAAATGCATGACCATTTGATTTTGAATCTCAAATACTGTTATTAGAATATTTCTAATATCTACATTATTTTTGTATTACTGGACATTGATATTCTTGATAGCAATCATCATTATATTACTTTAATCTTTCATAACTTGTTATACATGTGATTAGAAGATCTATATGTAACCCATCAAATATTAAGCCCAACATAGCTATGATGAAACCCATTTGTAATACAGGGTGTATGTTACATGATAATGAAATCATGTCTAAAGGGTTTAAGATTATTTTCAATTCAATTGGATATGTTGAAGGTGCACTCCAACAATTTATCTTACAATTAATTTGATTGAGTGATTTGGTCAAGGAAAGATCATCTATATCTCTTTTGATTGTTTTTAAATAACATTATACTAGCAACATAATAACTACATCAAATTAAATGTTAAATTTGTATGACATGGATGATCATTGAAGAGTTCATTACTTTCATGACGTTCACAAGTCGACATGTGTTTTTTAGTGCTCTATATTTTACATCATTGTGGCATTAGATTTTTTCACTTTTATGCAAAAAAGATGATTCTTTGATGTTTGCTATCAGTATTGCTTTTCTTGTGCTTTTAACTAAAATCTAATTTTGTTGGACCAAAACATGGAACATAATTCTATCTTTGTTAATCTCTGTCATGGGCAGTATTATATTTATATAGTTTGCATGCTTCGAGCAGGACTTTATCATTCCATTTTTAGATGACATGCATTAGGGCATTATCTCCCTGCATTACAATTTACAATTATTTGATTGAAAATTGTCTTCTTAGTTACCTTTTTTATTTTCATTGTTTGACCCCTTGGACATGCCATTTATAAGTAAATATGCCATTAATTCTTAGTGCATGTTGTTTTATACTTTGTGTTTAAAAAATAAAAGGTGGGCAGGCATTTTTAATGCATTAGTAACTTAAAAGATGAAACAGCTATCAACATAGAACCTACACATTTTACAGTGTATTTTTAAACACTACTTTAATATACGTATAGGTTCTGTTTCTTATTAACACACTCTGTTGAGTGATTTGTTGTAGGGCAATATCAGAAAAAATCTGTCTGAACTGTGCTTGCCTCAAAGCCAAATGTAACAGTGTGAAAATGTCTCAGCCGTTAAAATATATTTGCCATAAATCTTCAGAAAATTTATATGTAAAAAGTGATTTACATAATTAACACTTGTTTGGACTTCATGTGTTTATCATGAATTGATGATAGGCTGCCCTCTTGAATATTTTGTATTATGAATTCACTGAGACACTTTCAAGGGTAGTAAAATACAACTCAATACATGTACACTTGTATTATAATTATACACCATGTATGTCTAAAAATGAATAGTATACTTCATGAGGTTTTAATTTGTTTATTGAACATGTTCATAAGAAAATAGACAAGAAAATTATGAAGTGATTTAAGTACATAGTATCATCATTGATAAACTATTTAATGTAATTGCATGGATTTCCCTTAGCATCAGATGTTTTTTTATTTTTAATACTCTTCTATGTTTGATTTTGTAATGCGTGTTATACTTGAGATACATGAGGATTTTATCTCGTTTCACAAGAAGACACAATTTGTCCCAAACAAAAATTGGATACATAGGGACATGTTATCAGGAATATTTCTTTTGCATCTATCGAAAGGTCGTGGCTTCTTAATGCAATTTTTGAATTTTAAACAGATTAAACGGATATTAAACATTTTAATGTCCAAACTCGAAGAATTTGGGCAAGTCTGAACTTTTTTTTTTATATTGCTGTTATTTCTTTATGTCTGATCTTCCATTGTATCATTTCACTGAAGTTTCAGTTCAAATTTAAATCATGATGTATTTCTGTATACTATATCTTATTTCATTGCAATCCATGAGTTATATATATTTTTGCAATATATCACATATTATATGTTTATACATGTATAATATGTGAAGGAGTGTTTCATGTAGTTTTCAATATGAATACCACTTTAATTTCTTGCGGTATGTTTTGCTTGCTAGCGATATGTAATGTAACTTTTCATCAATGTAGGCGTAGAACTTTTTATGAAACAAGTTCTGGAGGTTTGTAATTGAATACTCATTATCATTTTAATCAAGAAAGGCAGTACATGTAGATGCTTATAATTCTACATCTTTAGTAATATTGTTGTTACTGAACTTTTAGATGCCCTGTGTATACCGTTTGTGTATGGGGAAACTGTTATGTGCCTTCAAATGTCAAATTTATTGTGTTTACTGTATTTTTATGGAATTTTGGGTAGATGAATAGAAAAGGGATGAGCAAGAAATTTTCAAAGGCAGAAGTAGAAGACAAACAGGTCATGTATTTTTGTATTGATGGAAAGTGATATGCATTGTATGAGACCTCTGGCTTGCTTAGAGTTTGTTAGAAATACTACCCTTTTGGAAAGTTAACAAATAATGATAGTGATGATGATAATTTAGATGAGTTGATTATTATATCTCCTTTGGGATTATTGGTGATAAACTACTAGCAGTATGACTGTTCTCCAGCTATATATCACCACTATGAAAATAAAAACCACACATCCAAAATAAAGGGTTGTGTACAGCATTTTTAAAAGAAACATTTGTGTAATACATTGGGAAAGTATATATCCATTTAATTCGAGTCCCACAGAATGTGTGTGATTATTGCATGCATACAAGTAATTTTAAGATTATTTGAATTGTTACGCAATCCTTTAGTTACAAGATGAAATTTTCATACTAAACGAATGGAAATGCTTAATTAAAATAACATGTTCTCTCACAGTCCATCCTAATTTCTGTATCTCTATCTCTAATCTTTCCCCTTTCTCCTTTCTTTCCTTTTGTTTAACATCATTATGATATTCACATGAACACCTCAAAGATGCCCTTCAAGTAGATTAATATCAAGTTACATTTTGAAGGTCCATTTAGTATCTATTAATTTGAATTGAATCATAAACAGGTGAGATATGTAATCATCTTTTTTTATAATGTTATGTTAAGATATATATATATATATATATATTGGAAATTCTCTTGTTTACTATTTAGCTACATGTATATGTCGTTATTAACCAGGCCTGGTAGTAGAAAAATCCTTGTGGTTAATTTGACAATAAATTGTGTTTCTTTGAAATGTCTTTTAAATTTGACGGATGTTGCACTCCGATACGTTTATAGTAAACTTACAGATGTGTGGTATCATTCAATAGACTTTGTTTTTTGTGTTTTTTATGTAAAATGACATTCAGCATGACAACAATTCTTGTTTTAGAAGGTTTGTTATTTCTTTTAATATCTGTACAATGCCATATAAATATAGAATTAAATTAAACTTAAAGAATGATTTCTTGTAGAATTAATGTTTTTCTATTCTTTTCATTTTTGATTCAGTTATCAGATGCTCAATAAAGATCTTTATTGTTGATTGTTATCCACTGTACACCTAATATGCAATGAGTCTCTGGCCGATTTTTTTTTTTTTTTTTTGTTCTTTTTATTAGGTTAGTTGGATTTAAACGTGGGTTGAGATTAATGCGTGGAAAGTGTGATAAAGTTATATCCAGAGTGTATCGAACTTAAGGTTAATACTCGGAACATTTTATTTTCTCCGTAATTAAAATGTCACAACATCGGGACGATTATGGACGCGGATATTTTCAGTCGCTTACAAGTAACACTTAAGTCGCAGCTAGAAGATGTATCGTCGGTAAAAAATGTTTCTTTAAGGTACCAGATCGTCGCCCTGAGATACACCAATCGTGAATTGACCCATTTTACCCTCTTGGTACAAGGACGGGGTCTCCGATTGATACACGTCTGTAAAAACCCAATTACACACACACACACACACGCACACACACCAAGTCTTCTTTCTAAAGTTTTCTTTCTAAAGACTTTCCTTCTGCCTGTTTTTGAATAATTATACTGTTTTGTATTTTAAGTAGTGTAAAGTCACATGGCGACTGAGCGGAAAATATCGAAAATGATTCACTCTTCGCACGATGCCAGCCAGATTTATTCTGAATGATGGCATGACAAATCTAAAAACAAACAGGGGGCCGTTGAGGCATTAACAAAAACAAAAAATCGCACCTTCTCTTGACTCATGATACTAATACAAAAGACCAGTGCAATTCAAAGTAGTATTTATTAAAGCGATCGCATGTCGCAATTAACATCAAAGTGGAATAATGCACATTGTAGCAATTATTGAAAATAGTACATGCATTAAAAACTTGAATGGATACTATAACTATAACAATAAATAGGCCTACATTTAATTGTTCCATAATGTCCATAATTACAAGTGTAAATGAATTATAGATGAATGGTCGTAAAACAAGAAAATGTTCATCGTTGTCAGCGTAACTTAATTAAATTTTAGTATCATTTTAGTCATTCAGGTATTTGAACTGGCTTCGTATTACAGAACTAGCCGGCTTAGACAAGTAATATTAGGGACTTTTAGATTCGCACGAAGACAATAGGTCTATGCTACGATCGACGTCCTTTTAAAGCACTGCCGTGAATGGAAGTATACCACGTATCAGTCCACGCAAATCTAAAAGTCCCTAATACTCCGGCTTTAACGGAGCAGCCTCAATAAAGCGCATTGCAGCAGCGTCTAATAAACTTTTTTTCTATCAGGTACCCATTTACCTCACCTGGGTGAAGAGTTGACTGAGGTTTTGCCACAGGACGTTATGCTATAGCAGGAATTCGAACCCTGTACCTTATGATCCACAGTCTAGTGACTGTATATCATTACAGTGGACATTCAAAGGAAATCACAGGTATGTTAACTAATTTATCACTAGAAACTGGTAAGCTAACAGATGGCCATCGTACAAGTTTTAGGTCAACTACATATAAAATACAAATAAAACCACCTCCATAGCATCTGGGATATACGAGAGATTCGCCAGAAAAATAACGATGTGATGGCATTTCAAACCATTCAAAAGGGGATATGAAACCGATTCTGATAACTAAAATCTTTTGTTTGTAAATACACATGATAGGGGTTAATTAACAATCAAAGAAATCAGACTTTCAAATTGATAAAACCCCGGAATGATATTAAGGACGGCATTTGTTCCCTCTTGAAACGCCGAACATACCGCGGTGTGTGCAGCTGAATATACAATGGCGTCTATTTTGTTTACAAGCGACAGATTCCTTTATTTTTGTATCGCTGCATTTGTCATCAAAATAAAACCATGCGCGGGGTTTAGAGTGAGGCAATAGATTATACATTTAGCCTGACGGTAGTGAAATAAGAGAAAGAACTCATGAGAAGATGAAAAAACAGGCACTGAAAATGTGTGAGATGTCATTGGACATCGTCTGCTTGTGCAAATCATGTCCATCCTGTGATGTCACACATCTCAGCAGCGTTTGGAGAGCTCTTCGGGTGCTATGCCGGGGCTGTATTTAAGCATTTTGTAATTTATAATAATCATTACTTCAAATGTTTCCAAGCATTGAATTTTGATAACCTTGTCGAATCAAAGTTTCAACTTTGCAATAATGAAAATAAAGTTATTTTATAAATCAATGAATGTCTACTTTAATGAAGATAATGAGAGGGAACATGTTAACGATAAAGCACTGAAAAGCAAATTTTCACAATCGTAATTATTATGTATATTCCTCTCTTATTTGGTCGAATAACTCTTTATCAAGTCTCAGCACTTAAGGATTTTCAAAAATCGCTTGCTGGGGGCAGCAGCGCTCTATTAACTTTGTACCAATTCTACTAAAGATTATATTCAATCAAACTTGTAGACTTGTAACTTTAATCTTACAGTATGTTACCGATAAATAACTTGTGGCTGCTTTTCGCATCTTCACATCGCTGATGATCAGAACACCAACCTTAGATAACCACAACAGCTTCGGAACATCATACGCAAATAGAACTGCCTTATAGCTCACATTTCCTGGCTGAAAAAAGAAAATACAAGAAAATATACTCGTCGAAATAAGTAGAATTGAGGCTGTGTTTAGAAGATATAGAACGTTTAGAAGGCCTCTGCGTTTAACACGGTTCCGATCACGTTCGTTTCGAGTTTCCTTTTTACTTTGGCCAGGTTGAGTAGGAACCATCACCGCTACCCGACGATTGGACCTAGCCTGTTTCACGGCCACGGCAATGAGTGCAAAGTTTAGGAGGACGGTTGCGACGATCGGTATAGAGAAATCGAGTAGGATGAAAACGGTGTAGAGAAAAAAGCCAGATGTGGTGATTCTGCCAACAGATTGCAAGAAACCAGATACAGAACAACGAACCATGTCCGCAAATGGAAAACCTTTAAAGGGTAAAATACCAATTACACATAGGGAAAGAATCCCGCCTGCAACGAGGAACCCCATCACTCGAAGCTTTGTCACCATGCTGTAGTATCTCAATTTGTTCAAAGCAACTGAACATAATATCCAGGCAGACATTTGTAAACAAAAGAAACACATGGGCCCAAGCGTCGTGCAGGCATCAGCATCGATATAAAAATACTGGCCCAAAATGAATGCAGAACTTAAGACGTTGTATAAGAGTGACAACACGATATCTTGATAAGCGAGAAGTTTGTAGAGATATCTGTCGATCTGAATGAAATCAAGGTCGCGATCACTTGCAAGGACTGCGACGATGAAAATGTTGAGAGGCACTTCGGTCACACAAGAAAACTGCAAGATGAACAGTCGAGCTACATCGACGTTGTTGATGGTTGAACTTTCATCCTGTCCAGCAGAATAATTTGAGCTGTTGGTTATTTCGGCCATGTTATTGTCTAACTTGATACG
Source organism: Strongylocentrotus droebachiensis (assembly GCA_035222895.1). Lineage (NCBI taxonomy): Eukaryota > Metazoa > Echinodermata > Echinoidea > Camarodonta > Strongylocentrotidae > Strongylocentrotus > Strongylocentrotus droebachiensis. The sequence goes on along the minus strand of JAVYIG010001485.1, from coordinate 81,037 downwards.
ATTGCGTGAAGAAAGGGAACGAATCCGCAAGGCTCTCCAACTCGTATAAGGACCTTGTTGGCTTCGGTAATTATAGTAAGAGCAAAATGCGTTATTTGAGTCTTTGGACGTCACAATTTCAGTGCTGACCAATCTTACCTTTACAAAATGCACAAAGTAGTCTGCTTCTTGCAAGCAAACGTTAAACCCTTATGTGAAGATATCTGTGAACTTCAGCCTAAGAAACACGCCGTCAAAACTGATAAAATCTTAAGGTTCAGATGAAGATACTGATAAACATTGGGCAAAGAAATTAATGGTCGACAATATTAAATCACTATGAATAAAAGACTGTAAAATGTGCAAATGAGACGAAGAAACATGCTATTCGAACTTCGGTGAAGATAGTTAATAATTATTAGACGAAGAAACAGACGAACGAAATCATAAAATTGTCAGGTTCAAATGATGATATCGATGAATTATGTCACTTAGACTAACTAACGTTCCGTACGTTTGATTCAATTCTTCACGGAAAGTGGGATGCGACGAAAATCAATGTGTTTTTCATTACAAGATTTCTTCCCATAATGATTATTGTCGTGAAACTCGTGATGTGGACTCGTCTTTACTTTAAAGAAAAGGTTGAATTCAGGGAAGAGGTGAACAATAACTTGCAAGCTTTATCGTTGTATTATGCAAGTGTGGAAGAACATGAGATAAAAAATGTTCCCTGAAAAGCATGGCTCTTCAAATGCCTTAATATTCTAGATATGGCATGTAACAGCTAAAAAGGCGGGACGGACTTTTATGCCACATATTCGTGTAGTCCCATATACATCTTCCTGTGTACAGTGCTTGTAACTTTACCAAGAGTGGGCCAAATTTCTTATCATTTTGATGATTCAAGAACCTTGCAGTACACACCAATACTTATTTGCTAGGTGATCACATTTTCTGATCGATTCAACAACGTTTCGTTCACAATGCAATCGCATGACCAGAACTCAACCTTATCTTTAAGTAACCAATCTAAAGCTTTTCAAGCTCCTTATAGTATACGGCACGTTCCTAATAATTTCCTCACCACGTTGGTGTAGTTGTCATGACGACAACCGACATGAAGTGAAAACATTTGCTAATGGATGCAACTTTGAAGTGTTCGCGATTTCTCGTGTCAAACTTGGAAGTTTACTCTGAGAAAAGATGAAAAGGGCAATCTGGTTAACACACTTACTTGAGTTTGATGAGGGTGATATTCATGCATTTTTTAAAGTCAGCAACATGTTTTCCACTGCAAATTCATGCTTAAACTAATTCACTCCCACCACATAGCAAATAGGCTCATCACCAGGTTGACAGACTAATACATAAATCTAGAGTATCACAGAATTCGACTGAAATTGACTTTTTTTTCTCTCAATGAGCGAACAGACATAAAATCATGCCTTACTCAATAAATTATATGTGTTTTCAAGTAAGTGACGAACATTATCACGAGTCAGCAAATATCATGTTCGTGTTAAAGGAGAATGAAACCCATCATATATTATCTGAAAGTCTTATTCGAAATTCTAAGTTCTAGATTCTAAGTTTTGTTAAGTAAAGATAATATGGGCTTTTAGATGTGCGTGGACTGATACGTGTGACGTCCTTTCAAGGCAGTGCATTAAAAGGACGTCGATCGTAGCAATCCACGTTGTCGTTGTGCAAATCTAAAAGTCCCTAGTGATGTCAGAGTAGTACACCTTGTGATGTTCCCACTGAGCTTTATATCTTAGCTACAATGTAGGACACTCGCCTGTCACTATGATCATGATGGACAAAGAAAGAGGACAAAATATACAGTTCCTCAGGTAGACAAAGAAACATCCCTTCACTGCTATTATGTAAAAATGTGTACAACAGGTGTCACATGCATATTCATCTGTTTTACTAATTTTTACATGATAGCAGTGAAGGGATGTTTCTTTGTCTACCCGAGGAACTGTATATTTTGACCTCTTTCTTTTTCCGTCATGTTCATAGTGTGTCAAATGCAGCTATAACAAAGGTTCCCTAATAATATACCATTTCGGTAATGTATTCAAATGAATGGATATTGTGACAAGATATTTGATTCAGCTGTTGAGCAAGTTCTTTTGTTACGCAACATTTTGCATGCATAAGTTGGTGCTTGGTCAGGCATAGCTTCGCCAATTATATAAAAGAGGGACAAAGGCGTCCATAGAACTTCTGGTGGCTGCTTTTTGCATCGATGGCTGTGGTTGTACAACAATAGGGACTTTTAGAAAGAGTGGACGAGAACACGACGAACGCCGACTGATCATGCGTGTCAACGTACTTAACTGCCCATGTTGACTACAATTAGAAATCTTTTAGATTGCACTCGACGATATACATGCATGCAGGAATTAACACTATGAACATCACGGACAAAGAAAGAGGACAAAATATACAGTTCCTCATTCTACCGTCAACAAAAGAACATCCCTTCACTGCTATTAATATGTAAAAATGTGTAGAACAGGTGAATATGCATGTGACACCTGTTCTACACATTTTTACATAGCAGGGAAGGGATGTTCCTTTATCTACCTGAGGAACTGTATAATTCATGCGCACGCGGCATACTAGTACCTTGTGCATGTAAAGGCGCTATATAAATATCAATATGTATGTATGTGTATGTACAAGATTTAGGAAAATCAAGGTTGACGCATTCTCGATCGCCGACTGAGACGACGTAACGCATGCGCAGTGCCTTAAAATGACGTCACACGTTGCAGTCAAAGGTGTTAACGTGCAAATCTAAAAGTCCCTATTGATCATGGATGTGAACACAGGTTTGCAAGAGAATCTTTGTTGGAATTGGATCAGCAGAGCAATACTTCTTGCTGAGCTTCATCACAAGTTGCCTTACTTCCTGATAAGATAAAAGTCTAAACTTGCCAAACTCGATACCATCAGGTACTAGAAAAAGACTTGATTGATGAATCAATATCCATTATATCCATCAAGTCTATGCTAATTTGAATATCAATGTGAATATTTGGAACTTTGTCACAAAGTGAAAGAATTTTCCTAACTCATTCATAAATATCTTTTTATCAACGTTACATGGGATCACTGGTTGTTTGAAACATTAAGCAGAGATTTGATGACAGTGAACAAGCCCTTTAAGTCATCCTTGTTATGTGTTACTAAATCTTACCATAAGTTCTGTAAGCCGCATACAAAACATAAAATACTGCATTGCGAGCTTTTTTTGTTACTCATTCAGATCGTGATCAGATCTTGTTCTAGACCATCGTTTCTCTGCTTTTCTTCTTTATATTCTGAATATGGCGGCCAATATATACATTGATCAATTGAAGACGAAACGATTTACAAGAAATAATATGGTATTCAGCAAACTCAAATGATTCCTTTTGACCAGCGGCAACTTGACGAACATCAATGGAGTCTTTGAAGAGAAGACCAGTTTCACCGCCACGGCGGCCAGTCCTAGGTTGATGAAGAAAGCGATACGCAGGGGGAACAAATTCTCGTAAAACTGCAGTGTCACTCTTAGTTAACCATGTTTCATTCAGCATTACTTTCATAAAAAATCGTGGATCACAGTTGTTTTATAACGAACAGAATGTACTTTGATTGGACAAAGTTGAAGACAATCTGAATGTGATGAAGTTCTATTCGATGCTTGATGTCGAAGACTATTCTTCTTCCTTCCACCTCGAGTACCCCGTCTGGTTTTCTTACGCATCGTCTTTTGAAGTCCATATGATCTAATAGTTTCACAAACATGCAGATGAAACATGCAATAGAAGAGGTGCAGTGAATTCTTACCATTGACACTATTATTCTCCGGAACAATATCGTTGGTCTAGAATGGTATTCTTAGATATTTCTTGACAGCCTTCCTCAGTTTCACATCACTGATGATGAGGATACCCATTTTGCAGCACCATAAAAAGTACGAAAAATCATTAAGACATACGAGAGTGTAATAATCCCTTTCCTTCACGGTTTGCGACAGGTCTGCAAATGATATTGACACGATTATCGTAACAAGGGCCGTTGTGACGAGGTAGACGACGTTGAGAAGACCTCTTCGTTTTGCACGGTTTCGAGCTCGGTCAACGCCCGGGCCGACGCCCGGTTCTTTCTCAGAGGCGCCAGGTCGGTCGAGATGCGCAAAGGCCATTGCGTCCACCCGACGATTCAATCGCGATTGCTTTACGGCAATGGAGACAAGTGCGAAGTTTAGGACGACTGTTAAGACGATGGGAATTAAGATTAGACCTATCAACAATTTGGCGTACATAGGCGGTGATGTGTAGATCCTCGCGTTTGCACTCTCCGCTATAGAGCACAGGATTGTCATGATGTTCGATTAGACATGATATTGATATCGATGTAAACAATGTGATCGAGAGATAATGTAATGCATTGCATGTTGCAAGGTCAAGAGGTCAAATACGGCATGTTACATGTTCGTCAAGCCGGAGCGGGAAGGATACAATAAAGACTATGAGACTCGTAATACTTGTGTTGAATTCCATTTATTCTGTATCCTGGTTAGGATATGACATTGGCGACGAGGATGAAAGTCATATAGGACAATTGTAGATCTGTTTGAGAAGGAAAATGGCGTTTGGAGGCGCAGATATCAAGGGACTTGGTCAGTTTGATCCGACCGGAGACGGCAGTGTTGTGAGTGAAAGATGGCAGCGCTGGTATGAGGAGTTTGATGCGTACGCAGATAGCCTCGGTGTGTTTGTCGACGGGGCAGAGCCGGCGCAGTTGACTCGACGTAGAGCCTTGATGATGTACTCGGCTGGAGCGGCTGTGCGGGAAGTTTTCAAGACCCTTGAGGATACTGGCACCAAGGCAGATTATGACAAGGCTGTGAACGCTTTGGAGAAGCATTTTGTTGTGCAGTCAAATTCTACCTTTCAACGTCATGTTTTCAGACAGATTACTCAGCAGGCGGATGAGACTGTGTCGCAGATGGTGACACGGCTTAAGAAGGCAGCAGAAGGCTGTGCTTTCAGAGATGATTTGGAGAACCAGATTCGTGATCAGGTCGTTCAAGGGTTGCGGTCATCTAGACTGCGAAGGAAACTTTTGGAAAAGGGTACTGCACTCACCCTAACTGCAACCTTGGCGATAGCAGCGTCACTTGAGGCCGTGGAGGCCATGGATTCTCAATTCAGAATACTGTCATCGGTGGACGAGTTTCCTAACCCTAGTTCCCAGATCCGTCAGGTCAGTAATGAAACCCGTGAATGCTTTAATTGTGGGAGAACTGGGCACAGTTATAAGGACTCGACATGTCCAGCCAAGGGACGGATATGCCACACATGTGGGAAAAAGGGACACTTCGCCACAAAGTGCAGGGATGGTTCAGGGAAGAAGGAGCAGACAAGTGGACCAAACGTTAAACCTAGAGGAAAATGGGGACAGAAAAGGCAAGGTCACAAAGTGCGACAAGTGGATGAATGCACATGTCACTGTCAGAATAAGCAAGGTGATGAACAGAATCATAGTGATGATAGTGAGAGAGGATATGCATTCGCTATTGATACTGACAAGTGTGAAAAGGTGCCTGTTGTGATTGGAGGAGTACCAGTTGATATCATAGTAGATTCTGGAACCACTGCGAATATCATTGACAGAGCATTATGGGAGTTCCTGAAGACAGAGAAAATTACATGCTCATCCCGAAGGTGTAACAAAAAGATCTATCCGTATACTTCTGTAGAGCCACTCCAGACCATTGGATGTTTTAAAGCTGTGGTCACGGCAGGTGAGAGAAGTGTAGAAGCTGAATTTGTTGTCATTGCAGAGAAAGGCGAACCACTGATGAGTAGAAAAACGGCATTAGCCCTTGGTGTGCTACGGATCGGGATAGATGTGAACTCTGTGAAATCATATGTAGATATGAGAGAAGAATTCAAGCCAGTATTCCAAGGCGTTGGAAAACTGCGTGATCGACAAATCAAGCTGGAAGTTGATCCCGAGATTAGACCTGTAGCCCAGCCAGTTCGAAGAACACCATTCGGTTTGAGAGACAGAGTGAAGGAGAAGATCCAGGAACTAGTCGAGCAAGACATTATAGAGCCTGTGGAAGAACCTACACCGTGGGTTAGTCCTGTAGTCATAGTACCCAAGCCTAATGGAGATATCCGGATATGCATTGACATGAGGCGGGTCAATGAAGCCATTGTGAGGGAGAGACATCCGATACCGACAGTGGATGAAATACTCCAAGAGTTGTCAACAAGCAAGGTGTTCTCAAAAATTGATCTAAAATGGGGATATCATCAGTTGGAGTTAGATCCTGAATCCCGAAAGTTGACCACGTTTGTAACACATTGCGGACTATACCGTTACAAGAGATTGTTATTCGGTGTGAATGCAGCACCTGAGATCTATCAGCACGAGATCCACAAAGTGCTTCAAGGACTACCTGGTGTTGCAAACATTTCTGATGACATCATCATTCATGGTGCCACGCAGGAAGAGCATGATGAGAGGCTTCGACAGACCTTGACAAGATTGAAAGACGCAGGATTAACGGCCAATGCAGAAAAGTGCCTGTTTGGTGTGTCCGAGTTAGTATTCAGGGGACACAAGTTGACCAAGGACGGCATCAATCCCACCAAGGCCAAGATTGAGGCTGTAGCAAACGCATGTGAGCCAATACGAAGTACGCTCTTACCAGCTGGTCCATGGGAGGATGTCGCAGTAGATTTTTTGGGACCACTACCATCTGGTGAATCAATTCTAGTGATCATTGACTATTACAGTAGATATTACGAATATATTGTGATGCGATCTACAACAGCAGAGAAGACAGTGGCAGCTCTAGCAGGGATCTTCGCAAGACATGGTTTGCCACTAACCCTGTATTCTGACAATGGGCCTCAATTTATCTCGCAAGTCTTTGCAGACTATATGAGGCTGACAGGTGTACACCACCATAGGGTTACACCCAAGTGGCCTCAGGCAAATGGTGAGGTTGAGCGACAGAACCAATCCCTCGAGAAGAGAATGAGAATTGCTCATTCAGAAGGCAAAGACTGGAAGGAGGCGCTTCTGTCATATGTTGCAGCATACAGGGCTACACCACATAGCACAACAGGTAAAAGCCCAGCTGAGCTACTCTTCGGACGGAAGATCAGGACAAAGTTACCTGTTATCAGTGAATCTCTAAATGACCAAGAGATCAGAGACCAGGACGCTGAGAGCAAAGGTGCATCGAAACTGTATGCAGACTCTAAGAGGGGTGCCAAACCATCTGATGTGGTGCCAGGAGATGAAGTTCTGGTGAGGAGGGAAGTGTCTAGCAAAATGGACACACCATTTCTACCACAACCATACACAGTTGTATCCAGAGAGGGCAACAAGCTGAACATTTGCTCACCAGAAGGTGTGATGTATGCTAGGAACACATCACATGTGAAGAAGTATCATCGACAGGGTATACTGCAGCCGGAAGCTGAGACTACAGAGGCCCAGGTTCCACTCTACCATGGTGTTGGTGCTGAATTGATAACACCGCAGTCTGATGTCGAGACTACTAGTGACATAGGAATACTGCAGCCGGAAGCTGAGACTACAGAGGCCCAGGTTCCACTCTACCATGGTGTTGGTGCTGAATTGATAACACCGCAGTCTGATGTCGAGACTACTAGTGATCAGAGCCAACATGAGGGGACTGAGCGTCAGATGGGAGTTCCGAAGACCGTACCATCACCGACCCAGACATCAATTTGGAGCAGACCAAAACGCCATCGTTTGAGGCCCAAGCGATTTTCTGATTATTTGTTGGAATGAAGATTCCGTGGAAACAGCCATCTAGTATTGTGACGCGAAGTTTTCAACCAGTAAAAGTGACACAACAAAGTTTTTCAGTCATTTTAATGTTTGAGTGTTAAAATGTTTCACAAAGAGTTCAAGTGCTATTTTAGCAAGTACATAGGGTGTATGCCTGTACGCTGCCCTATATTTAATGGAATGTTCACTACATTAGGGTGTATGCCTGTACGCTGCCCTATATTCAATGAAAAGTTCAGTAACCGGGTGTATGCTTGTACGCTGCCCTATTTGAAGAAGAAGAAAAAAGTTTGGGTGAATGCTTGTACGCTGCCCTATTTGAAGAAAAAAAAAAAAGTAGTTTTGGGTGAATGCTTGTACGCTGCCCTGAGTTAAAGTGATTAATTAGTGAAATTTAAACAAATGAGAGAAGAAAAGGGTGCAAGCTAGTGCCAAGAGAAACGTGGGGATTCATCTCGAAGCAAACTCTCAAGTTGTTAGCTGACTTTTTTAAGCTCAAGTGAAAGACTAGCAGCTGAAGAAAGGACATAAGATTAATTATAATGAGAACTCTAAAATGTCTCATGACAGATCTGATCAACATCCAACCCAGAGATGAATATTGAGAACTCTAATGCATGCGTCTTATGAAAGATTCATATTATAAACAAACAGAGACTTTATAGTTAAAGCAGTTTGATATGTCAGTCAAGTAGTTAAATGAAGTGAGTTGATCATACACTGCATATATTGTAATGTCAAGTTGTTTGAATATTCATTTCATGATGTGTATGATGAGAAATGTATAAGTTCTGAATTGGGAGTTCATTGTTTTAAAAACAAAAAAACAATGTGTGTTTGGTTGAAGTTCAAGTTCAATAGTTCGAAGTCAAGTAATACACGAGTCTTTATTAGTATGAAAACAAACAAACGATATTTGGATATCGATGTGGTCAATGGAAAAGTCACATACATGTATTATATTGATACAAACAGTTCAAAACTTATTGCATGCTAAAACAAGTTTTGAAATCAGGGTTCATGTTTATTCATAGAAGTAAAATGGAAAAGATGTCTTTTAATCTGATAAGGGAGGGATGTCATGATGTTCGATTAGACATGATATTGATATCGATGTAAACAATGTGATCGAGAGATAATGTAATGCATTGCATGTTGCAAGGTCAAGAGGTCAAATACGGCATGTTACATGTTCGTCAAGCCGGAGCGGGAAGGATACAATAAAGACTATGAGACTCGTAATACTTGTGTTGAATTCCATTTATTCTGTATCCTGGTTAGGATATGACAAGGATGACACCGGTGAACGGAAAATTCGTGATAGGTAGATCACAAATTGTGTGCAGTGACAGTATCCCGCATATCAGCAGTAGGCAAATGGTTCGCCGCGATGTAACCAGGTAATAGTATCTCAGAGGAAATTGGATGAAAATGAACTTATTCAGAGCTATGGTGAAAAGTAGCCAGGCGGAGATGTTAAAACTCAACAAGTATAAGAAGTGAATAAAATGGCAAATCGTAGGATGTAAATTAAAGCTGGTTTGATATGCATAAATAACTTCTATCGCATAGTAGACAGTGACTGCAGCAATGTCAACAGATGCAAGGCTGTTGTAGAGTACTCTTCCAATTTGAGTGGATTCGAAATCACTTTCTCGCGAAAGAACAAAGATTATGAAACTGTTAAGAATGGCTGCAATCACGAAATAAAATGATGAAATCACAAAACGTACGATAATGATAGTATGAAAATCTCCCTCTTCAATTAGAGTTTTATTTGAGGAGTTACTTGTAATATAGTCAGCCATAGCTTCCATAGTTATTACGTTCCTGAAGGCTTTAAGACAACAGATACTGCTAGATTGGAAGATTGCCGGACACAGAAAACGCACAAAGAGCGTCTGTTCAATTCCAGTCCTAAACATCTTTATAGGTAAAATCATTCCGATAATACTTATATGAAATGATAACGGTGTATGCATTTCTGTAATCAGTATCCCACCCACGACAATCTTCAGTGATTCTCTTTAGCCAAGAGAAACCTACCGTGTTTTATGGGGAAATGGGAACAGAATATCTTTTGACTTTGAATTTGACTTTTTCTTCACTACTTCAGTCAATACATGGGCTGATGCTCATGAGAATACATCGCATCACCCTAATTAGGAAAATGTCAGCTAATGACGGCTTCATATTAGGAATATGTCATTTACTGACGGTTCTAGGAAGTTATTAGGAATTGTCTATTTTTTCGAATGTCATTGAAGAGCGAATCGATGTTAATTAGTTGGCATGTATCATATGGCAAAGACATGCCGGGTTAAGGCGTATGTCCAACTGACGGACATTTAATGAGATTGAGCAATATTCTAAAAAGTCGTCCGCAAACAAAATTGTCTCCTAATCCCGCTTTGTCATACATGCCTATGGCACAAATTCAGACATTCAGTAAAAGAAAAAAAACCCATTAAGTCTGGGATGCAGCACAGGTTAGAAAAACCCGTAAAGGGCTGCATCCCCGATGATACAAGTAAACAAATAAACCAAGATACATGATCATTAAACTATTATTCTAAACAAGGAATCTTTTAAAAAGATAATTAAGCAGGTAATGTTTAAAATATGAATTAAAACACTCAATAACATTTCATAGAATGCAAATATATCAAAATATCAATATAAGTAAACAAACATTAAACTGATGACAGCAAAAATTAGTACTATAAATTACTCAAAGAAATGGGAATTGAATTGCACTAAGGGGTCATCATTATCACGTAGTATTATTTCAAATAATTTATGAGTAGATGAATGGATAACTGAGTATATGAATACAATGTGAGAGAAAATTAAATAGTTTTCTTTAAACAAGAGGAATTATGTCAATACTTCTATCATATTAAGATATCCTAATATAATATTTTGAAGGTGGATTTTTAGTGAAGTTTTGAAAGCTGAGAGAGTTGGGCTATTTATTACATTTACATGTGAGTATGTTTCAATCGTTGGCAGTTCTTACGTAAAACGAGTTGTTGCAGTCAGTCATTATGGGGGGGGGGTGGCACCAGTCTTTATGCTACTAGATCAGCGTTTTTCAACCCTTTGTGTGTTTGTGGGTGTTTGTTCAGTCACAGCACCCTTTTAGTAGTTGTAGTAATAATAATCGCTTTCTGCAAAAGGTACGAACATCATCTTGGTTTGCTCATTTCTAACAATTTTACAGGAATTTATTCTAGCAAATAAAGAGTTAAATCGATAGATATTTTTAGATCTGTTAACTGCTTCTTTACATGCCCTGTCTTGTTTGATATAATACTTTCAGTGGTATCTCTATTTGGCAGTGCGACCATAAACTTTAACACGATCGCAAAGACCTTCATAAAGTCATTACCATTTGTATTTCCTATAGAAGTCAGGTTCGGATTTACGTAATAATCATTGCCATGTTCGCATATTTTCATAATATGATGCACAAGGCTATTGACATTGCTCTTGGTTGAACTATTGAGAGTCTTTGCGATCTCGTTCTTTTCAGAATGAACTGTTACCCGGATGTAGATGCATAATGAGTTCTGGGATGCTGGATGGTCATGATGGTTGTCATCGTGACTTCTGTCAGATAAAATTAAGATCTTGTTCCGTTACAAGAGTTTCAAAGTTGGTTTAGTGGTGGACTAGCTCTCAAGCCACAACCTTTACACAACGACCATGCAGGCAGTGTCCGATCCAGTGTACAGGTGACTCCCATTTCCTCCCACCACTTCACCTCACCAACCTAGAACCTTAATCTTTAGATGCTTCTTGACCGCTTTCCTCCATTTCACATCGCTGATGATGAGAATACCCATTTTACACATCCATAGAAAGAACGTAAGATCAGTAACAAACAATATGGCACTTTGATTTACATCTGCCTGGTAGAAATATGTAAACATGGCGATCACCAGTGACATGACAAGCGACAGAAATGCAATTTTGACCAGGTAAACGACGTTTAAGAGCCCTCTAATTTTTGAACGATTATTTTCACGATCAGCAGCAGACACTCTGTCGCCATTGGAATGGTCGCGACCAGGAAGGGCCAAAGCGACAACCTGACGATTTAAGCGACTTTGCTTGATGGCAATTGAAATGAGCGCAAAGGTCAAAGATACCGTCAGGATGTTTGGAAAGGCAAGAAATCCTACTGCCATTCCCACGTAAGGCAAATGTGAATTCGACGTATTTATTTTGCTGAGAAAGCCGAGTAACGAACATTCATCAGTCAGACCAGTAAAGGGAAAGTTTGTGAAAGGTAGAAAGGCAACAGTATTGAGCGAGAATGCCCCGCATATCGCGAAAAGGCAAACAATTATTCGCAGTGTGACTATACGGAAGTACCTTAATGGGTACTTGATGAAGATGAACTTGTTCAAAGCGATGGCAAACAGCATCCAAGCAGACAAATTATAGCTTAGCATATTCAAGAAAATAAGTGTCAGGCAAACTTCCTCGCTTATGTTAAAAAATCTTCCGGACAATCTGTATATAATTGCAAAAGTACGACAGCCAACGGCATATACGATATCAACGGATGCGAGGCTCTGGTACAGTATTTGTCCAATCTGCGTTGACCCGAGATCTCGTTCACGCACTAGAACGGCGATGATGAAACTGTTCAAAGTCACTTCGATCACGAAATAAACTGAGTTGCTAATAAGGAGTAAGATATCAACGGTATTCAGAACTGGAGGATCAGCTTCTGTTCCATTAGCCAGGTGAGAAACAGTTTCGGCCATTCTGAAGCTTTGTCTTGTTAAACTTGAATACTCCGCGGTCAGGTCATTGGTATAGAAGGATGGTCGCCGCCGAAAGTTCAATGTGCAAGATAATTATACGTGATCCGTCCCCTCGAATTACTCGAAATAATTAGGCCAAAGGAAATAAGGTCAGGTAGCTAAACAAACATACCTGACAGTGTCCAGCCAGGAAAACTGTATCAACGATGACCGTTGACTATGAAGTTCATGTCCTGCCTAGTTTTCCACATGCGTGAAATTCTGTGATACCATGAAATAATCGTTGGTAGAATGTGTTCAACTGCGAAGTGAGTCAGAACGACTCGTAAACGGGTGGCATCCAGTTGGTGTTTGTGTCTTTAAATGACGAACAAAGTCACAGTCGCTGAAATATAGTAATCTCATCGATCAAAATGACTTCCAAAGCAACCATTATCGACACTCAGAACCGGTTGTTTGAGTTAAAACGAGAATGTAGCCGTCTAGAAATGTCCACTCACTAGTCTTTAATAAGCATATATTGCTCGATGTCGAATAATAGAGCTCAGGAGCATCGGACATTCATTTCCTGAACGATTGTCAAAGAGAGTGACAGTGAAATACGAGCCAATTGACAGAATAGTCCATAATGAAAGTGTGTGTAGTATGATCACATTTAGCAAATGATTGAACGCCCATTTCTAATATGCCATCCAATTAACGCTCAATATTAAGATTATAAAATAATAATAATAATAATAATAGTGGGTTCTTGTATAGCGCTCATGTCTGTCAGACTTGACACTCCTGGCGCTTCATCAAGTACTCATTAAGGTACTTCCGTATAGTAGCACTGCGAAGAATGGTTTGCCTTTTCGCGATAATGCAATGGCATTGATTGGCAGGTAATATTGGGAAGAAAATGACTTGAGCAATCTATAGAAAAATATATACTGACAATCTAATGTTAGTTTAACTATACGAAAACCTAATAGAAACTACATGTATTTGGTAATATTTGGTAATATTGAGAAGAAAATGACTTGAGCAATCTATGGAAAAATATATACTGGTAATCTAATGTTAGTTTAACTATACGAAAACCTAATGGAAACTACATGTATTTGAATATGAACACAACTGGTATATTGTGATTTTGTTAATGTTACAATACATATTTACAATACTAAATTTATATTCAGATTGGTTTATTGATCATCAAGATGTTCATGAGAATATTGTTGATAAGATTGTTTTTGAGTTGCTTAGGAAGTTGAAAGTGCCTACAGCTTATTCGGTACTAAAATTATACGTAACAAACATAAATCATTACAGGCCAAGATTGGTAATAAGTGGGAAGAGTGGCTTGGTTTGGATGGAGATGAAATTGAATGGGCTGTTATACACAACAATTATTTCAAAGGCACAAAAGAAACTCAGCTAAGGTCTTTTTATTTTAAAATGTTTCGTAATGCCACAGCCCTTGTTTATATGCAGACTGATTGGATGGAAGGAGTGAATTACCAATAAGAAACTTTCAAATTTGTTGTGTGGCTGCACCTTCTACCAATTTAGAAATGTATTGTAAGTTACTTACAGTCTTAGATTACTAAATTCAACATCATGCCCTGGCCCTTTCAACAATAGGGACTTTTAGATTTGCACAAAGAAAATGTGGATTGCTACGGTCGACGTCCTTTTAATGCACTGCCTTGAATGGACGTCACACGTATCAGTCCACGCAAATCTAAAAGCCCCTATTTTGGTGAAACAAGGCAGACTTTTCATTCTTTAGGAAAATGGCCCGTAGACAAGGTATGTCTTGAGTACTAGGGGATGGTCTAAAGGATAAAAATAATTGTTTTCGTCTGCATAGCAGTGACAAGAGACTTCGGGAAAATTATCCTGAGTGCTCTTGATTAGATTACTCGTGTGCAACATAAACAGCAATGGACCGAGCCGAGAGCCCTGTGGCACACCAAAGGGCACCTGGAAAGAGTCCGAGACATACCATCAACTTTAACTTTTTGATGTCGATCAGACAAGTATGACTCGATCCAGCTGAGAGCCACACCATCGATACCGAAACATATATTCAAAATGTCTAGTAATCTGGAGTGCTCAATAGTGTCAAAGCCACTACTCAAGTCAAGTAGTAACCGATTCTGATAACTAAAATATTTTGTTTGTAAATACACATGATAGGGGTTAATTAACAATCAAAGAAATCAGACTTTCAAATTGAAAAAAACCCGGAATGATATTAAGGACGGCATTTGTTCCCTCTTGAAACGCCGAACATACCGCGGTGTGTGCAGCTGAATATGGCGTCTATTTTGTTTACAAGCGACAGATTCCTTTATTTTTTTTATTTACTTCAAATGTTTCCAATTAAGCATTAAATTTTGATAACCTTGTCGAATCAAAGTTTCAATTTTGCAATAATAAAAATAAAGTTATTTTATAAAATCAATGAATATCTACTTTAACGAAAATAATGAGAGGGAATATGTTAACGATAAAGCACAGAAAAGCAAATAGACAATCGTAATTATTACGTATATTCCTCTCTTATTTGGTTGAAAAACTCTTTATCAAGTCTCATCACTTAAAGGTAATACAAAGTTTTGGGAAATTGGAAAATTGGGTGGATAGTGATTCTTTACAATTTTGATATATTTGGATGCCCATGTGGATGTATTATAAGCACTATAAAATTTAGCCCCTAAAACATTTCTGTTTTCGAGAAAAATTGAATATAAAAATTGACCGGTGCTCCCGGTAAATGTTGATAAATTTCAAATAGCGCCTACGGCCGTACAATGGTAGCTCAGTGCGACCATGAAAATCTCAGAATAAGTAGTTGTGATATATAATTCCCAAACCGGAATAGCTAGTCGGTCGATTTTCGTCAAGAAACATTGTTTTATAGCTTAATTAATATATTGACCTTGAGAGGGAGCTATACAACATAAACAGATAATTATTTATAATTTCATAACTTTAGACTCGATTTCAACCGCGAAAACGATCACTGACTATTGTAGGATAGTATATGCTTCCAATATGTTCATTTGAACCAAATTCATGACCCCATACCAAAACTTTGTAATACCTTTAAGAATTTTTAAAAATCGCTTGCTGGGGGCAGCAGTGCTATATTAACTTTGTACCAATTCTACTAAAGATTATATACAATCAAACTTGTAGACTTGTAACTTTAATCTTACAGTATGTTACCGATAAATAATTTGTGGCTGCTTTTCGCATCTTCACATCACTGATGATCAGAACACCAACCTTAGATAACCACAACAGCTTCGGAATATCATACGCGAATAGAACTGCCTTAATATAGCTCACACTGCCTGGCTGAAAGAAGAAAATTAAAGAAATTATGCCCGTCGAAATAAGTAGAATTGAAGCTGTGTTTAGAAGGTAAAGAACGTTTAGAAGGCCTCTGCGTTTAACACGGTTCCGAACACGTTCGGCTCGAGTTTCCTTTTTACTTTGGTCAGGTTGAGTAGGAACCATCACCGCTACCCGACGATTTGACCTAGCCTGTTTCACGGCCACGGCAATGAGTGCAAAGTTTAGTAGAACTGTTGCGACGATGGGTAAAGAGAAATCGAGTAGGTTGAAAACGATGTAGATAAATCGGCCAGATCTTGTAGTGATTCTGCCAACCGATCGCAAAATACCAGATACAGAACAACGACCAATGTCCACATATGGAAAACCCTCAAAGGGTAAAAGACCAATTACACACAGGGAGAGAATCCCGCCTGCAACGAGGAACCCCATCACTCGACGCTTTGTCACCATGCTGTAGTACCTCAAAGGATACTTGATGAAGAGGAATTTGTTCAAAGCAACTGCACATAATATCCAGGCAGACAGTTGTAAACAAAAGAAAGACGTGGGCGCAAGCGTCATGCAGGCATCAGCATCGATATCAAAATACTGGCCCAAAATGAATGCAGAACTTACGACGTTGTATAAGAGTGACAACACGATATCTTGATAAGCGAGAAGTTTGTAGAGATATTTGTCGATCTGAATGAAATCAAGGTCGCGATCACTTGCAAGGACTGCGGCGATGAAACTGTTGAGAGCCACTTCGATCACACAAGAAAACTGCAAGATGAACAGTCGAGCTACATCGACGTTGTTGATGGTTGAACTTTCGTCATGTCCAGCAGAATAATTTGAGCTGCTGGTTACTTCTGCCATGTTATTGTCCAACTTGATACGACTGTGTGAAGAAATGGAACAAATCTGCAAGACTTTTCAACTCGTATACAGACCTTGTTGGCTTCGGTAATTATAGTAAGAGCAAAATGCGTTATTTGAGTCTTTGGACGTCACTATTTCAGTTAAAGTTCTGTATTCTTTATGTAGTTGACATTTTGGAAAACGTGCTAACCAATCTAACCTTTACAAAATAAGAAGTCTGCTTCTTGCAAGCAAATGTAAGATCCTTAGGTTTACATGAAGATATATGTGAGCTTCAGCCTTGGAAATACGCCGTCAAAACTAATAAAATCTTTAGGTTCAGATGAAGATACTGATTGGACATTGAGCAAAGAAATTAACAATCGACAATATTAAATCACTATAATGATTAAAAGACTGTAAAATGTGCAAATGAGACGAAGAAACATGCTATTCGAACTGTTAACATGTATAGGTTTCGGTGAAGATATTAGGAAATAATTATTAGACGAAGAAACGGACGAACGAAATTATAAAATTGTCAGGTTCAAATGATGATATCGATGAATGTCACTAGACTAACTAACGTTCCGTACGTTTGATTCAATTATCACGGAAAGTGGGATGCGACGAAGATCAAGGTTTTTTTCATTACCAGATTTCTTCCCCAAATAATTATTGTCTTAAAACTCGTGATGTGGACTCGTGTTTACTTTCAATAACAAATCTAAAGCTTTTCCAGCTCCTGATAGAATCCGGCACGTTCATAATGATTTCCTCACCACTTTGATGTAGTTGCCATGACGACAACCGACATAAAATGAAAACATTTGCTGATGGATGCAACTTTGAAGCGTTGGCCAATCTTCGAGTCTAATTTGGATGTTTATTGTGAGAAGAGATGAAAAGGGCAATCTGGTTAACACACTGACTTAAGTTTGAAGAGGGTACGTGATGTTCATGCATTTTTTAAAGTCAGCAACTGGTTTTCCACTGCTAATTCATGCTTAAACTAATTCACTCCCACCACACAGCAAATAGGCTCATCACCAGGTTGACAGACTAATAAATAAATCTAGAGTATCACAGAATTCGACTGAAATTGACTTTCTTTTCTTAATGAGCGAACAGACATAAAATCATGCCTTACTTAATAAACTATATTGTGTTTTCAAGTAAGTGACGAACATTATCACGAGTCAGCAAATATCATGTTCGTGTTAAAGGAGAATTAAACCCATCAGATATTATCTGAAAGTCTTATTCGAAATTCTAAATTTCTAGATTCTAAGTTTTGTTGAGTAAAGATAATGATGTCAGAGTAGTACAACTTGTTTTGTACCCACTGAGCTTTATACTTTATCTGCAATGTAGGACACTCTCGTGTGAAATGCAGCTATAACAAAGGTTCCCTAATAATAGACCATTTCGGTAATGTATTGAAATGAATGGATATTTCCCCATAATATATTGTGAAAAGATATTTGATTTAGCTGTTTCAAACAGTTGAGCACTTTCTTTTGTTAAGCAACATTTTGCATGCATAATCTGGGGCTTGGTCGATCAGCAAATTCTCGCTACCCTAAATAGGTACGAAAATCTCGAAATTCGCGAGACGAGGTAATTTTCACTCTCTCGGGTCGTCACTACAACTTCCGGTATAGAGTCCCATCCCGCTGGCGCTAGCGCCTGTGTTCGCTGTGCAGAGTTTTCACGCACGCTAAAATCAGGGTTCTTACGCTTGGAATCATGAGCCCAGCACTGTGCAGCCTCACAAAAGAAAACCATCGTCACTGATGTCAAAAGACGCAAAAAACAACAAATAAAATGTTCAAATAAACGTTGAAATATTTGCGAAAAAAAAACAAGACCGAGCAGACGACATATTCGGTGCATACACGTTGTGTGGCGACGGCGTTTTACGTTTGCGCTATCGCGCCTAGTAATATAGCGCCTGCACAGGAAGCTGTAATGTCGAAAAGCTATCCCATAATGCAATGCGCGTTTTCAGGATTTTCCCCGGATCTCGGCAGAATCGCTATTTGGGGTAGCGAGAATTATTTAAAAAAGGGACAAAGGCGTACATAGAACTTCTGATGGCTGCTTCTTGCATCGATGGCTCTGATTGTACAACAATGCTACACGATATCCATCACGATCATGTCGGTCAACAGGCCCTACTCTAACATCACTATTTTAATCAAAAAGGCTACTCCAATGGGAGACTGGCTAGCAAGAAAATTGTTAACTTTGGAGAGACTGTCTTCCTTGCTAGGTAATCAAATACATGCAGTAGAATTTTCAAGACATTTTTAAGTGGCTGACAATTTTGAATAAGAATTACAACTGAGTTGATTAGGTTTCATTCTTCTTTAAGTTCGCGCATTGGCCTATACACAGAATAAAGGGCCCATTATGGTTTGCGCAAATGAAACGGATTAGACTTTGAAATAACGGTCTATGGTTGAATCGTAGAAGACATTCCCCTTACAGAAACTTAAGCTTGCGGCAAGCTTGTTACAAGCTTGTTAGAAGCTTGCGGCAAGCTTAATAAGATTGCATTACAAATTTAAGCTTGCAAAACTTGCGCGCAATCTTACAGCAATCTTGCTGCAAGCTTGCAGGCAAAGAGAGATATTCATGCAAGCTTGCTGCAAGCTTGCAGGCCAAGAAGATATCCCTGCAAGCTTGCAGGGGTGCAATCTAAAGCCCTTGCAATCTTACAGGCCGACAGTGTATGCCCTGCAAGCTTGCAGCAAACTTGCGGACATTGCAGGGGCGCAAACTAAAGCCCTGGCAAGCTTGCAGGCCGACAGTGTATGCCCTGCAAGCTTGCAGCAAGCTTGCGGACATTGCAGGGGCGCAAACTAAAGCTCTTGCAAGCTTGCAGACAAAGAGGATATCCCTGCAAGCTTGCAGGAGCGCAATCTAAAGCCCTGGCAATCTTACAGGCCGACAGTGTATGCCCTGCAAGCTTGCAGCAAGCTTGCGGACATTGCAGGGGTGCAATCTAAAGCCCTGCCAAGCTTGCCGCAAACTTATGTCAGACTGCTATGGACAAACCCCATCTATGACCAAATTATTGTCACTGTAAACATACAGCACAAAAGTTTATATGCACAATTAAATTGTTCAATAATTATCTCAAAACCTTTGATTCTTTGCTAATGAGGTATAAAATAGGGGATCTTTATACACATATAATAATAATAGTACAGTTCTTATAGCGCATTATACCTTTGAAAAAGGATTAAAGATGGATGATCATAAAACAAACATTAAATTTCGCATCATGACTCACTTTTCACTGTACAAAAAGGTACACCATCCAACACTCTAAAAATGATTTCCTTTTTCACTGTGATTTACGAGAGACCAGGCAAGAGTCAACAAAAATGGTTGAAACGAAATATATAATTTAAATGAGCGTTTAATCAAACCTTGCTAAAATCTAGCCGGAAAACGATTTGATTCAAAAACTATATTCTTAAACAAAAGCAAAACTAATAGTCCAATAGCCTGCTTGAATTTCTTTAATTGACAAAAACGACCAAGTGTTTTGTTTTAATTTTTGGATAAAACATCCTAAGACATGTCTGGAAAGTGATGTCTTGTGTGTTGTGGGTGGTGGAGCCTGATTGCAGAGGTCAATGACCTTTATTTGACCCTGATTTCGCCTAACAGTTGTTTTTTACATGTCATTTGTTAAAAAGAGCCTCAATTTTAATGAATATTGTGTCTAATGAAAGATAATGAAATTATCTATCACATGATATGAATATTTATAATATTTGATGATATTTTGAACCTTTTTTAGGGTTTAAAATGTAATTTTTTGACTTTTTTCACTAAAATCATAATTTATCACTTTTTGTTCGTATCTGTAAAAAAAGAGGAAACAATGACAATCCTAAAGAATTACTGTAAAAAATGCATTTATATTCATTTATTACACTGTGAAAATTTTATATTTATTACTTCTCTTACTAAAAAGTTATTGACTTCCAAAGATAACACTCCCAGTGCCAACAAGATCCTAATCAGAAAAATGTCACGCGCCCTCTATTGGCCATTCCAAGATAGTTCATTTTTTGTGGTTGGTTCAAAGTTTTGTTGAACATTTTGTGAACTGGTCAAGTGTGAATCAACTTCAAAATGGTAAGTACTTGTGAGATATTGCACTTACATTATAATAATTCACAACAACATTTAACATATAAATCTCTGGAAAGCAATATTAAAATGAAAATAAAACAGGAAAATTGTAATAATTTGATAATTTTTCATTAAATAATGTAAAACTCAGACTCAGTCCCACATCACCAAAAAAATGTTAGTTAAACTAGCTAGACTAGGTAGTAGGTAGCCTACTTGGTACTTGGTCGGTTGGTCCTCCAAGATACTCGTCTGAGTTTTAATTAACGGGTAGGGTGTATATTAGTTTGTAGATGTGGGGACGTCAGGGCAATTTTGAATTTGACAGGGTCAGTGTGGGCGATAGTCTCTGGTTTAAGCTGGTCTAGGTCTAGACCAGGACTAGGTCTAGACTAGTTATAGGCCCATAACTTTCAATTCTAGATCTAGTATAATCTGAAACGGCTCTGGACGCAATTTCTCAGTCTATCTCTCTACCTCTTTGTTTGTATATGTGTGTGTGTTTTAGTTTTTACCCTGATTCTAAGGGTTTGTGTGTGTGTGAGGGTGTGTGTGTGTGTGCGGTAAACAGGTAACAAAGGTAAAGTGGGAGAGAAAAAAATGATTCAACAAAATCCATTAATTATCTGCATTTTGTTCAACCCCGTTTGTGTCTCTGAGTGTGTGTGTTTGTGTTGACGTGCGTGCGTGTATGTTTTTACATCAATTGTGAAAAGGTATAGGTTTTATACTATGTAGACTAGACTAGACTAGACCTAGATCTATGTGTTTTTTCCCCCAAAAAAGATGGCACCCACAGGTCTTTCGGGAACAAATTTTCTCCACTTCTATGTATTCAATTTGTGCCAGACTTGCCATGGCAATACCTTTCATTTTCTTTCATTTTTGAGAGGGATTTTTTTTTTATAGAGATATCAAAAGTGTGAATAATATTTTGTCAATGTTTTCAGACAGTCGTTATTACATGTACAAGTATTCAGAAGTCTAGCTGCAGCACTACAATGTCATTGAAATGTACTTAAAACTCAGGTAACATTAAAACCAGTTGATACATATATGATGTATCTTTTGTAGATCTCTGTCAATGTTATTGTCCATACTGTTACTATTATTCCATTTAATTTGTAGCAAGCTTGCGGCAAGCTTGCGACGAGCTAACATCAAGCTTGCATATTTTGTAATTGGCTGAGGGTACCATTTGGATTTTTTACCACGCAAGCTTGCAAAAGCATGCAAGCTCGCTGCAAGATTGCACGCTTCTCTTTTTTTACCAGCTTGGGAGCTTGCGCAAGCTTGCAGATTTTTAGACCTGCAAACATAATTCAATATCTGCAAGCTTGCTGTGTGAGCTTGTTTCAAGCTTGCCGCGAGCTTGTTTCAAGCTCGTTACTAGCTTGCAGGGTTCCAAAAATGCAAATGAGTTTATCTGTCAGCCAATCAAAACAGAGGAAATATATTTTCAGATCTAACAATCTGCAAGCTTGCAAGCTCGTAACAAGCTTGCTGCAAGCTTACATGCAAGCTCGCAGCAAGCTTGCAACAAGCTCGCAGGCAAGCTTGGGAGCTTGCGCAAGCTTGCAGATTTTTAGACCTGCAAATATAATTCAATATCTGCAAGCTTGCTGTGTGAGCTTGTTTCAAGCTTGCCGCGAGCTTGTTTCAAGCTCGTTACTAGCTTGCAGGGTTCCAAAAATGCAAATGAGTTTATCCGTCAGCCAATCAAAACAGAGGAAATATATTTTCAGATCTAACAATCTGCAAGCTTGCAAGCTCGCAACAAGCTTGCTGCAAGCTTACATGCAAGCTTGCAACAAGCTCGCAGGCAAGCTTGCAAGCTTGCAGATTGTTAGACCTGAAAATATATTTCCTCTGTTTTGATTGGCTGACAGATATAACTCATTTGCATTTTTGGAACCCTGCAAGCTAGTAACGAGCTTGAAACAAGCTCACGGGCGAGCTTGAAACAAGCTCGCAGATCAAGCTTGCTGCAAGCTTGCACTGCAAGCTCGCGGCAAGCTTGCACCAATTTCCATAAGGGTCGATGCCTTTATGATTTATAAGTTACTTCGGAGATACTGTTTGCGCATGGGCAGATAAAGGTAATTCGTACAAAAGTGTTAACACCCATCGAAACGAATGTTGGATTCGTGTTCATGAAAGTTATGTAATCATAATTCTTTTATCCCCTGAAAATAAATTCTATGATATATAGGTGGAAGTATTATTTTAAAAAGGCAAACAAAAGGTATTCGTAAAGAACCTCCATCACTTTGGCAGTGATAATTCTACAATGCGCAAATTGAGAATTCTCCATGTTTAAAATAGCTGTTGATATAAAATTTTGGCAGTTATCTTTACATGCGTGATCTCCGAAGTAGTCTACTGTTATAGAATCAAACAGATACCGCTTCATTATAGTCTAGTACTAAGATCTGTACTTAGTGTGGATTAGATTTGGAGGTCCATAATATCATGACGAGGATTCAGATGTTCCCAAGTTGACCTTAATAACACATTACTCGCAAACGCTTTTTGGCTGCTCTTCGTAACTTCACATCACTGATTACGAGAACACCCAGTTTACTCCACCAGAGAAGATTTGAAATATCAGTCAAAACTAAGAGTGCGTCAAAATGTGTATATTCTGGCCGTACGAACAACATTAAAGGATGTAGATTTGCTACCAGTAGTAAGAGTACGGCTACATTTACAAGATATATTACATTCAGATACCCTCTTAGTTTGGCCCGGTTTCGGTCTTGCTCGGCTCGAGATTCCTCAACACTTTGCTCTGATTTAGTATGGACCATCACAGCTACACGACGGATAAACCTGGCCTGTTGTATGGCTACTGCAACGAGCGCGAATTGCAGGAGGACTATCGCGACGATGGGTATAGATATTCCAGATAGAACGACTCCGGAGTAGAGAAAAAACAGTGAATTTGTTGCTCTGTCCGGTCGAAAAATACCAGAGATGGTGCAAGCCCTGATATTTGTGAAAGGGAAGTCTTCGAAGGGTAACAGTATGATCGAATTCAAAGACAGCATCCCGCCAATCAGCAGAAAACCTATCACTCGACGCTTTGTTACCATGCTGAAGTACCTCAAAGGATACTTGATGAACAAGAACTTGTTCAAAACAACGGTACATAATTGCCATGAAGATAGTTGAACAAATAGCGCGTACGTGGACATCAATATCAAACAGACTGATGTATTGATTTGAAGGTAATGCCCAAAAATGAAAACGCAGAATGTAGCGTTCTGGACAACAGACGATATAATGTCCTGAAAGGCAATGAGATTGCAGAGATATTTATCCATCTGGTTCAAATCGAGGTCGCGATCACTTGCAAAGATCACGATGAAGAAGATGTTGAGGGCCACGTTTATCACAAAAGAAACCTGCAAGCCGACCAGTCGAGTTATATCGATTGTGTTTAAATATCCTTCTGCGCCTTGTGTAGCATTTGCATCGTAGTCAATGAAGTTATATGAGCTCAAGTTCATGGATGAAGCCATTTTACGGAACCTGTCGATATTTATTTTAGAATACCAAATTAAGTATGAATTCCTATCTTCCAAGTTCCGGGAAGATGAAGGGGTTTCGGAGTGGATAAAGAATAACGTTTAACTGCAGTTTTACGATGCTTTTTAACCCTAGCTCCTGGCTCTTTCATGAGATCCCCTCCTGACTCCTTTATGAGATCGGTATATTCCACTTCTGCTATTGCTTCTTCTTTGGCATGTGGCTCGGCGATGATAATTCTCTGTGGTTGGTATGAAAAATGATCAGTTCCATTTTCGAGTTTGCATTCACTGAAAATAACTACTGCGCCGTGTTTGTTAAACGCATGTCTTTCTCTTATAGAGATTTGACATGTCTTTTGTTCAGATTTGACATGTTATACAGGATGGGTTTCACTTTTTTGAAAGGTCATAATATCTGTTTGTTGAGTATAATATTCCCCCGCTGACATTATGCTTATCGATGCTTGGCGGAAATTGGCTCATCAATTTGAAAGACGGTGAATCGTGGTTTGACATAATCTCAATTGATGGGAAGTAATTAAACATTATTGTGATCGAGGCAAAAATGTTCACGGACCTCGAGTATTGCGTAAAAAACCTACAGCCGGCAGGTTTTTTTAATTTTTGTTAAATCATTTTTAAAAATAAATTATATGCAAACAATAGGCATCACAGATTATTTGTTTACATACTATTATCATTTTGTATCATAACAGAAAAACACAACTGACAAACAATCCAACGTGTTATTCAAATATAGAGGTGTTGTGGTCTAGCGGATACGGCACTGGACTGTGGATCACAATGGTTTGCGATTCGATTCCCACCACTTATGCCACACTCGACTCAGGTGATGTAAATGATTACCTGGCAGGACTTGATTCCTTGAAATGCTAGAGCGCCATGATAGCGGCCATGCTAAAGCCGGGTTAATAACCGTGGAGCACAAGGAGTGTCATGTCTGAAAGACATGAGCACTTTACATGAACCCATTACAATTATATTATATTTACACCTATTATTGAAAGCATGGGCGAATGCATGATATAGATGTAGAAAATGATAGATGCAGAAATTCACTCGCAGGCATAATGTAGACAAGCGGGATTTTGGCTTCAGTAAAATCAACTTGAACTAACAGCAATCCATTTTAGTCCTCTTAAATCATCTATAGCAACGTTCCCCAACCTCTTACTTTGCAAACAGTAACCTTCCTTTTTTTATTAGAATTTACAGAGTTCTGTGTGGGGATCCATTATTTATATACCTTCGTTTTAGTTTATACATTCATTAAGTTGAATTCGTGTTGTATGTGTAGCTACAAGAAACATGCGTAACAATGAAAATACCTACATGTATTACAAATTGTTCGAATTATCGTAACAAAATGTTTACAAACTGGAACGTACAATATCCGGGTCACCATAGCGATAATGTGCCAGATTGTCAATATAGCGGTGCAGCTTTTATACAAATTATATTCAGCTGCGCTGGTTCAAGCTCCTTTTTTTAAAAACTCAATTCTACAAAATAGAACCTATTAATTAAACAAATATGTTTTTAATTTTGATTTGAAGACATTGAGAGATAGAGAGCCTCTTATTTCTATTAACAAACTATTCCATTGTTTGGGGGCAGCAAGAGGGCAAACACACGGTCCCCGAGAGTTACTTTGGTTTTGCCATGGGGACTCTGGAACAATAATTTATCTCTGATTTATACACTATTATCACAATTTTGAATGAAGTTCTTTGATGGACTGGCAATCAGTTGAGCTCACTCTCTCAGAAGAGGTAGAGGTGCGGTTGAAGTGAATTTTGACCGACAATTGACAAGTCTTGCACATGCATTTTGGACTCTTTGTAACCTAGCTATAAGAGAATCAGGCATTCCAAACAGCAACTCATTAAAATAATGAAGCTTACTTGTGATGAGAGCATGTACAACTAATTTCATTCTTTCTTGATCAAAATATTTGCGGATACGTCTGAGATTGTATAGAAGATAATTTGTTGATTTGCATATATTTATAACTTGTGTTTCCATGTTCAAATTAGTATCAAAGTATACTCCTAAATTGCTTGCTGTAAAAGCAATGCTTATTTTTGAAATCTTATGTGAAGTTCCGATAACCAAAATGTCACTCCTACTATCGTGTAGCTTAAGATTACTATCAAGCATCTATCTGTGAATGAAATTAATACACTTTTCCAACATTGAAACACTTCATCTTGAGTTCTAAGGGATTGTCTGATGCAAGCGCGTACACAGGGGGGCAACCCCCCCCCCCTTTGGTATTTTTCTGTGTGTAAACCCCGCCCCCTTTGGATTTTTTTTTTTTTATGTATTTGAAAAAAAAAAGAAAAAAAAAATCCCATGGCTGACCTAAAAAAGCTAACCTTAACCCCCCCCCCCCCAACGGAGCAAAATGTCAAATTTTCAAATTTCGAGACCACAAAAAAAAAAGAAGTGTCCTCTAACCCCCCCCCCCCCCCCTCCCCCCTCCCTGTGGCACACCAAAGGGCACATGGGAAGAGTCCGAGACAATGCCATCAACTTTTACTTTTTGATGTCGATCAGACAAGTGTGACTCGATCCAGCTGAGAGCCACAACATCGATACCACATTTTATCTTCAACATTTCTAGTAATCTGGAGTGCTCAATCGTGTCAAAGGCACTACTCAAGTCAAGTAGTAACAGGAGAGTGTTTTTCTGTTTGTCTATTGTCATCATAATATCCCTCTTGATCCTGAGTAGAGCCGTTTATGTACTGTGAAATTATCTATATGCAGACTGATTGAATGGAAGGAGTGAATTACTATTAAGAAACTGTAAAATTTGTTGTGTGGCTGCACCTTCTACCAATTTAGAAATGTATTGTAAGTTACTTACAGTCTAAGATTACTAAATTCAACATCAAGCCCTGGCTTTTTCAACAACAACAATGGTGAAACAAGGGCGATTTTTCATTCTTTAGGGAAAATGGCCTGTAGACAAGGAGACATTAGGGACTTTTAGATTGAGTGGACGAGAACACGACGAACGCCAACTGACCATGTGTGTCAACGTACTCAACTGCCCATGTTGACTACAATTAGAAATCTTTTAGATTGCACTCAACGATATACATGCATGTAGGAAGTAACACTATGAATATGACAGACAAAGAAAGAGGACAAAATATACAGTTCCTCATTCTACTCTCAATAATTGGCCATTTTCGTAATGTAACCAAATTTAATGCATAGGTCTTTGTGAAGTGCCTCAATACAAATTATTTAATTCACCTGATAGGAATAATAGTATTTCAATAGTCAGAATGCAACTGCATATATTAAGTGTTGCTAGGTAGGTCAAGCCATAATGTTTGTCCAACCTAGCTGGCAACAACTATAATGTATGCAGTTAGGATTCTGTCTATTGAAATACTATTATTCCTATCAGGTGAATGAAATAGTTTGTATTGAGGCACTTCACAAAGGCCTGTGCATTAAATTTGGTTACATTACGAAAATGGCCTATTGCTACGTGGTAGAACATCCCTTCACTGCTATTATGTAAAAATGTGTAGAACAGGTGAACATGCATGTGACACCTGTTCTACACATTTTTACATAATAGCAGGGAAGGGATGTTCCTTTGTCTACCTGAGGAACTGTATATTTTATGCGCACGCGGCATATACTAGTACCGTACTAGATTTAGGGAAATCAAGGTTGACGCATTCTCGATCGCCGACTGAGACGACGTGACGCATGCGCAGTGCCTTAAAATGACGTCACACGTTGCAGTCAAGGCTGTCAACGTGCAATTCTAAAAGTCCCTATTAGGGACTTTTAGATTGATTGGACGAGAACACGACGAACGCCGACTGATCATGCGTGTCAACGTACTCAACTGCCCATGTTGACACTATGAACATCACTGACAAAGAAAGCGGACAAAATATACAGTTCCTCAGGTAGACAAAGGAACATCCCTTCACTGCTATTATGTAAAACAAGTGAATACGCATGTGACACCAGGGCCCCGTCTTACAAAGAGTTACGATCGATCCAAATCAATCGTAAGTCCTCCAATCAATCGCAAGTTTGCAGTCTCCCATCTCTTATGTACATAGTTACGATTGATATCAATCGCAAATAAGTTACGATTGATATCAACTCTTTGTAAGACGGGACCCTGTTCTACACATTTTTACATAATAGCAGTGAAGGGATGTTCCATTGTCTACCTGAGGAACTGTATATTTTTCCCGCTTTCTTTGTCAGTCATGTTCATAGTGTGACTACAATTAGAAATCTTTTAGATTGCACTCGTCATCCAAACTGCATACATTAGTTGTTACCAGGTTGGACAAGCATAATGGCTTGACCTACCTAGCAACACTTAATATATGCAATTGCATTCTGACTATAGAAATACTATTATTCCTATCAGGTGAATAAAATAATTTGTAGAAGCACTTCACAAACACGTTTGCATTAAATTTGGTTACATTACGAAAATGGCCATTGCTGTGGTAGAACATCCCTTCACTGCTATTATGTAAAAATGTGTAGAACAGGTGAATATGCGTGGACACCTGTTCTACACATTTTTACATAATAGCAGGGAAGGGATGTTCCTTTGTCTACCTGAGGAACTGTTTATTGTATGCGCACGCGGCATATACTAGTACCGTACTAGATTTAGGAAAATCAAGGTTGACGCATTCTCGATCGCCGACTAAGACGACGTGACGCATGCGCAGTACCTTAAAATTACGTTATACGTTGCAGTCAAAGCTGTCGACGTGCAAATCTAAAAGTCCCTAATGATCATGGATGTGAACACAGGTTTGCAAGAGAA
The DNA here is from genome assembly GCA_035222895.1 of Strongylocentrotus droebachiensis. Classification (NCBI taxonomy): domain Eukaryota; kingdom Metazoa; phylum Echinodermata; class Echinoidea; order Camarodonta; family Strongylocentrotidae; genus Strongylocentrotus; species Strongylocentrotus droebachiensis. Next base: position 51,701 of record JAVYIG010001485.1, on the reverse strand, counting down.
TCTTTGTTGGAATCGGATCATCAGAGCAAGCATTCTTGCTCTGATGATTGTCCTACTGTCCAAGTTGCCCTACTTCCTGGTCAGATAAAAGTCTAAACTTGTCAAACTCGATACCATCGGGTACTAGAAAAAAACTTGATGAATCAATATCAATTATATCCATCACGTCTATGCTAATTTGAATATCACTGAATATTTAGAAATTTGTCATGAAAGATTTTTCCTTAGTCATTCACAAATATATTCTTATCAATGTTACATGGCATCACTTGTATTTTGTTTGTAACATTAAGCAGAGATTTGATGACAGTGAACAAGCCCTTTAAGTCATCCTTGTTATGTGTTACTAAATCTTCATGATAAGTTCTGAGCCGCTTACAAAACATAAAATGCTGCATTGCGAGCTTTTTTTGATACTCATTCAGATCGTGATCAGATCTTGTTCTAGACCATCGTTTCTCTGCTTTTCTTCTTTATCTTGCATTTTTGCTGCTCTAATCTCGTCCGTGTACCATGGCACACGATGACGGAAAACTACTCGGTTGTAGGAGCATGTTTAGCTAAGACCTGTCTTTGTGTGATAACTTACAAGAAAGCCAGTTCGAAAATATAACTTGGCACATGTACATTTTGGCAGAGCATACTTTCTGCAAGATCTCTACTAAACATCCTAGAATTTATATGGGAGTATTTGCAATACGGCACACTTTTGTCAGCCAATAACGGTTTACAAGTATTGAGATGGCACATGACAGGAATATGATCATGATAAAAGATACTCACATGGCCATGGTTGGCCAACAATTACATCATCAGACTCGCGACAAATATGTAGGTCAAGGGTATGACCATGTGAATGAGTACCAAAATTTACAAATTGAGCACAACAGAGTGATTCGAGGAGGTCTCTAAATGACCTTGATTCTAATGAGCTTACATCAACTCGAATGTTAAAATCACCAGTAATTAGTAATGGAACATTGGACAAAAGGTGATCGTAAATGTATTTATTGAACTGAGAAAGAAACAGTGAAACAGACGCGGGATGAGATTCTGAATATGGCGGGCTAAATACATTGCTCAATTGAAGACGAAACGATTTACAAGAAATATGATGTTCAGCAAATTCAAATGATTCCTTTTGACCAGCGGCAACTTGACGAGCATCGATGGAATCTTTGAAGAGAACACCAGTTCCACCGCCACGGCGACTAATCCTAGGTTGATGAAGAAAGCAATACCCATGGGGATAAAATTCTCGTAAGAACTGCAGTGTCACCAAGTTTCCATCAGCACTACTTTCATAGACAAAGTCGTGGATCACGCTGTTTTATTACTAATAGGGTGTTCATTGATTGAACAAAGTTGAATATAATCTGAATGTGATGAAGTTCTATTCGATGCTTGATGTCGAAGACTATTCTTTTTCCTTCCACCTCAAGTACTCCGTCTGGTTTTCTTGCGCATCGTCTTTTGAATTCCATTATGATCTAATAGTTCACAAACATGCGATGGAAGAGGTACATTGATTTCTGTCCACTGCCACTGTTATCCTCCAGAACAATATCGTTGGTCTAGAATCGTATTCTTAGATATTTCTTGACAGCCCTCCTCAGTCTCACATCACTGATGATAAGGATACCCATTTTGCAGGACCATAAAAAGTACGAAAAATCATTAAAACATGCGAGAGTGTAGAGATTCCTTTCCTTCACGGTTTGCGACAGGTATGCCGTTACTATTGACACGATTAACGTAACGAGGGCCGTTTTGACGAGGTAGACGACGTTGAGAAGACCTCTTCGTTTTGCACGGTTTCGAGCTCGGTCAACGCCCGGGTCGACAACCGGTTCTCTCTCAGCGGCGCCAGGTCGGTCGAGATGCGCAAAGGCCATTGCGTCCACCCGACGATTTAATCGCGATTGCTTTACGGCAATTGAGACAAGCGCGAGGTTTAAGACGACCGTTAAGTTGTATGGATTTAAAAGCAAGACGTACACTCTGTTTTGCTCTTATTCAAGGTTTATTTGACTATGCTAACCCTGCATGGTACAGTAACATAAACAAGTCAGATCAAAAGAAGTTGAAGATTATACAGAACAAAATGGTGAGATTTATCAACTGTTCTGGTCCAAGAACTCATGTTGGCTATAGCGAACTTTCTAAAGCTGGTTTTCTTGAAGTCGACCAAAGATCAAAACAACTCGCATTGCATCACGTGCATAAAATATATCATACTAGGTCGAATCATTATATTCGATCCAACTTCGATCTTGTTACTGACGTACATGATTATAATACAAGAAATAGACGATTCAACTTTAACTTACCAGAAAGAGTAGGTAGTATTGGAAATTCGTTTTATTACAATGCCATAAAACATTGGAATTCCCTTCCCAATGGTGTAAAAGAAATAGGAAACTATGATCATTTTAAGAGGAAATTAAAGGAATACCTAATACTTGACAGTCAGAGAAGAGAAGTGAATGACATGTTATATGATTGAAATTGTTATTCTTCTGTCGGTTCATACTTTTTCATGTTGTATATACTTATGTTTTCGTACGTTATAGAAATTCTACAAATTCATCATTATTTTCCTCTTCTTCCTTCTCCTCTTTTTCTTCTTCTTCTTCTTCTTTTTCTTCTTGTACTTAATATCATTTCTATCATCAGTTTAATGTTGTTATTATTATCTTTAATAATTAGTTCTTTTAATTTTCTTATCTGTCTGTAAATATTACTATTTTAATTTATTAATTGTATACATGTCTGTAAGGGACCCCACTGGAAATAAGCTCTCGAGCTTTCGTGGGTTATCCTGTTCAAGCTGACTTATTTTTGATCTGTTATTATTGTATATTGTTGTATGTTGGAAGCTTGTCGAATAAAAATCAATCAATCAATCAATCAAGACGATGGGAATTAAAATTAGACATAGCAACAGCTTGGCGTATATCGGCGGTGATGTGTAGATCCTCGCGTTTGCACTCTCCGCTATTGAGCACACGATGGCACCGGTGAACGGAAAATTCGTGATAGGTAGATCATAAATTGTGTTAAGTGACAGTATCCCGCATATCAGCAGTAGGAGAATGGTTCTCCGCGATGTAACCAGGTAATAGTATCTCAGAGGAAATTGGACGAAAATTAACTTGTTCAGAGCTATGGTGAAAAGTAGCCAGGCAGAGATGTTAAAACTCAACAAGTATAAGAAGTGAAGAAAATGGCAAATCGTAGGATGTAAATCAAAGTTGGTTTGAAATGCATCAATAACTTCTAGAGCGTAGAAGACAGTGGCTGTCGCAATGTCAACAGATGCAAGGCTGTTGTAGAGTACTCTTCCAATAATAGTGGATTCGAAATCACCTTCTCGCGAAAGAACAAAGATTATGAAACTGTTAAGAATGGCTGCAATGACGAAATAAAACGATGAAATCACAAAACGTACGATAATGATAGTATGAAAATCTCCCTCTTCAATAAGAGTTTTATTTGAGGAGTTACTTGTAATATAGTCAGCCATTGCTAACATGGTACGTTTCTGAAGGCTTTAAGATAACTGCTCCGTTGAAAGATTGACACAGAAAGCGCACGAAGAGCGTCGGTTCAATTCCAATCCTAAATATCTTTATAGGTAAATTCATTTCGATAATGCTGATAACGTTGTATGCATCTCTGTAATTAGAATGCCACCACGACAATCATCAGTAAATTATTTTCTTCAGCCAAGAGAAACCTACTGTGTTTTATTGAGAAATGTGAACAGAATATCAAATTTGACTTTTTCTTCACTACTTCAGACAATACATGGGTTGATGCTCTGTAGAATAAAAAGCATTACCCTAATTAGGAAAATATCAGTTAATGACGGCTTCGCATTAGGAATATGTCATTTACCGACGGTTCAAGAAAGTTAGTAGGAATCGCCTATTTTGTCGAATGCTATTGAAGAGCGAATCGATGTTAATTAGTTTGCATGTATAATTATGGCAAAGACATGCCAGGTTATGAGGCGTATGTCAAAAGTCGTCCGCAAACTAATTGTTTCCTTATCCTGTCTTTGTCAGACATGCCAATTGGCTCAAATTTAGACAATCAGTACCCCCCCCCCCCACCCCCCCCCCCTCAAAAAAAAAAAAAAAAAAAAAAAAAAAATAAGTCTGGGGATGTAGCAAAAGTTAGAATAACTCCTAAAATAAATAGAGCTGCCTCCCCGATTCAAATAATGATACAAGTAAACAAATATATACCAAGATACATGGTCATAAAGTCATTATTAGAAACAATGAAATACATCTTTAAAAAAAATAATGAAGCAGGTAATGTTTCAAATATTGATAAAAAGACTCAATCAAATTTTATAGAATGCAAATATATCAATATATATCAATATAACCAAACAAACATTAAACTGATGACAGCAAAAGTTAGCACTATAAATTACAAAAGAGTTGGGAATCAAATTGCACGAAGGGGGTCATTATCACGTAGTATTATTTCATATTATGTACGAATAGATAAATGGGTAACTTCTTCTTCTTATCGAGTCACTACACAAGTCCCGTCCAGTGGTAGTTACTAAAAGAAACTTGAGTAGTGTGGTTGAAGGATTCGCAGATTTACATCTGACGGACCGCGACGTGAACGCTCCTTCAATGGCCCCACTGTTTTTACTGTTCTCCTACACTTAACTATAGTCTAGATACAGTACAGGTGATTGATCTGCAGTAACCTCTAAGTAAGCTATATGGTAATGCAGCAGAATTAATGATAGTCTATCGTATATATTTTGAGGAGGTATCAGCAAGGTAGACTAAACTATAAAAAAATATTTAAAAATATTTTTAAAAAAAAGAAGATAAAGACGTATGACATAAAAAGAATATAATCGCAATGTCCGACTAGGTTCCGTGGCACAAAACTCGGCATTATTGGACAAACCTACCATTGGAGAAACCTAACAATTACAGAGCTTTGTCTTGTTGCTCTGTTCGCCAGCAGTTTAAGGATATGAAACCCCGCGGCACACTACTCACAAGAGCTCTAACAAGCCAAGCTTATACAGAGCCTAAAAGTAAAATAAAATAATACCGCGTATGTACCACTCACCCAATCGATTCAAGAACAAATTATGATTAAGTTAATCACGTAAAACAGGAAAATATAAAAACAATAATTGAATAAATACCAAATTGTGAACTATAATAATAATATCAGCACTCAAACACACCCAACGCACATATCAGTACAAAAGCGTAATATATATATCTTTACAAATCCAGTAATGTAATTATTTATTATTATTATTATTATTATTCATTTATTTATTTATTTATTATTCATATTATTTCATATTAATAGTAACATAAAATGTTCATATTGTATTCCTCTGCGCGTACTTCAAATGAAAGGCGCTGGCGCAGGTGTATATGGCAATTAAAAAAAACAAAGAAGTAATAAAACAAATAACAGAGTGCGCAATATGTTGTCACTGACAACAGGTGTTTAGCACTACGCGCAGCAAAAACAACTGCAATTTTGACTTCCTTCACTATAAAAAAAAACAAAAATTTGATCACTAAATCACCAAATATATGAAAATCAAAAAGCTAAATCAAAAGACTCATCCTAGAAATGGCTTGTACGCGTCCAGATCATCACTTTAGTACCAATCACAGCATAGAAACAAACGCCAAAACGGAAAAAATATGAGAAACAAGGGAGCTCAGCAGAAACACGTCCGCCCCCACTTGCAGCTCCCTCACTGAGTATAAATGAATCCAATTTGAGAATAAATTACATATTATTATGTCAACAAGAGGAATTATGTAATTACTTATATCAATATATCCTTATATAATATTATGAAGATGGATTTTTACAGAAGTTTTGAAAGTTGAGAGAGTTTGGCTATTTATTACATTGAATGGGAGCATTATTCAATCGTTGGCAGTTCTTACATAAAATGATTTCTTGTAGTCAGTGGCGTAGCGTGGGCTCAGTCATGGGAAGGGGGCATAGGCGCCGGAAGTGGGGGGGCAGGGGGGGGGGGAAGGCATTTTGCCCCCCCCCAAAAAAACACCCCCCCCCCCTCCAAAAAAAAAAAAAAAAGCAGTAAAGGAGTAAACATGGTTTGTATTTTTAACCCAAAAGAACATAACAATAATAAAAACCTGAATTAAATCACATATACAATATTATTCAAAGAAAAGGAAAGTTCACAGGAATTAAATTTCATAAACATTGCGCATGCCACTTATACGGTATTTATCAACGGAGGTCTTTATAATAGCGATACGCGCATATCGTGGACATATTTTGCGAAAATGGGAAAGCGTGTCTGTTTTTTTTTGTTATAGGGGTGAGAAGACATGAGCCCCTGAACGCTGGCATACTGATGAGGGGGTGTATTTCTTATTCGATACCAGTGATTTGCAAATGTTGCTGTTATGACATGATTTTTCGGTATTTTTTTGTAGGTCATACCTTTTTATGCATTTTTTGGAAAATAAGAAATTCCCTAATGCGCAGTCGGGCTAAAATTACGCTTATTTAGAAACCTTTATATCATGGTCTGCAAAGTGGCTGGGCTCGAGCTCCCCCCCCCCCCCTCACATTTTGAAAAAGTATATTAAAGAGGAAAACAAAAGAAAGACGGGGAGAAAAAATAAGTGACCTGCCAATGTCACAAATAAGGTAAAAATGCTCATCTGACCGTAATTAAATACCTAAAAACCCTGAGCTTCCGGGGGCTCTGCCCCCTGGATGCTCATCTGACCGTAATTAAATACCTAAAAACCCGGAGCTTCCGGGGGTTATGCCCCCTGGACCCCACCAAGGGCCCTAAGGCGGGCCCCTGGATGCTCATCTGACCGTAATTAAATACCTAAAACCCCCGAGCTTCCAGGGGCTCTGCCCCCTGGACCCCACCAAGGGTTCTTAGGCAGGCCCCTGGATGCTCATCTGACTGTAATTATATACCTGAAACCCCTGAGATTCCGGGGGCTCTGCCCCCTGGACCCCACCAAGGGCCCTAAGGCGGCCCCTGGATGCTCATCTGACCGTAGTTAAATATTAAAACCTCAGAGCTTATGGGGGCTCTCCCCCCCCCTGGAACATGTCAATGGCTTAAAGAGGGCACCGCGATGCTCATCTAACCGTATTTAAATACCTAAAGGGGCCCTTGACCCCCTGCTGAGGCTCACGCCCTGGACCCCACGCCAATTTACGCCTTTCTTGATCGTTAATACTCCACTTTGAAAAATGTAACGTGTAAGATGGTAAGGTGGTGATGCAGATTTTTCGTCTGCCCCCCCCCCCTTTCGAACGTTTTTTCTCATTACGTCACTGCCCCTGGAAGGTGAGCCCCCTGGAATGTTTGCCCCCCCCCCCCCAATCCCAAACTGCTTCCGGCGCGCCTGGAAGGGGGCACCAGTCTTTATTCTGCTAGATCAGCGTTTTCGACCCCTTTTGAGTGTGTGTGCGCGTGTGTGTGTGTGTGTGTCTGGTGTGTCTGGTGTGTGTGTGTGTGTTTAGTCACGACATGTTTTTACGAGTTGTTGTAATCGGTTTTTGCAAAAGGTACGAACATCACATTGGTTTGGTCATTACTAACACTTTTATAAGAATTTATTCTGGCAAATGAGGAGTTAAATCGATAGATCTAAGATCTGTCAACTGCTTTGTTACATGCCTTGTCTTGATATGATATTATGATTTCAGTGGTTTCTCTATCTGGCAGTGCGACGATTAACTTTAACGATCGCAAAGACCTTCATAAAGTCATTACCATTTGTATTTCCTATAAATTGCGGCTTCGGATTAACGTAATGATCATTGTCACGTTCTACCAGCGGCAATTTGACGAGCATCGATGGAACTTTTGAAGAGAAGACCAGTTCCACCGCTACGGCGACTAGTTCTAAGTTGATGAAGAAAGCGATACCCAGGGGGAAGAAATTCTCGTAGAACTGCAGTGTCACTCTCAGTTAACCAAGTGTCGGTCAGCATTACTTTCATAGACAAATCGTGGATCACAGTCGTTCTATTACGAACAGAGCGTACATTGATTGAACAAAGTTGAAGATAATCTGAATGTGATGAAGTTTTATTTGATGCTTGACTTGCATTTTGAAGAATGTTCTTTACCTTCCACCTCGAGTAACCCGTCTGGTTTATTACGCATCGTATTTTGAATTCCATAATGATCTAACAGTTTAATTAACATGCAATGGAAGAGGTGCAATGATTTCATTCCATTGACACTATTATCCTCTGGAACAATATCGTTGGTCTAGAATCGTATTCTTAGATATTTCTTGACAGCCTTCCTCAGTCTCACATCACTGATGATGAGGATACCCATTTTGCAGCACCATAAAAAGTACGAAAAATCATTAATACATACGAGAGTGTAATAATCTCTTTCCTTCACGGTTTGCGACAGGTATGCAAATATTATTGACACGATTATCGTAACAAGGGCCGTTGTGACGAGGTAGACGACGTTGAGAAGACCTCTTCGTTTTGCGCGGTTTCGAGCTCTGTCAACGCCCGGGTCGACGCCCTGTTCTTTCTCAGAGCCAGTGCCAGTTCGGTCGAGATGGGCTAAGGCCATTGCGTCCACCCGACGATTCAATCGCGATTGCTGTACGGCAATGGAGACAAGCGCGAGGTTTAGGACGACCGTTATGACGACGGGAATTAAGATTAGACCTAGCAACAATTTGGCGTACATAGGCGGTGATGTGTAGACCCTCGCCTTTGCACTCTCCGCTATTGAGCACAGGATAACACCGGTGAACGGAAAATTCGTGACAGGTAGATCACAAATTGTGTGCAGTGACAGTATCCCGCATATCAGCAGTAGGAGAATGGTTCTCCGCGATGTAACCAGGTAATAGTATCTCAGAGGAAACTGGACGAAAATGAACTTGTTCAGAGCTATAGTGAAAAGTAGCCAGGCGGAGATGTTAAAACTCAACAAGTATAAGAAGTGAAGAAAATGGCAAATCGTAGGATGTAAATTAAAGCTGGTTTGAAATGCATAAATAACTTCTAGAGCGTAGAAGACAGTGGCTGCCGCAATGTCAACAGATGCAAGGCTGTTGTAGAGTACTCTTCCAATTTGAGTAGATTCGAAATCACTTTCTCGTGAAACAACAAAGATTATGAAACTGTTAAGAATGGTTGCAATCACGAAATAAAATGATGAAATCACAAAACGTACCATAATGATAGTATGAAAAACTTCCTCTTCAATTAGAGTTTTATTTGAGGAGTTACTTGTAATATAGACAGCCATCGCTTCCATATTTATTACGTTCCTGAAGGCTTTAAAACAACAGATACTGCTACATTGGAAGATTGACACAGAAAACGCACAAAGAGCGTCTGTTCAATGCCAGTCCTAAAAATCTTTATAGGTAAAATCATTCCGATAATACTTATATGAAATGATAACGGTGTATGCATCTCTGTAATCAGTATCCCACCTACGACAATCTTCAGTGATTCTCTTAGCCAAGAGAAACCTACCGTGTTTTATGGGGAAATGGGAACAGAATATCTTTTGACTTTGAATTTGACTTTTTCTTTACTACTTCAGTCAATACATGGGCTGATGCTCATGAGAATACATCGCATCACCCTAATTAGGAAAATGTCAGCTAATGACGGCTTCATATTAGGAATATGTCATTTACTGACGGTTCTAGGAAGTTATTAGGAATTGTCTATTTTTTCGAATGTCATTGAAGAGCGAATCGATGTTAATTAGTTGGCATGTATCATATGGCAAAGACATGCCGGGTTAAGGCGTATGTCCAACTGACGGACATTTAATGAGATTGAGCAATATTCTAAAAAGTCGTCCGCAAACAAATTTGTCTCCTAATCCCGCCTTGTCATACATGCCAATTGGCACAAATTCAGACATTCAGTAAAAGAAAAAAAACCATTAAGTCTGGGATGCAGCACAGGTTAGAAAAATCCGTAAAGGGCTGCATCCCCGATGATACAAGTAAACAAATATAACAAGATACATGATCATACAACTATTATTCTAAACAAGGAAATACATATTTAAAAAGATAATTAAGCAGGTAATGTTTACAATAAAAGTATGAATAAAAATACTCAATAAAATGTCATAAAATGCAAAATATCAATATAAGTAAACAAACATTAAACTGATGACAGCAAAAATTAGTACTATAAATTACTTAAAGAAATGGGAATTGAATTGCACAAAGGGGTCCTGTCATCATTATCACGTAGTATTATTTCAGATCATTTATGAGTAGATGAATGGATAACTGAGTATATGAATACAATGTTAGAGGAAATAAAATAATATTATTTCAACAAGAGGAATTATGTAATTACTTCTATCATATTAAGATATCCTTGTATATTATTATGAAGATGGATTTTTAGTGAGTTTTTGAAAGCTGAGTTGGGCTATTTTGAGCATGTTTTTATGTTTTTGAGCACCAGTCTTTATGCTACTAGATCAGCATTTTTTTTAAAACCCTTTTTGTGTTTGTGGGTTTTTGTTCAGTCACAGCACCCTTTTAGTAGTTGTAGTAATAATAATCGCTTTCTGCAAAAGGTACGAACATCATCTTGGTTTGGTAATTTCTAACAATTTTACAGGAATTATTCTAGCAAATAGATCTGTTAACTGCTTCTTTACATGCCCTGTCTTGATTTGATATTATGCTTTCAGTGGTAGCTCTATTTGGCAGTGCGACCATCAACTTAAACACGGTCGCAGCGACCTTCATAAAGTCGTTACCATTTGTATTTCCTATAGAAGTCAGGTTCAGATTTACGTAATAATTATTGCCATGTTCGCATATTTTCATAATATGATGCACAAGGCTATTGACGTTGCCCTCGGTTGAACTATTGAGAGTCTTTGCGATCTCGTACTTTTCAGAATGAACTGTTACCCGGATGTAAATGCAAATCTTGAATCTTGAATCTATGAGTTCTGTGATGCTGGGTGGTCATGACGGTTGTCATCGTGACTTCTTGATCTTGAGATAAAGAAAGCTCTTGTTCCGTTATACAGGAGTATCAAAGTTTGTCTAGTGGTGGACTAGCTCTCTGGTCCACACCATATCTAGTAGAATAAACAACGACTATGCCGGCAGTTTTCGATCCAAGGACAGTGTTCAGGTGACTCCCATTTCCTCCCACCACTTCACCTCACTAACCTAGAATCTTAATATTTAGATGCTTCTTGACCGCTTTCCTCCATTTCACATCGCTGATGATGAGAATACCCATTTTACACAACCATAGAAAGAACGTAAGATCAGTGACAAACAATATGGCAATTTGATTTACATCTGCCTGGTAGAAATATGTAAACATGGCGGTCACCAGTGACATGACAAGCGACAGAAATGCAATTTTCACCAGGTAAACGACGTTTAAGATTCCTCTGATTTTTGAACGATTGTGTTCACGATCAGCAGCAGACGCTCTGTCGCCAATGCAATGGTCGCGACCAGGAACGGCCAAAGCGACAACCTGACGATTCAAGCGACTTTGCTTGATGGCAATTGAAATGAGCGCAAAGGTCAAAGATACCGTCAGAATGTTTGGAAAGGCAAGAAATCCTACTCCCATACCCACGTAAGGCAAATGCGAATTCGACGTATTTATCTTACTGTGAAAGCCGAGTAACGAACATTCATCAGTGAGACCAGTAAAGGAAAAGTTTGTGAAAGGTAGAATGGCAACAGTATTGAGCGAGAGTGCCCCGCATATCGCGAAAAGGCAAACCATTCTTCGCAGTGTGACTATACGGCAGTACCTTAATGGGTACTTGATGAAGATTAACTTGTTCAAAGCGATGGCAAACAGCATCCAAGCAGACAAATTAAAGCTTAGCAGATTCAAGAAAATAAGTGTCAGGCAAACTTCCTCGCTTATGTTAAAAAATCTTCCGGACAATCTGTATATAATTGCAAAAGTACGATAGAGAATGGCATATACGATATCAACGGATGCGAGGCTCTGGTACAGTCTTTGTCCAATCTGCGTTGACTCGAGATCTCGTTCACGCACTAGAACGGTGATGATGAAACTGTTTAAAGTCACTTCGATCACGAAATAAACTGAATTGCTAATAAGGAGTAAGATATCAACGGTATTCAGAACTGGAAGATCAGCTTCTGTTCCATTAGCCAGGGGAGAAACAGTTTCGGCCATTCTAAAGCTTTGTCTTGTTAAACTTGAATACTCCGCGGTCAGGTCATTTGTAAAGAAGGATGGTCGCCACCGAAAGTTCAATGTGCAAGATAATTATACGTGATCCGTCCCTCGAATTATTTATAAAGACCAGTAGTGTCAGATAATTAGGCCAAACGATTTAAGGTCAGGCAGCTAAACAAACATACCTGACAGTGATCAGCCAGGAAAACTGTATCAACGATGACCGTTGACCATGAAGTCCATGTTCTGCTGAAATTTTCGCCATGCGTGAAATTCTGTGATACCATGAAGTAATCGTTGGTAGAATGTGTTCCCCTGCGAAGTGAGTCAGAACGACTCGTAAACGGGTGATATCCAGTTGGTGATTGTGTCTTTAAATGATGAACAAAGTCACAGTCGCTGAAATATAGTTATCTCATCGATCAAAATGACTTCCAAAGCAACCATTATCGACACTCAGAACCGGTTGTTTGAGTTAAAACGAGAATGTAGCCGTCTAGAACTGTCAACTCACTAGACTTTAATAAGCATATATTGCTCGATGTCGGATAATAGAGCTGAGGACCACCGCAGCATCGGACAGTCATTTCCTGAATGACTGTAGATTTTCTGACTTTAACATCAAATAGAGTGACAGTGAAATACGAGCCAATGGACAGGATAGTCCATAATGAAAATGTGTGTAGTATGATCACAGTTAGGCAAATGATTGGACGCCCATTTCTAGTATTCCATCCAATTAACGCTCAATATTATGATTATAAAGCAATAGCATTGATTGGCAGGTAATATTGGGAAGAAAATGACTTGAGCAATCTATGGAAAAATATATACTGGTAATCTAATGTTAGTTTAACTATACGAAAACCTAATGGAAACTACATGTATTTGAATATGAACACAACTGGTATATTGTGATTTTGTTAATGTTACAATACATATTTACAATACTAAATTTATATTCAGATTGGTTTATTGATCATCAAGATGTTCATGAGAATATATTTGATAAGTTAGTTTTTTGAGTTGCTTAGGAGGTTGAAAGTGCCTAGCCTAGCTTATTCGGTACTAAAATTATACGTAACAAACATAAATCACTACAGGCCAAGATTGGAAATAAATGGGAAGAGTGGCTTGGTTTGGATAGAGATGAAATTGAATGGTCTGATACACACAAATAATTTCAAATAGCCCTAAACTCATTTTTTTTATATACAATTGGAAGAAGGGATAGTCCATTTTGTTACGTCTGTCAGGAGCTTCGTGAAACCTTGATTCATATATTTTGTAAATTCACAGTATAGTTGCTCCAATGTGGGAAAAGCTCGCAGATTGTATTAATAGTAATCCAACCGCGAACCCCGAAGAGAGAGGGGAGAGATATATGTATTTATATCCCGCATATTAAGAATCTTGCAATCTGATTGGTCTAAACGAGGTCACATGATAAAAGATAGATAAGTACAATATACCTGCGTTAGGACTTTTGTAAGGGATTTTTTTTGCTGCTGCCCCACTTTCCATTGAATACGCGTAGCAAAGTATGTTACGCGAAATGTCAATGTCAATGTCAAATGAGCGCGCATCGACTTTGTTACATGTTGCGCTTTATAAAATCTAGCTGAAGCTAAACTAATTTATTTTACTATCTGTACAATGCCATATAAGTTAAGAAGTTATAGTTAAAGAACGATTTTTTTTGGGGTAGAATTAAAGTTGTTTCTACTCTTTTCATTCTTGATTCAGTTGTCAGATGCTCAATAAAGATCTTTATTGTTGATTGTTATCCACTGTACACCTAATATTCAATGATTCTCTGGCTGATTTTTTTTTTTTGGGGGGGTTCTTTTTATTAGGTAAGTTGGATTTAAACGTGGGTTGAGATTAATGCGTGGAAAGGGTGATAAAGTTATATCCAGAGTGTATCGAAATTAAGGTTAATACTCGGAACATTTTATTTTCTCCGTAATTAAAATGTCACAACATCGGGACGATTATGGACGCGGATATTTTCAGTCGCTTACAAGACAGTAACACCAAAGTCGCAGCTAAAAGATGTATCGTCTGTATAAATCCTTCTTTAAGGTACCAGATCGTCTCCCTGGGGTACACCAATCGTGAATTGGCCCATTTTACCCTCTGGGTACAAGGACGTGGTCTCCGATTGATACACGTCTGTAAAACCCAATTACACACACACAGGCACACCCACGCACACATACACACACACACACACACACCAAGTCATCGCATTTTGTTTTCTTTCTAACGACTTTCCTTCTGCCTGTTTTGGAATAATTATACTATTTTGTATTTTAAGTAGTGTAAAGTCACATAGCGACTGAGCGGAAAATATCGAAAATGATTCACTCTTCACACGATACCAGCCAGATTTATTCTGAATGATGGCATGACAAATCTAAAAACGATCAGGGGAGGCCGTTGAGGCATTAACCCACACAAAACAACAATAATAATAATAATTTAATACAAAAATCGATTCTACCACCACCTACAATGTATAATGATGGCCCACTCCCATTGTGCATCCCCCCCTCCACCCCTCCACCGCTTCTGGTGGCTGTAATAAATGTTGAATTCTTAACACCCAACCCTCTTCTCTTGACACTTCAATAGTGATTTTGACTCATGATAATAATCGGAAAGACCAGTACAATTCAAAATAGTATTTATTAAAGCGATCGCATGTCGCAATTAACATCTAAGTGGAATTATGCACATTGTAACAACTATTGAAATAATACATGCATTATACATTTGAATGGATATTTGACATTAAAAATCAACTATAGCAATAAATTGGCCTTCATTAATTTAATTATTCCAAAATGTCCATAATTGTAAATGTAAATGATTAATAGATGAATGGTCGTAAAACAAGAAAATTTTCAACGTTGTCAGCGTAAATTTAATTTCTAGTAATATTTAGTCATTCAGGTTGAATAAACTTAAAATACAACTTTGGACTGGCAATCGTATTACAGAATTAGCCGGCTTAGACCACTCACTTCTGTCAGTACACAGTACTTTAATTCTGTACTGTGCTCAATACAAGTATTTTAACTTGGTTTTAGCCGAACAGCCTTAATAAAGCGCTCAGGCATCTAATAAACTTTTTTCTATCAGGTACCCATTTACATCACCTGGGTGAAGAGTGGCAAATGTTGACTGAGGTTTTGCCACAGGACGTTCATGCTATAGCAGGAACTCGAACCCCGTACCTTATGATCCACAGTCTAGTGACTGTAGTATTGATGACGATAATGAGAGTGAAAATGATAACGATAACGTACTGAAAAGCTAGTTTATTCGCAATCGTAATTATTTTTATTATGTATTTTTCTCTCTTATTCGGTTGAATAACTCTTTATCTAAATCGCTTGCTTGGGGCAGCATCAAACTTGTAGGCCTGTACCGTTTAGCTTACAGCTTGTTACCGATAAATATTTTGTGGTTGCTTTTCGCATCTTCACATCACTGATGATCAGAACACCAACTTTACATAACCACAACAGCTTCGGAATATCATACGCTAATAGAATTGCATTATAGCTCACATTGTCTGGCTGAAAGAAGAAAATAAAAGAAATTATGACCGTCGAAATAAGTAGAATTGAGGCTGTGTTTAGAAGGTAAAGAACGTTTAGAAGGCCTCTGCGTTTTACACGGTTCCGATCACGTTCGGCTCGAGTTTCCTTTTTACTTTGGTCAGGTTGAGTAGGAACCATCACCGCTACCCGACGATTTGACCTAGCCTGTTTCACGGCCACGGCAATGAGTGCAACGTTTAGTAGGACTGTTGCGACGATGGGTAAAGAGAAATCGAGTAGGTTGAAAACGATGTAGATAAATAGGCCAGATCTTGTGGTGATTCTGCCAACCGATCGCAAAATACTAGATACAGAACAATGACCAATGTTCGCATATGGAAAACCCTCAAAGGGTAAAAGACCAATTACACACAGGGAGAGAATCCCGCCTGCAACGAGGAACCCCATCACTCGACGCTTTGTCACCATGCTGTAGTACCTCAAAGGATACTTGATGAAGAGGAATTTGTTCAAAGCAACTGCACATAATATCCAGGCAGACAGTTGTAAACAAAAGAAAGACGTGGACGCAAGCGTCATGCAGGCATCAGCATCGATATAAAAATAATGGCCCAAAATGAATGCAGAACTTACGACGTTGTATAAGAGTGACAACACGATATCTTGATAAGCGAGAAGTTTGTAGAGATATTTGTCGATCTGAATGAAATCAAGGTCGCGATCACTTGCAAGGACTGCGGCGATGAAACTGTTGAGAGCCACTTCGATCACACAAGAAAACTGCAAGATGAACAGTCGAGCTACATCGACGTTGTTGATGGTTGAACTTTCGTCATGTCCAGCAGAATAATTTGAGCTGCTGGTTACTTCTGCCATGTTATTGTCCAACTTGATACGACTGTGTGAAGAAATGGAACAAATCTGCAAGACTCTTCAACTCGTATACAGACCTTGTTGGCTTCGGTAATTATAGTAAGAGCAAAATGCGTTATTTGAGTCTTTGGACGTCACTATTTCAGTTAAAGTTCTGTATTCTTTATGTAGTTGACATTTTGGAAAACGTGCTAACCAATCTAACCTTTACAAAATAAGAAGTCTGCTTCTTGCAAGCAAATGTAAGATCCTTAGGTTTACATGAAGATATATGTGAACTTCAGCCTAGGAAATACGCCGTCAAAACTGATAAAATCTTAAGGTTCAGATGAAGATACTGATAAACATTGGGCAAAGAAATTAACGGTCGACAATATTAAATCACTATAATGATTAAAAGACTGTAAAATGTGCAAATGAGACGAAGAAATATGCTATTCGAACTGTTAAAATGTATAGGGTTCGGTGAAGATATTAGTAAATAATTATCAGACGAAGAAACAGACGAACGTAATCATAAAATCGTCAGGTTCAAATGATGATATCGATGAATGTCACTTAGACTAACTAACGTTCCGTACGTTTGATTCAATTCTTCACGGAAAGTGGGATGCGACGAAGATAAAGGTTTTTTCATTACTAGATTTCTTCTCCAAATAATTATTGTCGTGAAAAGAGAAGGTTTAATTCTGGGATGAGTTGAAAATAATTTGTGACATCATTGTATTATGCAAGTGTGGAAGAACATGAGATAAAAAATGTTCCCAAATAATTAATGTCGTGAAACTCGTGATGTGGACTCGTGTTTACTTGAAGTAACAAATCCACAGCTTTTCAAGCTCCCTATAGTTTACGACACGTTCCTAATGATTTCCTCACCACGTTGATGTAATTGTCATGACGACAACCGACATAACATCAAAAATAATTTGTGACATCATTGTATTATGCAAGTGTAGAAGAACATTAGATAAAAAATGTTCACTAAAAAGCACGGCTCTTCAAATGCCTTGATATTCTATATATGGCATGAAATCGGAAGAATTTTTATGCCACATGTTCGCGTAGTCCCAAATAATTAATGTCGTGAAACTCGTGTTTAAGCTACGGTTACAAAAGTTTGTACGAACGATAATTTCGTACGAATCTCCCTGTTTTTCCATTGTCTTCCCGAATTTTCATTGTCTGAAAATCGTTCGTACGGCGTATATCAGTTCGTAATGGCATTTGTGACCGAGGCTTTACTTAAAGTAACAAATCTAAAGCTTTTCAAGCTCCCTATAGCAGAGAGGTGAAAGAAAGGAGTGGAATCAAGCCGCTCTCCTTTGACCCCATGCTCCAAGCCGCCGAAAAGTTATGCACTAATCTGCAACTATTGACCATTGCAGGTGGTGAGATAAATGAGCGCATGATTTAGAATTCCTACATCAGAAAATGGTAATGCAAAAATACAAAAAACACAAGAAAACACCGTTAGCAAACGTAAAGTTATTGAAGATTATTAATCATGGATTAATTAACGGGACTTTAAAACATGCACAAATTAGCGCATTATCCTAAAATATAAAGTTTTTGTCAGGATCTAATATTTCTTTTACCAACTCTGGCACACAAATTAAGGAAGGGCGGAATACTAAATTTGGAAAATTGTTTGATGGACTATTCCCAATAAAATCCCCAAATAAAATTTATAATTTACACTGAAATTTTGCAGGTAATTTAATATTTTTTAATAAATGTGAAACTGGTGCCTGACCTCCGAAATTCCCCGCAGTGAAAGCGTTACACATCCCATTGTTACGCTTTAGAACTCACGAATGCGTTTGAATAAATTACAAGAGTTTCCACTCCTTTCTTTCACCTCCCTGCCTATAGTATACGGCACGTTCCTAATGATTTCCTCACCACGTTGATGTAGTTGCCATGACGACAACCGACATAAAGACAGTGAAAACATTTGCTGATGGATGCAACTTTGAAGTGTTCGCGATTTCTCGTGTCAAACTTGGAAGTTTACTGTGAGAAGAGATGAAAAGGGCAATCTGGTTAACACACTGACCTGAGTTTGATGAGGGTGATATTCATGCATTTTTTAAAGTCAGCAACATGTTTTCCACTGCAAATTCATGCTTAAACTAATTCACTCCCACCACACAGCAAAAAGGCTCATCACCAGGTTGACAGACTAATAAATAAATCTAGAGTATCACAGAATTCGACTGAAATTGACTCTTTTTTCTTAACAGACATAACATCATGCCTTACTCAATAAATTATATGTGTTTTCAAGTAAGTGACGAAAATTATCACGAGTCAGCAAATATCATGTTCGTGTTAAAGGAGAATGAAACCCATCAAATATTATCTGAAAGTCTTATTCGAAATTCTAAGTTCTAGATTCTAAGTTGTGTTAAGTAAAGATAATGATGTGAGAGTAGTACACCTTGTAATGTTCCCACTGAGCTTTATACTTTAGCTACAATGTAGGACACTCGCCTGTCAAATGCAGCTATAACAAAGGTTCCCTGATAATAGACATTTCGGTAATAATATATTAAAATGCATGGATATTTCCCCATAACATATTCAAATGAATGGATATTTCCCCATAACATATTGTGACAAGATATTTGATTCAGCTGTTTCAAACAGTTGAGCACTTTCTTTTGTTAAGCAACATTTTGCATGCATAAGTTGGTGCTTGGTCAGGCAAAGCTTCGCCAATTATATAAAAGAGGGACAAAGGCGTACATAGAACTTCTGATGGCTGCTTTTTGCATCGATGGCTCTGGTTGTACAACAATGCAACACCCCGGGGCAACACCATATCCATCACAATCATGTAGGTCAACAGGTATGTACTACTCTGACATCACTTTTTTAATCAAAATGGCGACTCCAATGGGAGACTCGCTAGCAAGGAAACTGTTAACTTTGGAGAGACGGTCTTCCTTGCTAGGTAATCAAATACATGTAGTAGTATTTTCAAGACATTTTTAACTGGCTGACAATTTTGAATAAGAATTACAGCTGAGTTGATTGGGTTTCATTCTTCTTTAAGTTTGCGCATTGGCCTATACAAAGAATAAAGAGCCCATTATGGTTTGCGCAAAGGAAACGATGAGACTTTGTAATAACGGTCTATGCAGGGGCGTCGCTAGACCTTTTTCAGTGGGGGGTGTAGAGGCCAACGATTACCGACAAAACTAGGCACCAATTACCGACAAAATTAAATGTCCAATATCTACAAATTCAACCATATAAACCTGGGGCCGAAGGCTAAATTGTTTTTCCTATATACTATCTATAGTACTTGCATATGCGCAAAATGGTCATTTTCCTCGACGAAATAAATATACGAATTATTTCTTCAATTTAGTCAGCATCATAGCTATATATTTTAATGCAGGCGCGGAGCTAGGATCTTATTTTAGGAAGGGGCGGTAGTGAGCAAGAGAATCACTTAAAAGCGCTTATTAGGGGGTGTGGGTGATGGGCCTCCCGCGCGAAGCGCGGAAGCTTAGTCGTTTCCTTAAATTATTAGGAAAAGAAGACGATTAATTGTACCGTTTTCGACTGGTAATCCTTGGCTGAATGAAGTTCCCCCCCCCCCTCCCGCGCAAAGCGCGGAAGCTTTGACGTTTCATTAAATTAAGAGAAAAAGCAGACGATTCGGTGTACTGTTCTCGACTCTTAACCCTTGTCTGAATTCAGTTTTTCCCCCACCCGCGCGAAGCGCGGAAGCTTTGACGTTTCATTAAATCATGAGAAAAAACAGACGATTCGGTGTACTGTTCTCGACTCTTAATCCTTATCTGAATGAAGCTTCCCCCTCCCGCGCGAAGCGCGGAAGTTTTGACGTTCATTAAATTATTAGAGAAAGAAGACGATTCTTCGTACCGTTTTCGACTCTTAATAAGCCCTATTTATCTGAATTCAGTTTCCCCCTCGAAGCGCGGAAGCTTTGACGTTTCCTTAAATTATTAGAGAAAGAACACGATTCGCTGTACCGTTTTCGACTCTCAATAAGCCCTATTAATTTTGTCTGAATTCAGTTTCCCTCTCTCGCGCGAAGCGCGGAAGCTTTGACGTTTCCTTAAATTATTAGAGAAAGAAGACGATTCGTCGTACCGTTCTCGACTCGTCTAAATGTAGTTTTCCCCTTCCGCGCAAAGCGCGGAATTTTTGGCGTTTCATCACAATATAGAGAAAGGAAGACGATTCCTTGTACCGTTTTCGAATCTTATAAAGCCCTATTCATCTGAATTCAGTTTCCCCCTCTCGCGCGAAGCGCGAAAGCTTTTATGTTTCCTCAAATTATTAGAGAAAAAACACGATTCGTTGTACCGCTTTCGACTCTAAATAAGCCCTATTAATTTTGTCTGAATTCAGTTTCCCCCTCTCGCGTGAAGCGCGGAAGCTTTGACGTTTCCTTAAATTATTAGAGAAAGAACACGATTCGTTGTACCGTTTTCGACTCTAAATAAGCCCTATTAATTTTGTTTGAATTCAGTTTCCCCCTCTCGCGTGAAGCGCGGAAGCTTTGACGTTTCCTTAAATTATTAGGGAAAGAAGACGATTCGTCGTACCGTTCTCGACTCTATATTATAGAGAAAGGAAGACGATTCCTCGTACCGTTTTCGAATCTTATTAAGCCCTATTCATCTGAATTCAGTTTCCCCCTCTCGCGCGAAGCGCGAAAGCTTTGACGTTTCCTCAAATTATTAGAGAAAGAACACGATTCGTTGTGCCGCTTTCGACTCTAAATAAGCCATATTAATTTTGTCTGAATTCAGTTTCCCCCTCTCGCGCCGAAGCGCCGAAGCTTTGACGTTTCCTTAAATTATTAGAGAAAGAACACGATTCGTTGTACCGTTTTCGACTCTAAATAAGCCCTATTAATTTTGTCTGAATTCAGTTTCCCACTCTCGCGCGAAGTGCGGAAGCTTTGACGTTTCCTTAAATTATTAGAGAAAGAAGACGATTCGTCGTGCCGTTCTCGACTCGTCTAAATGTAGTTTTCCCCTTCCGCGCGAAGCGCGGAATTTTTGGCGTTTCATCACAATATAGAGAAAGGAAGACGATTTTTCGTACCGTTTTCGAATCTTATTAAGCCCTATTCATCTGAATTCAGTTTCCCCCTCTCGCGCGAAGCGCGAAAACTCTGACGTTTCCTCAAATTATTAGAGAAAGAACACGATTCGTTGTACCACTTTCGACTCTAAATAAGCCCTATTAATTTTGTCTGAATTCAGTTTCCCCCTCTCGCGCGAAGCGCGGAAGCTTTGTCGTTTCCTTAAATTATTAGAGAAAGAAGACGACTCGTTGTACCGTTCTTGACTCGTCTAAAAGAAGTTTCCGCTTCCGCGCGAAGCGCGGAATTTTTGGCGTTTCATCACAATATAAAGAAAGGAAGACGATTCGTCGTACCGTTGTTGACTCTTAAACTTTGTTTGAATTTAGTTTCCCCGAAAATTTTAAACCTCTGATTTCTCTAGCTGATATTATAGGAAAGTGAAACTTCGAGAAAATGCAAGTATTGAAGTTGTAGTCACTCTCGAAGTCGTCACAGCGGATAAGAAAAAAACTTGTCGGCCGACCGATAATATACATCTCACCGACTTCAAACTTCTGCATTGATATAGTACACGAGGATCGAGCAAGAATACCGACACAGCTGACCCGACACAGCAACATATTTACCCGTGTCTTTCTTGCTCCCTCGACGAGACGACTCCACCCAACAACCCCCTTCTCTCTTTTACTCCCACTCCTCCTCTCTCAGACTCTTACCTCCCCTCTCTCTCCTCTCTTTCATCCCCCGTTTCTTTTGTTTCCCTTTCACTCTTTTTTCTTCTTTTTTCCTTTTCTTTCTTTTCCTTTCTTTCCTCTCCTCCCTCTTTTTCTTTTTTCTCTTTCTTTCTTCTCTTTTCTTTCCTTTCTTTTCCTTTCTTTCCTTTCTTTTCCTTTCTTTCTTTTCTTTTCCTTTTCTTTTTTTCTTTTCTTTCCCTTTCCCTCTCTTTTTTCCCTCTCTTTTTTTCCCTCTCTTTTTTTCCCTCTCTTTTTTTCCCTCTCTTTTTTTCCCTCCCTTTTTTTCCCTCCCCCTTTTCTCTTTTTCCCGACGGCAGCGCAATTTTACCGACAATATCCTGACAGGTGGGGGGGTGTCGCACCCCCCCCCCCACACCCCCCCCCCCCTTTGGCGACGCCCCTGGGTCTATGGTTGAATCATAGAAGACATTCGATGCCTTTATGATTAACAAGTCACTTCGGAGATACTATTTGCGCATGGGCAAATAAAGGTTATTCGTTGGATGTTGGATACGTGTTCATGAAAGTTATGTAATCATTATTAATTTATGCCCTGACAAGAAATTATATGATACATCGGTGGAAGTATTATTTTAAAAAGGCAAACAAAAGGTATTCTTTAAGTACCTCCATCACCTTGGCAGTGATAATTCTACAATGCGCACATTGAGAATTATCCATGTTTAAAATAGCTGTTGATATTTGGCGGTTATCTTTACATGCGCTATCTTCGAGGTGGTCTCCTGTTAAAGAATCAAACAGGTACCGCTTCACAGTTTAGTAGGATCTGTACTTAGTGTGGATTATATATTTGGAGGTCCAAAATATCATGACGAGGATCTAGATGTTCCCAAGTTTACCTTAATAAAACATTACTCGCAAACGCATTTTGGCTGCTCTTCGTAACTTCACATCACTGATTACGAGAACACCCAGTTTACTCCACCAGAGACAATTTGAGATATCACTCAAAACTAAGATTGCGTCAAAATTTGTAAATTCTGGCCGTAGGAGCAACATTAAAGGAGGTATATTTGCTACCAGTATAAAGTATTAATAATTTCAATAAAATACAAGTATATGAAAAAAATTCGATTAATTAAATTATGTAAGTCTATACTTATTACCAATGCCTTTACATTGGAAATACAGACGTACCAGTATTGAAGTGTCGTTGCCGTTCAACTGGTTGGAAGTTTTACCAAATGGTTCTAATGGCTCAGCTAGACCAGTTGAATTCTAACTGGCCTGGATCAACTGGATCATTTAGCCCATTTCAATTTCCAGGGTTACCAGTTGGCATTAACTGGTTCATCAACTGGACCAGTTGCAACTAGCTTTCTATTCTGGGATGGTTGCACCCACCCCCCCCCCCACCCCCCTCTAATCCCATTGTTTATTGGGAACGCCCAGAAATGAAAACGCATAATGTAGTGTTCGTGACAACGGACGATATAATGTCTTGAAGGGCAATGAGATTGCAGAGATATTTATCCATCTGGTTCAAATCGAGGTCGCGATCACTTGCGAAGATCACGATGAAGAAGATGTTGAGAGCCACGTTTATCACAAAAGAAACCTGCAAGCCGACCAGTCGAGTTATATCGATTGTGTTTAAATATCCTCCTGCGCCTTGTGTAGCATTTGCATCATAGTCAATGAAGTTATATAAGCTCAAATTCATGGATGAAGCCATTTTACCGAACCTGTCGATTTTAATTTTTGAAGGTATACCAAATTAAGTATGAAATCCTATCTTCCAAGTTCCGGAAAGATGAAGTGGTTACGGAGTGGATAAAGAATAACGTTTAACTGCAGTTAATCCGATGCATTTTAACCCTCCTGGTTCTTTCATGAGACCCCCCCTCCTGACTCCTCAGGAGATCGGTATACTCTACTTCACAATTATTGCTTCTTCTTTGGCATGCGGCTCGTCGAAGATAATTCTCTGTGGTTGGTATGAATACTGATCAGTTTCATTTTCCAGTTTGCATTCACTGAAAATATTTACTGCGCCGTGTTTGTTAAACGCAGAGATTTGACATGTCTTTTGTTGAGATTTGACATGTTATACAGGATGGGTTTTACTTTTTTGAAAGGTCATAATATCTGTTTGTTAAGTATAATATTCTCCCGCTTACATTATACCTATCGATGCCTGGCGGAAATTGGCTCATCAATTTGAAAGACGGTGAATCGTGGTTTGTCATAATCTCAATTGATGGGAAGTAATTAAACATTATTGTGATCGAGGCAAAAACGTTCACGTACCTCGAGTATTGCGTAAAAAACCTACAGCCGTCAGGTTTTTTTATTTTTGTTTTTTGTTAAATCATGTTTTTAAATAAATGTTATGCAAAAAATAGGTATCACAGATTATTTGTTTACATATTATTATCATTTTGTATCATAACAGAAAAAAATACAACTGACAAACAATCCAACGTGTTATTCAAATATAGAGGTGTCGTGGTCTAGTGGATACGACACTGGGCTGTGGATCACATGGTTTGCGGTTCGAGTCCCACCACTTTTGCCACACTCGACCTAGGTGAGGTAAATGATTCCTTGAAATGCTAGAGCGCCGTGATAGCAGCCATGCTAAAGCCGGGGTAATAACCGTGGAGCACAAGGAGTGTCACGTGACACGTCTGAAAGACAGAGCACTTTACATGAACCCATTACAATTATATTATATTAACACCTATTATTGAAAGCATGGGCGAATGATGTAGATGTAGAATATGATAGATGCACAAATTCACTCGCAAGCATAATGCACAGACAAGCGGGATTTTGGCTTCAGATTTTGGCTACAATAAAAACCTACAGCAGTCTGGTTTTTTATTTTTGTTTTTTTGTTAAATCGTTTTTTTAAATAAATTATATGCAAAAAATAGGTATCACAGATTATTTGTTTATATATTATTATCATTTTGTATCATAACAGAAAGAAAAAAAACTGACAAACAATCCAACGTGTTATTCAAATATAGAGGTGTCGTGGTCTAGTGGATACGGCATTGGGCTGCGGATCACGTGGTTTGCGGTTCGGGTCCCACCACTTTTACCACACTCGAGTGACTCGACTCAGGTGAGGTAAATGATTCCTTGAAATGCTAGAGCGCCGTGATAGCAGCTCAAGACATGAGCACTTTACATGAAGCCATTACAATTATATTATATTTACACCTATTATTGAAAGCATGGGCGAATGCATGATATAGATGTAGAATATGATAGATGCACATATTCACTCGCAAGCATAATGCACAGACAAGCGGGATTTTGCCTTCAGTGAAAATAAACCTAAATTAACAGCAATCCATTTTAGTCCTCTTAAATCATCTATAGAAACGTTCCCCCAAACTTTTCTATCTCTTACTTTGCAAGCAGAAACCTTCCTTTTTCCACTATCTATATTCCTTCTTTTTATTATACATTCATTAAGTTGAAATCATGTTGTAATGCTTTTTTGTATGTGTAGCTACATGAAATATGCGTATCAGATTATCAATGAAAATACCGGTTACAAATTGTTCGAAGAAATTTGCATTTATTAATTTATTAAATTAATGTGATATCATAACAAATGTTTAGAAACTAGAACATACAATATCTGGGTTACCATAGCGAAAGTGTGCCCTACTGTCTATATAGTGGCGACACTCTTATAATAATAATAATAATACATTTATGTGCCGCAACTTTTATACAAAATGAATTCAGCTGAGCTGGTTCAGAGCTCCTTTTTTTACTAAATTCTACAAAATAAATTGAACAAATATGTTTTAAATTTGGAAATGAAGACATTGAGAGATTGAGAGCTTCGTATTTCTATTGACAAACTATTCCATTGTTTGGGGGCAGCAAGATGGCAAACGCACAGTCCCCGAGAGTAACTTTGGTTTTGCCATGGGGACTCTGGAACAATAATTTATCTCTGATTTATACACAATTATCACAATTTTGAATGAAGTTCTGTGATGGACTGGCAACCAGTTGAGCTCACTCTCTCAGAAGAGGTGCGGTTAAAGTGAATTTTGACCGACAATAGACAAGTCTTGCACATGCATTTTGGACTCTTTGTAACCTAGCTATAAGAGAATCAGGCATTCCAAACAGCAACTCATTAAAATAATCAAGCTTACTTGTGATGAGAGCATGTACAACTAATTTCATACTTTCTTGATCAAAATATTTGCGGATACGTCTGAGATTGTATAGAAGATAATTTGTTGATTTACATATATTTATAACTTGTGTTTCCATGTTCAAATTAGTATCAAAGTATACTCCTAAATTGCTTGCTGTAACAGAGGGTTTCACATTGGAGGATCCAACTCTTACAGCATCAATGCTTATTTTTGAAATCTGTTGTTGAGTTCCGATAACCAACAATTCACTCTTACTATCGTTTAGCTTAAGATTATTATGAAGCATCTATCTATGAATGAAATTAATACACTTTCCAACATTGAAACACTTCATCTTGAGTACTAAGGGATGGTCTGACGGATACAAATAATTGTGTGTCGTCTGCATAGCAGTGACAAGAGACTTCGGGAGAATTATCCTGAGTGCTCTTGATTAGATTATTCATGTACAACATAAACAGCAATGGACCGAGCCGAGAGCAATGTGGCACACCAAAGGGCACCTGGAAAGAGTCCGAGACAATACCATCAACTTTAACTTTTTGATGTCGATCAGACAAGTTTGACTCAATTCTTCTTCCAGTATAGTACAGACCGCCGTTGGCGTATTATCGTACCTTGTGCTTGTCAAGTGCCGAGTGTACAGTACAAGTAAAAAGGTTCTTACAAGAATTCTATGTGCAGCTAAAAACGGTCCGAAGCTCAACGGAGCTTAATGTGTTGCACCTTCTGTTTAAAAGTTCAAAAGAGATGCAATCGACGACAGCAGATGGTAAGGAGTTCCACAGTCGGATAATATCTGGGTAGAATGTGGTTTTGAATAGCAGAGTCCGGGCAAAGGGGACATGGAACTTCTGTGGATTTCCACTGCTTCGGGGACCAACAACTGATACTAGTAGGTGACTGGAAGATTAACCAGGCCGTGGAGTATGCTGTACGTAAACCATGCATACTTTCTGCTGCGCCCTTCTTTCCTGCAGACTTGCCTATTGAAGTTGTTTCAGCATGGATGTGACACTGCTTGTGCGCCGATAGTCACCCAGGACGAAGCGTGCACAACGGCGTTGCACCATTTCCACCTTTTTGATGTTCTCCTGGGTGGACGGGTCCCACACTATTGCAGCATACTCCATCACAGGCCTTACTAATGTCTTGCACAACAACTCCTTGGTCTTTTGTGGGCAGGCCCTCATGTTTTTTTGCAGGAAGCCCTTACAGAGTTGGCTTTTTTGGTGGTGACATTTACATGGTGATTCCTTTTCAGGCTGCCCTGGATGTGGACCCCAAGTACTTTGCAGTTTATGTTACATGTAGCTGCTCTCCATCAATCAAGCTGAGAGCCACATCATCGATACCGAAAGATATATTCAAAATGTCTAGCAATCTGGAGTGCTCAATAGTGTCAAAGGCACTACTCAAGTCAAGTAGTAACAGGAGAGTGTTTTTCTGTTTGTCCATTGCCATCATAATATCCCTCTTGATCCTGAGTAGAGCCGTTTATGTACTGTGAAATTATCTATATGCAGACTGATTGAATGGAAGGAGTGAATTACCATTAAGAAACTGTAAAATCTGTTGTGTGGCTGCACATTCTACCAATTTAGAAATGTAAGTTACTTACAGTCTAAGATTACTAAATTCAACATCAAGCCCTGGCTTTTTCAACAACAACAATGGTGAAACAAGGGCTATTTTCCATTCTTTAGGGAAAATGGCCTGTAGACAAGGAGACATTGATCATGGATGTGAACACAGGTTTGCAAGAGAATCTTTGTTGGAATCGGATCAGCAGAGCAAGACTTCTTGCTGAGCTTCATCACAAGTTGCCCTATTTCCTGATCAGATAAAAGTCTAAACTTGCCAAACTCGATACCATCGGGTACTAAAAAAAGATTTAATGAATCGATATCCATTCTATCCATCAAGTCTATGCTAGTTTGAATATCAATGTGAATGTATAGAACTTTGTCATGAAAGAATTTTCCTTAGTCATTCACAAATATATTCTTATCAATATTACATGGCATCACTTGTATTTTGTTTGCCTTTTTGCTGCTCTAATCTTGTCCGTGTACCATGGCACACGATGACGAACAACTACTCGGTTATAGGAGCATGTTTAGCTAAGACCTTTCTTAGTGTGATAACTTACAAGGAAGCCAGTTCGGAAATATCACTTGGCACATGTAGATTTTGGCAGAGCATACTTTCTGCAAGATCTCTACTAAACATCCTAGTATTAATATGAGAGTATTTGCAATACGGCACACTTTTGTCAGCCAATAACGATTTACAAGTATTGAGATGGCACATGACAGGAATATGATCTGATAAAAGATACTCACATGGCCATGGTTGGCCAACAATTACATCATCAGACTCGCGACAAATACGTAGGTCAAGGGTATGACCATGTGAATGAGTACCAAAATTTACAAATTGAGCACAACAGAGTGATTCAAGGAGGTCTCTAAATGACCTTGATTCTAATGAGCTTACATCAACTTGAATATTAAAATCACCAGTATTAGAAATGGAGCATTGGACAAAAGGTGATCGTAAATGTATTTATTAAACTGAGAAAGAAACAGTGAAACAGACGCGGGATGAGATTCTGAATATGGCGGGATAAATACATTGATCAATTGAAGACGAAACGATTTACAAGAAATAATATGGTATTCAGCAAACTCAAATGATTCCTTTTGACCAGCGGCAACTTGACGAACATCGATGGAGTCTTTGAAGAGAAGACCAGTTTCACCGCCACGGCGGCCAGTCCTAGGTTGATGAAGAAAGCAATACGCAGGGGGAACAAAATTCTCGTAAAACTGCAGTGTCACTCTTAGTTAACCATGTTTCATTCAGCATTACTTTCATTAAAAAATCGTGGATCACAGTTGTTTTATAACAAACAGAATGTACATTGATTGGACAAAGTTGAAGACAATCTGAATGTGATGAAGTTCTATTCGATGCTTAATGTCGAAGACTATTCTTCTTCCTTCCACCTCGAGTACCCCGTCTGGTTTTCTTACGCATCGTCTTTTGAAGTCCATATGATCTAATAGTTTCACAAACATGCAGATGAAACATGCAAAAGAAGAGGTGCAGTGAATTCTTTTCATTGACACTATTATTCTCCGGAACAATATCGTTGGTCTAGAATGGTATTCTTAGATATTTCTTGACAGCCTTCCTCAGTTTCACATCACTGATGATGAGGATACCCATTTTGCAGCACCATAAAAAGTACGAAAAATCATTAAGACATACGAGACTGTAATAATCCCTTTCCTTCACGGTTTGCGACAGGTCTACAAATGATATTGACACGATTATCGTAACAAGGGCCGTTGTGACGAGGTAGACGACGTTGAGAAGACCTCTTCGTTTAGCACGGTTTCGAGCTCGGTCAACGCCCGGGTCGACGCCCGGTTCTTTCTCAGAGGCGCCAGGTCGGTCGAGATGCGCAAAGGCCATTGCGTCCACCCGACGATTCAATCGCGATTGCTTTACGGCAATGGAGACAAGTGCGAAGTTTAGGACGACCGTTAAGACGATGGGAATTAAGATTAGACCTATCAACAATCTGGCGTACATAGGCGGTGATGTGTAGATCCTCGCGTTTGCACTCTCCGCTAAAGAGCACAGGATGACACCGGTGAACGGAAAATTCGTGATAGGTAGATCACAAATTGTGTGCAGTGACAGTATCCCGCATATCAGCAGTAGGCAAATGGTTCGCCGCGATGTAACCAGGTAATAGTATCTCAGAGGAAATTGGACGAAAATGAACTTGTTCAGAGCTATGGTGAAAAGTAGCCAGGCGGAGATGTTAAAACTCAACAAGTATAAGAAGTGAATAAAATGGCAAATCGTAGGATGTGAATTAAAGCTGGTTTGAAATGCATAAATAATTTCTAGAGCGTAGAAGACAGTGGCTGCCGCAATGTCAACATATGCAAGGCTGTTGTAGAGTACTGTTCCAATTTGAGTGGATTCGAAATCACTTTCTCGTGAAAGAACAAAGATTATGAAACTGTTAAGAATGGCAGCAATCACGAAATAAAACGATGAAATCACAAAACGTACCATAATGATAGTATGAAAAACTTCCTCTTCAATTAGAGTTTTATTTGAGGAGTTACTTGTAATATAGTCAGCCATCGCTTCCATAGTTATTACGTTCCTGAAGGCTTTAAGACAACAGATACTGCTACATTGTAAGATTGACACAGAAAACGCACAAAGAGCGTCTGTTCAATTCCAGTCCTAAACATCTTTATAGGTAAAATCATTCCGATAATACTTATATGAAATGATAACGGTGTATGCATCTCTGTAATCAGTATCCCACCCACGACAATCTTCAGTGATTCTCTTTAGCCAAGAGAAACCTACCGTGTTTTATGGGGAAGTGGGAACAGAATATCTTTTGACTTTGAATTTGACTTTTTCTTCACTACTTCAGTCAATACATGGGTTGATGCTCATGAGAATACATCGCATCACCCTAATTAGGAAAATGTCAGTTAATGGCGGCTTCATATTAGGGACATGTCTTTTACCGACGGTTCTAGAAAGTTATTAGGAATTGTCTATTTTTTCGATTGTCATTGAAGAGCGAATCGCTGTAAATTATGGTTGGCATGTATAATTATGGCAAAGACATGTCGGGTTAAGGCGTATGTCAAAATGACGGACATTTAATGAGATTGAGCAATTTCAAAAAGAAGTCCGCAAACAAATTGGTCTCCCAATCCTGTCTTTGTCATACATGCCCATCGACACAAATTCAGATATTCAGTAAAAAAATAAAACCATCAAGTCTAGGATGCGGCAAAGATTAGAAAAACCAGTAAAGGGCTGCATCCCCTATGATACATGTTAACAAATATGCCAAGATACATGATCATAAAACTTCTATTCTAAACAAGGAAATACATCTTTAAAAAAAGATAATTTAGCAGGTAATGTTTACAATAAAATTATGAATAAAAACACTCAATAAAATGTCATAGAATGCAAAAAATCTAAATATTAATATAAGTAAACAAAAATTAAACTGATGAAAGCAAAAATTAGTACTATACATTACTAAAGAGTTAGGAATTAAATTGCACGAAGGGGTCATTATCACGAAGTATTATTTCAGATAATTTATGAGTAGATGAATGGATAACTGAGTATATGAATTAAATATGAGAGAAAATGAAATAGTATTATTTCAACAAGAGGAATTATGTTATTACTAATATCAAGATTTCCGTATATAATATTAATATGTCGTAAAGGGCTGCATCCCCAATGATACAAGTAAACAAACATACCAATATACATGATCATAAAATCATTATTAGAAACATTGAAATACATCTTTAAAAATAATCAAGCAGGTAATGTTTCAAATATGTATAAAAACACATAACCAAATTGCATAGTATGCAAATATATCAAAATATCATTATAAGTTAACAAACAATAAACTGATGAGAGCAAAAATTAGTACAGTACTAATTTATAGTAACTATAAATTATTTAAGAGTTGGGAATTAATTTGCACGAAGGGGTCAATATAACGTAGTATTATTTCGGATAATTTATGAGTAGATGAATGGATAACTGAGTATATGAATTAAATATGAGAGAAAATGAAATGGTATTATTTCAACAAGAGGAATTATGTTATTACTTATATCAAGATTTCCTTATATAATATTATGAAGATGGATTTTTAGTAAGTTTTGAAAGCTGAGAGAGTTGGGCTATTTAGTTCATTACATGGGAGCATGTTTCAATCGTTAGCAGTTCTAACATAAGATGAGTTCTTGTAGTCAGTGGCGTAGCGTGGGCTCAGTCATGGGGGGCACCAGTCTTCATTCAACTAGATCAGCGTTTTCGACCCCTTTTGAGTGTGTGCGTGTGTGCATGTGTGCGTGTGTGTCTGGTGTGTCTGATGTGTGTGTGTGTGTGTGTGTGCGTGTGTGTGCGTGTGTGTGTTTAGTCACGACATGTTTTAAAGAGTTGTTGTAATCGGTTTCTTCAAAAGGTACGAACATCACCTTGGTTTGGTCATTTCTAACACTTTTTTAGAATTTTATTCTGGCAAATAAAGAGTTAAATCGATAGATCTAAAATCTTTTAACTGCTTTGTTACATGCCTTGTCTTGATATGATATTATGATTGCAGTGGTTCCTCTATCTGGCAGTGCGACAATTAACTTTAAAACGATCGCAAAGACCTTCATCAAGTCATTACCATTTGTATTTCCTAAAAAATTCCAGGTTCGGGTTTACATAATAATCATTGCCATGTTCTAACCAGCGGCAACCTTGACGAGCATCGACCAGTCCTAGGTGGATGAAGAAAGCGATGCCAAGGGGGAACAAATTCTCGTAAAACTGCAGTGTCACTCTTAGTTAACCAAGTTTCTGTCAGCATTACTTTCATAGACAAAGTCGTGAATCACAGTTGTTTTACAATAAACAGGGTGTACATTGATTGAACAAAGTTGAAGACAATCTGAATGTGATGAAGTTCTATTCGATGCTTGATGGCGAAGACTATTCTTCTTCCTTCCACCTCGAGTACACCGTCTGGTTTTCTTACGCATCGTCTTTTGAATTCCATATGATCTAATAGTTTCACAAACATGCAGATGAAACATGCAATAGAAGAGGTGCAGTGCATTCTTTCCACTGACACTATTAGTCTCGGGAACAATATCGTTGGTCTAGAATGGTATCCTTAGATATTTCTTGACAGCCTTCCTCAGTTTCACATCACTGATGATGAGGATACCAGGTAGATCACAAATTGTGTTCAGTGACAGTATCCCGCATATCAGCAGTAGGCAAATGGTTCTCCGCGATGTAACCAGGTAATAGTATCTCAGAGGAAACCGGACGAAAATGAACTTGTTCAGAGCTATGGTGAAAAGTAGCCAGGCGGAGATGTTAAAACTCAACACGTATAAGAAGTGAAGAAAATGGCAAATCGTAGGATGTAAATTAAAGATGGTTTGAAATGCATAAATAACTTCTAGAGCGTAGAAGACAGTGGCTGCCGCAATGTCAACAGATGCAAGGCAGTTGTAGAATACTGTTCCAATTTGAGTGGATTCGAAATCACCTTCTCGCGAAAGAACAAAGATTATGTAACTGTTAAGAATGGCTGCAATCAAGAAGTAAAACGATGAAATCACAAAACGTACGATAATGATAGTATGAAAATCTTCCTCTTCAAATAGAGTTTCATTTGTGGAGTTACTTGTAATATAGTCAGCCATTGTTAACATAGTTATTATGTCCCTGGCTTTCAATATTGCTGCGTTGAAAGAGCGACACAAAAAATGCACAAAGAGCGTCTGTTCAATTCCAATCCTAAATATCTTTATAGGTAAAATCATTCTGATAATACTTATATGAAATGATAATTGTGTATGCATCTCTGTAATCAGTATCCCACCACGACAATCATCAGTGATTCTCTTTAGCCAAGAGAAACCTACCGTGTTTTATTGGCATATATAATTAGTTGGCATATATAATTATGGCAAAGAAATGCCGGGTTATAAGGCGTATGTCAAAATGACGGACATTTAATGAGATTGAGCAATTCCAAAAAGTCGTCCGCAAACAAATTGTCTCCTAATCCTGTTTTTGTCATACATGCCCATCAATTCAGATATTCAGTAAAAGAAAAAAACCCATTAAGTTTGGGATGCAGCAAAGGTTAGAAAAACCCGTTAAAAACTAGGGCTGCATCCCCGATGAAAATAAGGGTACAAGTTAACAAATATTTCAAGAAACATGATCATAAAATCATTATTGGAAACAAGGAAATACATCTTTAAAAAAGTAATTAAGCAGGTAATGTTTAAAATATGAATTAAAACACTCAATAACATTTCGTAGAATGCAAATATATCAAAATATCAATATAAGTAAAACAAACATCAAACTGATGACAGCAAAAAGTAGTACTATAAATTACTAAAGAAATGGGAATTGAATTGCACGAAGGGGTCATCATTATCACGCAGTATTATTTCAGATAATTTATGAGTAAATAATTGGATAACTGATTATATTATGAATACAATATGAGAGAAAATGTAATAGTATTATTTCAACAAGAGGAATTATGTAATTACTTCTATCAAGATATCCTTATATAATATTATGAAGGCGGACTTTTAGTGAGTTTTTGAAAGCTGAGAGAGTTGGGCTTTTTATTACATTACATGTGAGCAGGTTTCAATCGTTGGCAGTTCTTACGTAAAATGAGTTCTTGTAGTCAGTGGCGTAGCTTGGGCTCAGTCATTAGGGAGGGCACCAGTCTTTATTCTACTAGATCAGCGCTTTCGACCCCTTTCGAGTGTGTGCGTGTGTGCGCGTGTGTGTGTGTGTTTACGACCAAGAAAAAACCAACATGTTTTTACATGTTTTTACGAGTTGTTGTAATCGGTTTCTGCAAAAGGTACGAACATCACCTTGGTTTGGTTATTTCTAAAACTTTTACAGGAATTTATTCTGGCAAATAAAGAGTTAAATCGATAGATCTTTAAAGATCTGTCAACTGCTTTGTGAAATGCCTTGTCTTGATATGATATTATGATTTCAGTGGATTCTCTATCTGGCAGTGCGACAATGAACTTTAACGATCGCAAAGACCTTCATAAAGTCATTACCATTTGTATTTCCTATAAAATTCCGGGTTCAGATTTACGTAATGATCATTGCCATGTTCTAACCAGCGGCAACTTGACGAGCATCGATGGGATCTTTGAAGAGAAGACCAGTTCCACCGCAACGGCGACCAGTCCTAGGTTGACGCAGACAGCGATAACCATGGGGAACAAATTCTCGTAGAACTGCAGTGTCACTCTCAATTTACCAAGTTCCCGTCAGCATTACTTTCATTGACAAAGTCGTGAATCACAGTTGTTTTACAACGAACAGAATGTACATTGAATGAACAAAATTGAAGACAATCTGAATGTGATGAATTTCTATTTGACTTGCATGTCGAAGACTATTCTTCTTCCTTCCACCTCGAGTACCCCGTCTGGTTTTCTTTATACACATCGTATTTTGAATTCCATATGATCTAATAGTTTCACAAACATGCAGATGAAACATGCAATAGAAGAGGTGCAGTGAATTCTTTCCACTGACACTATTATTCTCTGGAACAATATCGTTGGACTAGAATCGTATTCTTAGATATTTCTTGACAGCCTTCCTCAGTCTCACATCACTGATGATGAGGATACCCATTTTGCAGGACCATAAAAAGTACGAAAAATCATTGAGACATGCGAGAGTGTAGTAATCTCTTTCCTTCACGGTTTGCAACAGATATGCCGTTACTATTGACACGATCATCGTAACAAGGGCCGTTGTGACGAGGTAGACGACGTTGAGAAGACCTCTTCGTTTTGCACGGTTTCGAGCTCGGTCAACGCCCTGGTCGACGCCCGGTTCTTTCTCAGAGGCGCCAGGTCGGTCGAGATGCGCAAAGGCCATTGCGTCCACCCGACGATTCAATCGCGATTGTTTTACGGCAATGGAGACAAGTGCGAAGTTTAGGACGATCGTTAAGACGATGGGAATTAAGATTAGACCTAGCAACCATGTGGCGTACATAGGCGGTGATGTGTAGATCCTCGCGTTTACCATCTCCGCTATTGAGCACAGGATGGCACCGGTGAACGGAAAATTCGTGATAGGTAGATCACAAATTGTGTTCAGTGACAGTATCCCGCATATCAGCAGTAGGCAAATGGTTCTTCGCGATGTAACCAGGTAATAGTATCTCAGTGGAAACTGGATGAAAATGAACTTGTTCAGAGCTATTGTGAAAAGTAGCCAGGCGGAGAGGTTAAAACTCAACAAGTATAAGAAGTTAAGAACATGGCAAATTGAAGGATGTAAATCAAAGTTGGTTTGAAATGCATAAATAACTTCTAGAGTGTAGAAGACAGTGGCTGCCGCAATGTCAACAGATGCAAGGCTGTTGTAGAGTACTCTTCCAAATTGAGTGGATTCGAAATCACCTTCTCGCGAAAGAACAAAGATTATGAAACTGTTTAGAATGGCTGCAATCACGAAATAAAACGATGAAATCACAAAACGTACGATAATGATAATATGAAAATCTCCCTCTTCGAATAGAGTTTTATTTGTGGAGTTACTTGTAATATAGTCAGCAGCCATTGCTAACATAGTTATTATGTTCCTGAAGGCTTTAAGCTAGACAACTGCTTATATGAAATGATAACGGTGTATGTATCTCTGTACATTAGAATCCCACCACGACAATCATCAGTAATTCTCTTCAGCCAAGAGAAACCTACCGTGTTTTAGTGGAAAATGGGGAGCGGAATATCAAATGTGACTTTTTCTTCACTGCCTCCGTCAATACATGGGTTGATGCTCTGAAGGATACATCGCATCACCCTAATTAGGGAAATGTCAGTTAATGACGGCTTCATATTAGGAATATGTCATTTACCGACGGTTCTAAAAAGCTAATGGGAATTGTCTACTTTTTCGAATATCATTGAAGGGCGAATCGATGTTCATTAGTTGGCACGTATCATATGGCAAAGACATGTCGGGTTAAGGCGTATGTCAAAATGACGGACATTTAATGAGATTGAGCAATTTCTAAAAAGTCGTCCGCAAACAAATTTGTCTCCTAATCCTGTCTTTGTCATATATACCAATTGTCACAAATTCAGACATTCAGTAAAAGAAAAAAACACATTAAGTCTGGGATGCAGCAAAGGTGATAAAAACCCGTAAAGGGCTGTATCCCCGATGAAAATAATGATACAAGTAAACAAATATTACAAGAAACATGATCATAAAATCATTATTGGAAACAAGGAAATACATCTTTAAAAAAGTAATTAAGCAGGTAATGTTTAAAATATGAAATAAAACACTCAATAACATTTCATAGAATGCAAATATATCAAAATATCAATATAAGTAAACAAACATTAAACTGATGACAGCAAAAATTAGTACTATAAATTACTTAAAGAAATGGGAATTGAATTGCACGAAGGGGTCATCATTATTACGTAGTATTATTTCAGATAATTTATGAGTAGATGAATGGATAACTGAGTATATGAATACAATGTGAGAGAAAGTGAAATAGTATTATTTCAACAAGAGGAATTATGTAGTAACTTCTATCATATTAAGATATCCTTATATAATATTATGAAGGTGGAATTTTAGTGAGTTTTTGAAAGCTGAGAGAGTTGGGCTTTTTATTACATTACATGTGAGCATGTTTCAATCGTTGGCAGTTCTTACGTAAAACGAGTTCTTGTAGTCAGTCATTAGGGGGGGTGGCACCAGTCTTTATGCTACTAGATCAGCGTTTTTCAACCCTTTGTTTGTTCAGTCACAGCACCCTTTTAGTAGTTGTAGTAATAATAATCGCTTTCTGCAAAAGGTACGAACATCATCTTGGTTTGGTCATTTCTAACAATTTTACAAGAATTTATTCTAGCAAATAGATCTGTTAACTGCTTTACATGCCCTGTCTCGATTTGATATTATGCTTTCAGTGGTATATCTATTTGGCAGTGCGACGATAAGCTTTAACACGATCGCAAAGACCTTCATAAAGTCATTACCATTTGTATTTCCTATAAAAGTCAGGTTCGGATTTACGTATTAATCATTGCCATGTTCGCATATTTTCATAATATGATGCACAAGGCCAGTGGCGTACGCAGGATTTTTTCAAGGGG
Source organism: Strongylocentrotus droebachiensis (assembly GCA_035222895.1). NCBI lineage: Eukaryota > Metazoa > Echinodermata > Echinoidea > Camarodonta > Strongylocentrotidae > Strongylocentrotus > Strongylocentrotus droebachiensis. The sequence goes on along the minus strand of JAVYIG010001485.1, from coordinate 13,274 downwards.
GGGGGGGGGGGTTTAAAATCGGGTCCAAAATTTCGCAACCACTCAGAAAAATTTGAAAATCGCGCCGGCCGAAAAGTCGCTCAGTGTGGGGGGGGGTGGGGGGGGGAGGGGGGGTGGGGGGGGGGGGGGGGGGTAAGAGGACACTTCTTTTTTTTTTTTGGTCTCGAAATTTGAAAATTTGACATTTTGTTCCGTTGGGGGGGGGGGGGGTAAGGTCACCTTTCCTTTTTCAGGTCAGCCATTGGTATAATTTTTTTTTTTTTTTAATTTTTTTTATAAAAAAAAATCAAAAGGGGGGGGGGGTTTCCACAAAAACAATACACATTAAAAAAACTCGAGGGGGGGGTTTAACCCCAACCCCCCCCCCCCTGCGTACGCGCCTGCACAAGGCTATTGAAGTTGCCCTAGGTTGAAATATTGAGAGTCTTTGCGATCTCGTTCTTTTCAGATTGAACTGTTACCAGGATGTTAATGCATATGAGTTCTGGGATGCTGGATGGTCATGATGGTTGTCATCGTGACTTCAGATGAAATTAAGATCTTGTTCCGTTTAAAGCCACACTGTACTACTTGTAGCTACTTGCTCCCTCTATATAGAAAAATATGCCCAATTGGTGACCATTGGTCCCCCATGATCCTCTTTTTCTTATGTTAATTGGGAGCTGAGTTGATGAGATAAACACCTGTCAAGTGACCTTGCAGGGTGGTCTAATCTCTCCTATAAACTAGTACAGATGAGTTTAATACAAGAGTTTCAAAGTTGGTCTAGTGGTGGAATAGCTCTCAGGTCCACAACCTTTACACAACGACCATGCCGCAGTTTTCGATCCAAGGACATTGTACAGGTGACTTCACCTCACCACCTAGAATCTTAATCTTTAGATGCTTCTTGACCGCTTTCCTCCATTTCACATCGCTGATGATGAGAATACCCATTTTACACAACATAGAAAGAACGTAAGATCATTGACAAACAATATGGCATTATGACTTACATCTGCCAGGTAGAAATATGTAAACATGGAGATCACCAGTGACATGACAAGCGACAGAAATGCAATTTCACCAGGTAAACGACGTTTAGGAGCCCTCTCATTTTTGAACGATTATGTTCACGATCAGCAGCAGACGCTCTGTCGCCATTGGATTGGTCGCGACCAGGAACGGCCAAAGCGACAACCTGACGATTCAAGCGACTTTGCTTGATGGCAATTAAAATGAGGGCAAAGGTCAAGATACCGTCAGGATGTTTGGAAAGGCAAGAAATCCTACTGCCATACCCACGTAAGGCAAATGCGAATTCGACGTATTTCTTAGACTGAGAAAGCAGAAATTTTGTGAAAGGTAGAATGGCAACAGTATGAGTGAGAATGCCCGCATATCACGAAAAGGCAAACCATTCTTTGCAATGTGACTATACGGAAGTACCTTAATGGGTACTTGATGAAGATGAACTTGTTCAAAGCGATGGCAAACAGCATCCAAGCAGACAAATTATAGCTTAGCATATTCAAGAAAATAACTGTCAGGCAAACTTCCTCGCTTATGTTAAAAAATCTTCCGGACAATCTGTATATAATTGCAAAAGTACGATAGCCAATGGCATATACGATATCAACGGATGCGAGGCTCTGGTACAGTATTTGTCCAATCTGCGTTGACTCGAGATCTCGTTCACGCACTAGAACAGCGATGATGAAACTGTTCAAAGTCACTTCGGTCACGAAATAAACTGAATTGCTAATAAGGAGTAAGATATCAACGGTATTCAGAACTGCATGATCAGCTTCTGTTCCATTGGCCATGTGAGAAACAGTTTCGGCCATTCTGAAGCTTTGTCTTGTTAAACTTGAATACTCCGCGGTCAGGTCATCGTTATAAAAGGATGGTCGCCGCCGAAAGTTCAATGTGCAAGATAATTATACGTGATCCGTCCCCTCGAATTACTTGTAAAGACCTGGTGTGTCAGATAATTAGGCAAAGGAAATAAGATCAGGTAGCTAAACAAACATACCTGACAGTGTCCAGCCAAGAAAACTGTATCAACGATGACCGTTGACCATGAAATCCATGTTTTGCCTAAGTTTTCCCCATGCGTGAAATTCTGTGATACCATGAAATAATCGTTGGTAGAATGTGTTCAACTCCGAAGTGAGTCAGAACGACTCGTAAACGGGTGACATCCAGTTGGTGTTTAACTGACGAAAAATTTAATAGTCGCTAAAATATATCTCATCGATCAAAATGACTTCCAAAGCAACCATTATCGACACTCAGAACCGGTTGTTTGAGTTAAAATGAGAATGTAGCCGTCTAGAACTTTCCACTCACTCGTCTTTAATAAGCATCTATTGCTCGATGTCGGATAATAGAGCTCAGGACCACCGCAGCATCAGACAGTCATTTCCTGAACGAGTCGATGGTAGATTTTATGACTTTTACATTAAAGAGAGTGACAGTGAAATACGAGCCAATTATTGACAGGATAGTTCATAATGAAAATGTGTTGTAGTATTATCACAGTTAGGCAAATAATTGAACGCCCATTTCTAGTATTCCATCCAATTAACGCTCAATATCATAAGCTATGGCATTGAGTGACAGATGATATTGGGAAGAAAGTATATCAAAAGTAAAGGTAACACTCGAACATTTCTTCGGAATTAAAATTTCACAATATCGGGACGATTATGGATGAGAATATTTTCAGTCGCTTGCAAGACAGTAACACGTAAGTCGCAGCCGGTAGATGTATCGTCAGTATAATCTTTCTTGGAGGTACCAGATCCTCGCCCTGAGGTACGCCATTTCCTCCTCGCGTTTGGTTATCTTTCTAAAGACTTTCCTTTTGCCTGTTTTTGAATAATTATATTGTTTTGTATTTTAAGTAGCGTAAAGTCACATGGAGACTGAGCGGACAATATCGAAAATGAATCACTCTTCACACGATGCCAGCCAGATTTATTCTGAATGATGGCATGACAAATCTAAAAACGAACAGGGGGGCCGTTAAGGCATTAACAAAAAAACAAAAAAAATCGATTCTACCACCACCTACAATGTATAATGATGGCCCACTCCTTTGTGCATCTCCCCCACCCCCTCCACCGCTTCTGGCGTCTGTAATAATCGTTGAATTCTTAACATCCCACCTTCTCTTGACTCATGATACTAATACAAAAGACCAGTGCAATTCAAAATAGTATTTATTAAAGCGATCGCATGTCGCAATTAACATCAAAGTGAAATAATGCACATTGTAGCAATTATTGAAAATAGTACATGCATTAAAAACTTGAATGAATACTATAACTATAACAATAAATAGGCCTACATTTAATTGTTCCATAATGTCCATAATTACAAATGTAAATGAATTATAGATGAATGGTCGTAAAACAAGAAAATGTTCATCGTTGTCAGCGTAACTTAATTAAATTTTAGTATCATTTAGTCATTCAGGTTGAATAAACATAAAATACAAATTTGAACTGGCAATCGTATTACAGAACTAGCCGGCTTAGACAAGTAATAATACTCCGGCTTTAACGGAGGTACCCATTTACCTCACCTGGGTGACGAGTTGACTGAGGTTTTGCACAGGACGTTTATGCTATAGCAGGAGCTCGAACCCTGTACCTTATGATCCACAGTCTAGTGACTGTATATCATTAAAGTGGACATTCAAAGGAAATCACAGGTATGTCAACTAATTTATCACTAGAAACTGGTAAGCTAACAGATGGCCATCGTACAAGTTTTAGGTCAACTACATATAAAATACAAATGCTATAGTATCTGGGATATACGAGAGATTCGCCAGAAAAATAACGATGTGATGGTATTTCAAACCATTCAAAAGGGGATATGAAACCGATTCTGATAACTAAAATCTTTTGTTTGTAAATACACATGATAGGGGTTAATTAACAATCAAAGAAATCAGACTTTCAAATTGAAAAAACCCCGGAATGACGGCATTTGTTCCCTCTTGAAACGCCGAACATACCGCGATGTATGCAGCTGAGTATGGCGTCTATTTTGTTTACAAGCGACAGATTCCTTTATTTTTTTTATTTACTTCAAATGTTTCCAATTAAGCATTAAATTTTGATAACCTTGTTGAATCAAAGTTTCAATTTTGCAATAATGAAAATAAAGTTATTTTATAAAATCAATGAATATCTACTTTAACGAAAATAATGAGAGGGAATATGTTAACGATAAAGCACAGAAAAGCAAATAGACAATCGTAATTATTACGTATATTCCTCTCTTATTTGGTTGAAAAACTCTTTATCAAGTCTCATCACTTAAGGATTTTTAAAATCGCTTGCTGGGGGCAGCAGTGCTATATTAACTTTGTACCAATTCTACTAAAGATTATATACAATCAAACTTGTAGACTTGTAACTTTAATCTTACAGTATGTTACCGATAAATAATTTGTGGCTGCTTTTCGCATCTTCACATCACTGATGATCAGAACACCAACCTTAGATAACCACAACAGCTTCGGAATATCATACGCGAATAGAACTGCCTTAATATAGCTCACACTGCCTGGCTGAAAGAAGAAAATTAAAGAAATTATGCCCGTCGAAATAAGTAGAATTGAAGCTGTGTTTAGAAGGTAAAGAACGTTTAGAAGGCCTCTGCGTTTAACACGGTTCCGATCACGTTCGGCTCGAGTTTCCTTTTTACTTTGGTCAGGTTGAGTAGGAACCATCACCGCTACCCGACGATTTGACCTAGCCTGTTTCACGGCCACGGCAATGAGTGCAAAGTTTAGTAGGACTGTTGCGACGATGGGTAAAGAGAAATCGAGTAGGTTGAAAACGATGTAGATAAATCGGCCAGATCTTGTAGTGATTCTGCCAACCGATCGCAAAATACCAGATACAGAACAACGACCAATGTCCACATATGGAAAACCCTCAAAGGGTAAAAGACCAATTACACACAGGGAGAGAATCCCGCCTGCAACGAGGAACCCCATCACTCGACGCTTTGTCACCATGCTGTAGTACCTCAAAAGATACTTGATGAAGAGGAATTTGTTCAAAGCAACTGCACATAATATCCAGGCAGACAGTTGTAAACAAAAGAAAGACGTGGGCGCAAGCGTCATGCAGGCATCAGCATCGATATCAAAATACTGGCCCAAAATGAATGCAGAACTTACGACGTTGTATAAGAGTGACAACACGATATCTTGATAAGCGAGAAGTTTGTAGAGATATTTGTCGATCTGAATGAAATCAAGGTCGCGATCACTTGCAAGGACTGCGGCGATGAAACTGTTGAGAGCCACTTCGATCACACAAGAAAACTGCAAGATGAACAGTCGAGCTACATCGACGTTGTTGATGGTTGAACTTTCGTCATGTCCAGCAGAATAATTTGAGCTGCTGGTTACTTCTGCCATGTTATTGTCCAACTTGATACGACTGTGTGAAGAAATGGAACAAATCTGCAAGACTCTTCAACTCGTATACAGACCTTGTTGGCTTCGGTAATTATAGTAAGAGCAAAATGCGTTATTTGAGTCTTTGGACGTCACTATTTCAGTTAAAGTTCTGTATTCTTTATGTAGTTGACATTTTGGAAAACGTGCTAACCAATCTAACCTTTACAAAATAAGAAGTCTGCTTCTTGCAAGCAAATGTAAGATCCTTAGGTTTACATGAAGATATATGTGAACTTCAGCCTTGGAAATACGCCGTCAAAACTAATAAAATCTTTAGGTTCAGATGAAGATACTGATTGGACATTGAGCAAAGAAATTAACAATCGACAATATTAAATCACTAGTATTAAAAGACTGTAAAATGTGCAAATGAGACGAAGAAACATGCTATTCGAACTGTTAACATTAGACGAAGAAACGGAGGAACGAAATTATAAAATTGTCAGGTTCAAATGATGATATCGATGAATGTCACTAGACTAACTAACGTTCCGTACGTTTGATTCAATTATCAAGGAAAGTGGGATGCGACGAAGATCAAGGTTTTTTTTCATTACCAGATTTCTTCCCCAAATAATTATTGTCTTGAAACTCGTGATGTGGACTCGTGTTTACTTTCAATAACAAATCTAAAGCTTTTCAAGCTCCTTATAGAATCCGGCACGTTCATAATGATTTCCTCACCACTTTGATGTAGTTGCCATGACGACAACCGACATAAAATGAAAATATTTACTGATGGATGCAACTTTGAAGCGTTGGCCAATCTTCGTGTCAAATTTGAATGTTTAATGTGAGAAGAGATGAAAGGGGCAATCTGGTTAACACACTGACTTAAGTTTGAAGAGGGTGATGTTCATGCATTTGTTTAAAGTCAGCAACTTGTTTTCCACTGCTAATTCATGCTTAAGCTAATTCACTCCCACCACACAGCAAATAGGCTCATCACCAGGTTGACAGACTAATAAATAAATCTAGAGTATCACAGAATTCGACTGAAATTGACTTTCTTTTCTTAATGAGCGATCAGACATAAAATCATGCCTTACTTAATAAACTATATGTGTTTTCAAGTAAAGCGTTGGTCACATCCCACCGTGCGTGTTTTTAGTCCGTACGGTTTTTGGGGAGGCCACGGCCGCCACGTTTTCTGAAAAAGTAGGGAGGGAGTGGCAAAGGCAGGGAGGGAGTACCGGCAAAGCACGTCACACGCACGGTGTAAGTACGAGGCCCGCACGCCACGCCTGGCCGTGAGCGGTTGCGTGCATCGTACGTTGCGCACGTGGTAAGTGCGTTGTACGTGCTTACAACGTGCTTACTACGTGCTTACAACGTACGGTCTCCGTGCGGTTGCCACGTTATCTCACGAAGGCCGTACTTACACGTGCTGCTCACGTACGGTGTCCTTACTCACTCGCACGTTGTAAGTGCGTGCACGTACGAAGAACTTGGGGAGTCGGGGTATGTCGAAGTATATAGGACGACATTCCCATTTTCTCTAGAAGTCCCAGCTGCTGCTGCCTCCTCAAGATGCCGCCCATTCCACCGCAGAGACTCCGGGTTCTGATGCTGCAAGAACACCTTCAAGTTGCAGCGCATGAGCACGACGTGGTATTACTTGCCTTGATACGGGAGAGAGAGAGGCAACAGAGATGCCGACGCAGGAGATGGTGGGTTCGCCCATGGATCGAGAGGAGGAGGCTTTTCGGGCAGTACGAAACGTTGTTCCAAGAGCTAGAGCGTGAATCGCGGGGGGGACTATGTCGGATACATCCGAATGGACCCCAATCTCTTCGCCGAGCTCCTGCTCCGAGTGACCCCTCGAATCACCAAGTGCCCAAGGTGTGTGTCTTCATTTCTGCCATAACAAATTCTTGGTTTTGCATTTACGACTTCCGGGTGGCACACAACAGCATATCCACGTTCGTGCCGGAGGTCTGCACCGCCATCTACAAGGAACATAAGGAGGAGATGTTAAACATGCCCTCCACACAGGACGAGTGGAAAGCCGTCGCCAGCCAGTTTGGAACGCGATGGAACTTTCACCACTGTTATGGGGCGATCGATGGGAAACATATCGCCATCAAGAAGCCCAATAAAAATGGATCGCTCTATTACAATTATAAGCGCTTCTGTTCTGTGGTGCTCCTGGCCATCGTGGATGCTAACTATTCCTTCTTGTGGTGCAAGGTGGGGGCAAACGGCTCTTCCTCAGACGCACGCGTGTTCAACGAGTCCACCCTCCGGGGGGCACTGGAGGACAACACCATTGGATTCCTAGCACCGGATCCACTTCCAGGCGACGACCGGAACTTTCCCTACTTCATCGCTGGCGATGATGCTTTTCCCCTGCGAAAGTGGCTCTTGAAGCCATACAGTCACCGTGCCATGACCCACAAAGAGAGCGTGATGAACTATCGGACCTCTCGGGCCCGTCGGGTTGTGGAGAACGGCTTCGGGATATTGGCTCACCGGTGGCGGTGCCTACTCACCACCCTGCTGTTGGAGCCTGACAGGGTGATTCGCGTTGTGTTGGGCTGCCTCACCCTTCACAATTGGCTGCGAAAGCGCCGGCCCGGACTACAGGACCTTAATTTGGACCACGAGGATGAGAATGGCAACGTGGTCCCCGGTGCCTGGAGAGAGGATGTGCAGATGACCGAACCCAACCAGATGGTCGGCCAACGGGCCTCAAGGGAAGGGAAAACCCTGGGAAACTTATCGAAGAAGACCGGATTGACCGAGAAGAACTCAACCAGGCGCTCCTCCTGTTTTGCCGAGAACGAGCAGTTGGCCTTTTCCTTTGTCACACCCTTTTCATGTGACCCCTTCTCCGATCCACCAGCAGCACCCTCTTCATGATCAGACGCTTTGGCGTCACCATCTGACTCTTTTTCGCTCCTCCTCTCCTCTTCCTCTCTGGCCCTCTCATCTTCCGCGGCCCGTTTCTGTTGGGCTGCCTTTTGAGCTGCAGATGCAGCTGACCCCTTATTCTGTGTCTTCTTCGGCGCCATCTTGGAGACGAAATGTTGGCACTCTTCCGTCGGCTCGGCTTTTGTATACTGCATAAATCAGTGCGCACAACGTGCGTTGTAAGTGCGGAGCACGTGCTTACTCGGTACGGTCCACGTGAGTTCTGCGTGCTCATTAGAAAGTTGAACTGGGAAGTGGCGAGTAAGCACGGACCACGCGCTTATCACGTGCGCAGCACGCACGTGCTAAGTGCGCCTTCCGTAGAGCAAGTAATCGTGGGAAACAAATTTAAAAACGCACGGAGTCAGTGCGTTGTGCGCTCGTTGGCAGTACCGGGCACGCACGTCACGCGCACTGGGGGTGAATCGGTAGCCCGAACGCAGCGAAAGTTCCTCGTGCACTAAAAGTGCTACGGTGTGTCTGCGTGCTCCCAAATCCGTACGGAGGCGGTACTCACCACGTACCGATACCCAAATTTTGCCCACGTTTTTGCACGTAGACAGCACGCACTTGCAAGTACGGCGGGATGTGACCACCGCATTAGTGACGAACATTATCACGAGTCAGCAAATATCATGTTCGTGTTAAAGGAGAATTAAACCCATCAGATATTATCTGAAAGTCTTATTCGAAATTCTAAATTTCTAGATTCTAAGTTTTGTTGAGTAAATATAATGATTTCAGAGTAGTACAACTTGTGATGTACCCACTGAGCTTTATACTTTAGCTTCAATGTAGGACACTCTCGTGTAAAATATAGCTATAACAAAGGTTCCCTAATAATAGACCATTTCGGTAATGTATTGAAATGAATGGATTTTTCCCAATAAAGCCTCGGTCACAAATGCCATTACGAACTGCTACGAACGCCGTACGAACGATATCTTGCCTCGTTGACATTTTGCACGCATTTTGGTCCCGCACTGACCCGCTCTAATAAGGCGTGCCAATGAATGGATATTTCCCCATAACATATTGTGACAAGATATTTGATTCAGCTGTTTCAAACAGTTGAGCATTTTCTTTTGTTAAGCAACATTTTGCATGCATAATCTGGGGCTTGGTCGATCAGGCAAAGCTTCTCCAATTATTAAAAAAGGGACAAAGGCGTACATAGAACTTCTGATGGCTGCTAATTCTTGCATCGATGGCTCTGGTTGTACAACAATGCTACACGATATCCATCACGATCATGTCGGTCAACAGGTATGTACTACTCTAACATCACTATTTTAATCAAAATGGCTACTCCAATGGGAAACTGTTAACTTTGGAGAGACTGTCTTTCTTGCTAGGTAATCAAATACAATTATGCAGTAGAATTTTCAAGACATTTTTAACTGGCTGACAATTTTGAATAAGAATTACAGCTGAGTTGATTGGGTTTCATTCTTCTTTAAGTTTGCGCATTGGCCTATACAAAGAATAAAGAGCCCATTATGGTTTGCGCAAAGGAAAAGATGAGACTTTGTAATAACGGTCTATGGTTGAATCATAGAAGACATTCGGTGCCCTTATGATTAACAAGTCACTTCGGAGATACTATTTGCGCATGGGCAAATAAAGGTTATTCGTTGGATGTTGGATACGTGTTCATGAAAGTTATTTTATCATTATTAATTTATGCCCTGACAAGAAATTATATGATACATCGGTGGAAGTATTATTTTAAAAAGGCAAACAAAAGGTATTTCTTAAGTACCTCCATCACCTTGGCAGTTATAATTCTACAATGCGCACATTGAGAATTATCCATGTTTAAAATAGCTGTTGATATTTGGCGGTAATCTTTACATGTGCTATCTTCGAGGTGGTCTACTGTTAAAGAATCAAACAGGTACCGCTTCACAGTTTAGTAGGATCTGTACTTAGTGTGGATTATATTTGGAGGTCCATAATATCATGACGAGGATCTAGATGTTCCCAAGTTTACCTTAATAAAACATTACTCGCAAACGCTTTTTGGCTGCACTTCGTAACTTAACATCACTGATTACGAGAACACCCACTTTACTCCACCAGAGAAAATTTGAGATATCACTAAAAAATAAGAATGCGTAAAAATGTGTATATTCTGGCCGTACTAACAAAAATAAAGGATGTATATTTACTACCAGTAGTAAGAGTACGGCTACGTTTACCAGATAAATAACATTCAGAAACCCTCTTAGTTTTGCCCTGTTTTGGTCTTGCTCGGCTCGAGATTCCTCAACACTTTGCTCTGATTTAGTATGGACCATCACAGCTACACGACGGATAAACCTGGCCTGTTTTATGGCTACTGCAACGAGCGCGAATTGCAGGAGTACTAACGCGACGATGGGTATAGATAATCCAGATAGAACGACTCCGGAGCAGAGAAAAAACAGTGCACTTGTTGCTTTGGCTGGTCGAAAAATACCAGAGATGGTACAATCCCTGATATTTGTGAAAGGGAAGTCTTCGAAGGGTAACAGTATGATCGAATTCAAAGACAGCATCCCGCCAATCAGCAGAAAACCTATCATTCGACGCTTTGTCACCATGCTGAAGTACCTCAAAGGATACTTGATGAACAAGAACTTGTTCAAAACAACGGTACATAATTGCCATGAAGATAGTTGAAGAAATAGCGCGTACGTGGACATCAATATCAAACAGACAGATGTATTGATTTGATGGTAATGCCCAAAAATGAAAACGCAGAATGTAGCGTTCTGGACAACAGACGATATAATGTCCTGAAGGGCAATGAGATTGCAGAGATATTTATCCATCTGGTTCAAATCGAGGTCGCGATCACTTGCAAAGATCACGATGAAGAAGATGTTGAGGGCCACGTTTATCACAAAAGAAACCTGCAAGCCGACCAGTCGAGTTATATCGATTGTGTTTTAAATATCCTTCTGCGCCTTGTGTAGCATTTGCATCGTAGTCAATGAAGTTATATGAGCTCAAGTTCATGGATGAAGCCATTTTACAGAACCTGTCGATATTTATTTTAGAATACCAAATTAAGTATGAATTCCTATCTTCCAAGTTCCGGGAAGATGAAGGGGTTTCGGAGTGGATAAAGAATAACGTTTAACTGCAGTTTTACGATGCTTTTTAACCCTCCTGGCTCTTTACATGAGATCCCCTCCTGACTCCTTTATGAGATCGGTATATTCCACTTCTGCTATTGCTTCTTCTTTGGCATGTGGCTCGGCGATGATAATTCTCTGTGGTTGGTATGAAAAATGATCAGTTCCATTTCGAGTTTGCATTCACTGAAAATAACTACTGCGCCGTGTTTGTTAAACGCATGTCTTTCTCTTATAGAGATTTGACATGTCTTTTGTTCAGATTTGACATGTTATACAGGATGGGTTTCACTTTTTTGAAAGGTCATGATATCTGTTTGTTAAGTATAATATTCTCCCGCTGACATTATCTTATAGAACGACTCCAAAGTAGAGAAAAACAGTGAATTTGTTACTCTGGCTGGTCAAAATATACCCGAGATGGTGCAATCCCTGATATTTGTGAAAGGGAAGTCTTCGAAGGGTAACAGTATGATCGAATTCAAAGACAGCATCCCGCCAAGCAGCGGAAAACCTATCATTCGACGCTTTATCACCATGTGAAATTGGCTCATCAATTTGAAAGACGGTGAATCGTGGTTTGTCATAATCTCAATTGATGGGAGGTAATTAAACATTATTGTGATCGAGGCAAAAATGTTCACGGACCTCGAGTATTGCGTAAAAAACCTACAGCCGGCAGGTTTTTTTATTTTTTTATTTTTGTTAAATCATTTTTTTAAATAAATTATATGCAAAAAATAGGTATCACAGATTATTTGTTTGCATATTAATATCATTTTGTATCATAACAGGAAAAACACAACTGACAAACGATCCAACGTGTTATTCAAATATAGAGGTGTCGTGGTCTAGTGGATACGGCACTGGACTGCGGATCACATGGTTTGCGGTTCGGGTCCCACCACTTTTGCCACACTCGACCCAGGTGAGGTAAATGATTACCTGGCAGGAATTGATTCCTTGAAATGCTAGAGCGCCATGATAGCGGCCATGCTAAAGCCGGGCTAATAACCGTGGAGCACAAGGAGTGTCATGTCTGAAAGACATGGGCACTTTACAAGAACCCATTACAATTATATTTACACCTATTATTGAAAGCATGGGCGAATGCATGATATAGATGTAGATGTAGTATTAGGCGCATTATAAATGTGAGCTATTATTATAATATGATAGACGCACAAATTCTCTCGCAAGCATAATGCATGGACAAGCGGGATTTTGGCTTCAGTGAAAATCAACTTGAATTAACAGCATTCCATTTTAGTCCTCTTAAATCATCTACAGCGACGTTCCCCCAACCTTGTCTATCTCTTACTTTGCAAACAGTAACCTTCCTTTTTTTGATTAAAATTTACAGAATTCTGTGTGGGGATCCATTATTTATATACATTTGTTTTACTATATACATTCATTCAGTTGAATTCGTGTTGTATGTGTAGCTACATGAAATATGCGTAACAATGAAAATACCTACATGTATTACAATTTGTTCGAATTATCGTAACAAATGTTTACAAACTGGAACGTACACTATCCGGGTCACCGTAGCGAAAATGTGCCAGATTGTCAATATAGCGGTGACACTCTTATAATAATGATATTAATAATAATAATAATATGAATAATGATAATAATAAATATATATGGCGCAGCTTTTATACAAATTATATTCAGTTGCGCTGGTTTAGTTCTCCTTTTTTTTTAACTCAATTCTACAAAATAGAACCTATTAATTGAACAAATATGTTTTTAATTTTGATTTG